>BSBM01000001.1:51277500-51757500 GCA_027924585.1 Larix kaempferi | reverse complement strand
AAATTGTGGCCATTCATAAGATGTTTAAGCTAGAAGGAATCGTGACTTTGCATATAGTTTATATTAATGGATAACTTGTAAGGTTTAAACACTTGTTTGCATAGAACCATTAACTCTATAATTTTAATATATTGATGTGGTCTCAATCCATAGACCACGAATTGATTCTGAGATGCATATCGCGTCCCTATCTTGAGCCATATAGAGGGCATTAAATTAACATGAACGCCATTGCATTTATCAAATAGAATGCATTCGAAACTTAGTTGGTCTCTCAGGAATTAATAGTAAGTGTAAGCCAAAACTTTAGGAAACCCTAACTGTACATACTACTTAACTCCATAATATATAAATGTATATTTTGTATTAAAGTGGGTTCCATTCCATGGACCACGATTCAACTCTTGCAGGGATATCGTGACTTAACACCGCCCATACTAAGGGCATTAATATGAATACAAAACGCATCTGCTAAACAAGTCTTTCATACCCATATTTGTAACAAGAATGTATAAGCAGATTCATAAATAAATGTTCCCTTTAACATGTAGGAAAATATCTTATTCAAAATATCCCCATTCTAGGTTGATCTATAAAATAGAAAATGAGGGTTTATAAATATCTTAAGGCTTGACATGTAAACCCTTGGTTTATATGTCTGCCTGATTTGCACAATAACATATATAAACACAGTTTTGTCAATAAGATAGAAACAACGTATTCTACATAAATGCATATATATAACCATGGGTTAACATTTAAACCATAATCACTCTAAGGTGCCTCTCTCAGGCTTGCAAACCTTGATTTAAACAATATTTTTGTCAACTTAAACACATCAGAACTATGTCCATCCATACCTCAAATATGAACTAGGAATATTTTAGGCATTCAACTGAGGTCATAAAACTATATCAGATTGCAGAGATCTAGAAATATAAGGCAGATCTATGCTCAGAAATCAGTATAACAATATACATATAAGCATATATGAAATAATAGATCATTTAACACTACTTCCAGGAATACACATAAACAAATTCCAATACTGTCCATACAAATAATCATATAGCTTCAGTAGATATACTTATCTAAAATCTGATGACCAGTGGAACCAAGCACAAACCTCCCAGCCTTTGACCAACAAGTACTCCTTGCTTTTAGGTCACCCCCGAGCTGAGTTCACAGTCCCCCAAGTCAGAGTGTAGATTTTAAGTTACTCTTAACTTGTTTTCCCCAAGTTATTCAGGATAGTTCAGTGGCAGTAGGAAACCCAACACCCAACTCAGTACTCCTGAGCTCCAGGATGCTCCAGGGGCTTTTAAGCCTCAGCCATTAAGAGAACCAATTAAACACAACCTATTTAGAGTAAATGCAGTATTCCTGCAAGCTTGGGGTAGTTCTCCTACCCGCACACAATTAAGTGGCCAAGCCAATGCTCAGCTGTATGATTCCTCTTAATTTGGACCAGTTTGCTTCTCCCAAATCTATCCTCATTCACTTGGGTTTAGGACCAGTTTGGTTCTCCCAAATCTGTCCTCCTTCACCAGTATTCACTTGTCTCAGGTTATTGTTCTTCCGAGGTTCCCATTTCTCTTGTGTGTTAATGATCATGTGAATGTGTGGAATGAATGAATTTAGTGTTTTCAATGATTTTCACTTTTTATTCTCTTAGGTGTGTAATTCCTCTTTTTTTGAATTCTTTTAATTAATTAGTCTTTCAAATATTTTCTTTAGGGTTTTCCATTTTTCTCCAATAATAATTTCTAATTATTATTATTAATTGGAATTTTCCCTCCATTCTTTAGGGGGCTGTGACTCCCATCTCATAAGTGTGCTTGTCCACATGGTCATTAGAAATCAATTGATCAGATTTCTAATGTCAACTAAGTAAACTAAAATAATACTTAGCAAAATATAATAGGGGTTCAAAGTCCAAAATTGGGGTATTACACTGTATCTGCCCTTGCTTGAGTTTCTGCAATTCCTACTCCTTTACCTCAATCTCTTTATTAAGTGAGGCAACATAATCATAGTTTTCCCCTGCAAAATCTCCCATGGCCGCAGCTGTCTCAAGAGATTCCTGCTTAGCATCAGTAGAGGTTCTTTTCCATATAACTTGATTAGGGATAGTGCCCTGCACTACAGTCCCTTGCCTATCTCTCTTGGAACCGTTTTTTACCACAACTTTCTCTTATCTGCTCCAGAAATATTCCCCAAGGAAACTACTGCATCTTCTCCAATGTCTACTATTGCTTCCATAGTGGATGTAGACACTTTTGAAGTTGTGACCAGATTCACAGATTGGGATACAAGAGGAGTTGGAATAGACATGGTTATCTGAGGGGTGGATATGGGGGTGTTGCAGCATTGGAGACTGACGGTACTGATATGAAAGTGGTGGTTGAGGTGATAAGTTCAGGAGGTGCAATAGAAACTGGAATTACAACTAGCTTTGAAGGTGTAGTTTCAACAGGGACCAGAAGTGGTTCAATTGATGTGGATGGGGGGACTATAAGATTAAATGATGAGGTGGAAGAGACACTGGCCGGAATGTCCAGGGGTGTAGAAGATGTCATTGCAGTAGAAGTGAAGATTCCAGGGAAATGAAATTTAGGGAAAGAGTCATCAACTACTATATTTTCCAGTAGATCAGAGGGATTCTGAGTGACTAAAAGAACTTCAGGTAGACTGACAGGAATGGAAATAGGGCATGAGAATTTGGAAGGGAGTGTCTCATCTTCCACATGACTATCTTCAATGTGAATCAAAGCAACCTTTGGCGCGGAACCTTAAACCTTTTGCTTCTTTACTGGAGTAACTGTAGCAATGGTCCAAGTTTCTGAAGGTGTAGTTTCAACAGGGACCAGAAGTGGTTCAATTGATGTGGATGGGGGGACTATAATATTAAATGATGAGGTGGAAGATACAATGGTCGGAATGTCCAGGGGTGTAGAAGATGCCACAATAGTAGAAGTGATGATTCCATGGAAATGAAATTTAGGGAAAGGGTCATCAACTACTATATTTTCCAGTAGATCAGAGGGATTCTGAGTAACTAAAAGAACTCCAGGTAGACTGATAGGGATGGAAATAGGGCATGAGAAGTTGGAAGGGAGTGTCTCATCTTCCACATCACTATTTTCAATGTGAAGCAAAGCAACCTTTGGTGCGGAACCTTATACCTTTTTCTTCTTTATTGGAGTAGCTGTAGCAATGGCCCGAGTTTCAACCACTGAACCCATCAATGCTAAGCTCTTTTTCATCTCAGGATCCGATTTTATGAGAGCGTTGAGAGTAGCCAAAGGTTTAGGCTGCAGGATATCTTCAACATGAGCTTTCCCTTTGTCATCTGTTGGGTAAGTTAGCATCAAAGTAGTGTTGGCCTGTGCTTTCTGAGCCTCTTTCTCCACTAACTCTTTCTGATTTCTTTCTTCAAGTGATAGTTCTAGCATCCTGTACTGCAACACTTTGGTCTTGAGCTCTTGTTGATATTGGAACATGAAAATATTCTCTTATGAGGAAGAAGTCCAGTTTAAAACTTCAGAGAAATAACCAACACCTTGATAAATATAATCATCAGGAGTGGTTTGATAAGCATAGGAACTTTTCATGTGTTCCTGTTTAAAATGGTTGACCAAGAAGGATTTTGGGTCATGCATCCTCTTGGGATCCTCCCCAAGCTTCAGAGTAGTAATTTTATTTCCCATCAAGGCAAAATTAGTTGAATTTTGAATCACCAAGGATCCAAGATTAAGCGGGAACTTAGGCCACCCTCTCCTTTTAGCCCCAATCAATTTTGGGAACACACCATAAATGACTATCTGGAAAGAAGTCTCCTCTAGCACCATCCTATCTGGGACAATCTTGGGCAGTAAATGTGCTGTGTTGCTGCCCCAAATTTGGATGTAGGAGAAATATTCCCCCACATACCAATCTCCCATCATAGAAATCAGTGTGTTGGATTGGTCTGAAAAGGTAGGAGCATCCTCCTTGAATATCATTTGATAGATTGAGCCAATGAAATGGCCAAAGATGTCATATATGAGACGTGTAAATTTGTCCTCCCATAGTGCACAGCAGTATATATGGACTGGAGGTCCATCTATTGTCCAGTTCCATCCCATAATGGGGAAAGAAAAATCCGAGCAGAAAAAATCCATAACATAGGCGAAGAAGTAAAATGGAGGCTTTCTCAAGGTAGGAGTCTTCTGGTATTTTTATATTGCTTCCTTCAATTCCATTGATAAAATATGAGCCCAATTAAAAGATTCCCTTGCAGTAAGAACACGATGGGCTAGAGGCGCCCATTCTAGTTTAAAAACTGAACAATTGGGCAACCCATACAACCTGCAGAGCATGGCTGCCAACAACGAGAAAGGTTATGTTATCACCAATCTTGTAGTTGCCCCTACAGATGGATCCAAGGTGGATGGTATAGGGGACAAGAAACTAAAGTGGCGAACCAAGAGAGCCTTGATTCCCAAGAGGATGGTTGTCACGCCAACCAAGGCACTCTTCGCTTTAGCTATCAAAGCCAAGATAGAAAGGGGGAGACACAGATCTACTCCCGATAGGAGAGATCAACCCAATCACCAGATCAAATCAATCTAATGAAGTACGTAGGGTGACAGGTATGGAACCCTAGAATTAAGGAAGTAGGACCACTGTGGAGGCTTAGGAAAGGTGTGATATGATAATGAAAGATAACACAAATTGATTCTATGATTAAGTATGATTGTAGGATTCAAAGCTAGTTTCAAATGGTCAAAATCAACTGCCTTGGGAAACGTGACCCTTAAAACAGGGAAAGTGTCCTAAATCAGATATATGACAGTTAGGGATTTCTAGCGATGATTGATGAAGGGATATGACAATATCTAAGTGTGCAAGCAACCAGATAGAGATCAGCCCACAAGGAAATCTAACAACCTAGGAAAGTCGTGAGGGCTTGGAGAAGGATCAGTGCCTTGGAAATTGGGCCAAATCGAGTTGGATGTCCACAAAATTGTAGATCGGGGTTGTTATGGTGCGAAGCAAGGTGGGTTTTGAATATCAAGGTCATCCAATGGCTAGATCTCAGTAGATTTGAGATTCAAAATGCATCACCAAGTGACCCAAGTGGGGCACAACCCTCAAAATGAGGAATGGGGCCCACAAGGTAAAAATCAACAAGGTGAAGCACTAGGGGTAGGCTATCAAGGTAGATCTATGCAAATCAAGTGGTATCTCACCTACCTAGATCTTGGAACCTAGAAAACACCCTCTCTCAGGAAGTGTGACCTCCCTTGGAGAGGCTAATGTGCCTTGGGAAAGGGGTCAAATGGAAGCCAATCCACACCAAACTATAGATACGAATTATCGTGGATGCTATAGAGGTGGGTTTTCAATATCTTACCCAAAAGCTTGCTAGATCCAAGTAGATATGACAAAATGTAAAATGAGGGTTTTAATGACTTAGACAAATGGATAGATCATGGAATGAGAAATTTACCTCGAGATCATACCTGTGTGATGGATGAGGTTGCCATGTTGTTGAGGAATGTTCCCACAGAGATCAAATGGGAGATCTTTGATTTTCCTTGCCAAAATTGATGCCCTAGCTCCACACGTGTGCCCTCCTCTTCCTGTCAAACCAAGGAAATAAGATTCAATCAATAAGATCAAGAATGGAGGAAATACAAGCATAAGAGAATGATAACATGAAGTAGAAGGTACAAAGACAGTAATACTCCCTGTTACCGATGAAACAACCCAAAGAAGAAGCAGGGAGGGTCCTCCCCTACCAATGCGTCCTCCTTGAACCAATTCGGCCTCCACCTGTAGATGAGAAAATCATGGAACAAAATCTATAGCAAGACAATCTCTAATAACCCAGTGCAAAGGAATAACAAATGAACTAACTTTGAAAGCATTCACCACAACACAACAAGTAGATGCAATAGTATTTTTCTATTCCAATAATCCAGAGCCAAAAAGTCCCCTTTACAATGAGGAGCTCTCTCCTTTAAATAGGATGGAGAGACACCAAAACCCTAACCACCTTTTGAATGGATGGCTAAGATTAAAATATCAAAGTGATCTAATCAATGGTTGAGATGAGCTACACAATAAAGTACATGGATCAATAATAAAATAATACATCAATGGACCAAATCGCCCAAGGAGAGGGGGTCCCACCAAATCTCAATGATAGAATATAATATCTAGCTCATGGTGGGTCCCAGGGGTAATTTATAACACCCTTGGTCAATCCCCATGGCACAATATCAATAAAATAATGCTCTAAGCACCAAATCGTGCCCCTTTGGAAAAGTCATGAGCCTTAGGAGGCTCCAGAAATCCATATAAAATGCCAGAGTGATGGGTGTGGGTCCCACTGGAAGTTGAAACTGCTGGAGAAGGTGTGGAAGACATCCCACTCATAATCAAACATCATCCCATGCCAATTCGTTGCCTTAGTAGCTCAAATCGAATCCCTCAGTAGCCATTTTCACCATTTTTAATCTGCCTTGGGAAGTGTGAAACTGCCCAAACTGCCTCCTAGAGTGCCTACGCTGTCAAGGTGAGGCCACCGGGATCTCTGGGAGGGGGATAACAAGTGGCTGGACCACCCTCTCCAAGCACAACGCCCTAGGTGAACCAATCAAGTCCAACCCCTGCTTTGACAAGCCATCTGATAGGCCAAAACTACACTAGGATAGCCTACTGACGCTAATAATCACTGTAACTGCTCGAAACTGAAAACATACTGTCTCATTAGACTTAGAGAGCCCAAATCCATCTAAGGTGTGTACTCATATACCATATAGATCTCTGCATGATGAAAATAAATATCCAACATATCCGACAGACCAAATAATAATAATCTGTACAAAGTGCTGAAAAGCAAAAATCATCATCATAAGCCTGAAACCACTGCATAGAACCACCTGGTGACCTGTACTAGACCATATATCATATCTCTGCATCATTTGAGGTCTACCACCTCATGTCCTGTGGTTGACTTTTGAGCAAACTGGGTTTGACCAAATCAACATGACCCAAAATATAACTCAGGCTATCATCAAACTGCTGCAAGTGCCAAAGGTTAATGCATGCTTTACAATTCATTCAAGTAACAATTATAACAAGAAGCAATCATTTACTGGCGATCTGAAACCAAATATATAAGGCTTTCAATATTTACTTCTGACTCAGACTAGACTTTCAAGACCATACTCACTTCATAGTTGTGATCAATTTGCTAGTGAAGGGTGAGGGCTAAAAATATGAAAGGCTAGGCTAAAGGATGACTACTGACTTAACATTGTGACACTTTGGAAATGGAAAGGGAATACACACTCTAACATATGCTAGACAAGCAATAACATGGGGGATGGCAGTGTCTCACAAATGGGTAAGTTGTTCAAAGAGTGCTTATTCAACTTAGCCACCATGTCTACTTTTATAAAAGATGATCCAGTTTCATTAGGATCCATTGATTTCATTTCATGGCCTTTTTGGCCTACATAACCCTTCGGATCTCAGGTGTGTTGATAAGCACAACTAATTGCAGCTTGCATCCAGAGCATGTTTGTACATATACATATAAGGTCAACAATCGTTTAGATATAAAGTTTAAGAAACATTGCTTTTTGGACCTTTCATTATACTCTTCAAGGAGTATTTTTAGCTTTTCATTGCTCTTTCCCTTTACTCACGTTTGTTGATACACATTCTAGAGTTTACAGTTTCCTGGGCGAATTTACATAAGTTTCCATAAGTAGTACATGAGCTTCCAGTTTTAGCCAACACATCTTAAGTCACGAAGGGGAGTTCGTACCAGTGCCAAAAATCAGGACAACTGACCATAATGATTTAGGACTACAATCCAACTCACCAAAGGTAAGTTCTGTCACCAACACAGAGCTGAGACACAAGAAACAGGGAATCTCATCCAACACAAAGGGTAAAGTAGGGAAAGGTCCTCCATTCCACTAGTCAAGTAGTAAGTTAGGGTAATAAACAAACTGGTAGGTAATGGATGGGTGAAGATAGTGAATAATGAGACCAACACTAGCAAGCCAAAGTATGGTGGGAATGGCCACCTCTATTCTCCCTAGGGAGGGTAAAACCAATGAGTATGGGTAGTGAAATTATAAGTCTGGGTGGGGACAATATAATACATATAAAGAGACAACCAGGTCCACATATCTATATGATCGCCATATCATGATACTAACTGCTAAGACATGCTACAAAAATGAATATAAAAGCAATATAACCATAACACCAGAATATACCTGCTGAGTCATATACCTGAATGCATATAATCTGAACCAAGATCTGTCCTCTGAAACTGTTGCTGTAACTCTGGGCAATACTGACTGCTATGTACAAATGGCTAAATGGCTATATCGGTCATCTCTCTGAGAGTCCTGAAACTCAGTCATGGCATGGAGAACAAAACTGCTGTCCATATAACAATCATGATCCATAATAGATGCTCATCTCATCATCTCAATGTAAGGGAACTTGCTGAAAAGTGTATTGGAATCAGAAAAATAATGTATGGTAGCTCGGCTACTATATATGTGATAACATCTGGCTCTAGCTGGGACAAGTGCTCTGCTGAAAAGAGTGCTTGAGAACCTCATAATCTCTGGTCCTCGCACTCTTCTACTCGTATCCACGATCCAACACTCTATCTCTGCAATTGCTACCAGTATATCACCTGCTATTTGCAGAATGGCCAGAGCTATACCAAACTCAGAGACCGGATGTCAGAACAATGCATGGATATATATATAAATCTCAAAATAATAAAACTGAAACTGAAATACATGAAATATAAATGTAGAAAATAAATCTAATCTACTAACATAACTTGAAACAATTTGGTTTTATGGTGCAGGAAAATAAAATGGCAAGTAATCAGGACTACACTAAGAGCTTCAAAAGTGAGCTTAGGAGAAGACAAAAAGGTGCAAGACTCAATGGCTGAAAAACTAACTACTGCCCAAGCGGGCTTATTTGGTTCCTACCTACTCTAATCTACTAGGCAAGGCAAGCACTAAGTAAAAGCATAAATCTCGTGCAACCATTCATCAATTTGACTAATGATTATTCCTTGATGTTTTTTAATAGAATAAATTAGGATTAGATTAAAGATTAACGAATTTAAAATCAACACTTTCCTGACTTAATCAAAATTTGAGAAAGCATTGGAACGATGCAAAATGAAAACATGCAAAGGGGGAGCTTGATTAATGTAAACATCCTCCATCAGAATATTTATCGGATCATAAAAATTATGCAAGTTATTATTCAACATGTATGGAGGGAAAAGATGCGATAGCGAATTCAACTCCCCTTGTTTTAAACTACTTTCCTCATCTACCTAACTAGGACACTCAATTCTGACTACTCCAGGAATGATGGATAAACCAAGCGGGGATGAATTGTGATGAAATGAGAATGATATTAACACCACTTGTTGTTTAAGGATGGAGAAACGATGAAATTGATTTTTATATACCCCTTCCAGCCGCCAAGAAGAAGGATTAATAAATTGAGGAATGCTATTCATCAAAGATGACTGAAAGGAAAAATGAAGCACATTATATCCATTCATGCAACAATATTTCGACTCTTGATTGAAAATTTCAAAAATAAAAATTGGACCAGACCACAAAATCAAAGAAGACTTAAAAAGATGGGATGGGAGGGTGGATTGAAAATTGATTGACCTTGAATTTTGCAAAAGAGGAAAGAACTTATTGCGAGCACGCAAACCCAAAAATTGAAATAGACAATCCATATCAAAAATTGAATTGGAAAAAATATAAAAATTGGTAGAGTTAAGTGAAGGATTATTTATGAGCTTCCCATAAACATTAAGATATTGGTTTGAGGATTTTATGAAGGGAAAATCTTGATTAGTTTGATTCACCAACCCATCCTCATCATGAGACTTCTCATTAATTTCACATGATGATAATTTATCAGGGATCGAATCAACAACCACTTGATCATTTTTATAAATTTGATCTCTAAAGGTGCAATGATCAGATGAACTCGTTTCAAAAGAAATTTGGTTGTTATCCCCATTTTCTTCTTTTTCAATATCATGATCAGAAATATCATTATTTACACAAGGATTGCAAAAAGGGATATCAAAAATATTTTCAAAAGACTCACTAATGGAAGACTCAACCATGGATGCTTCCTGATGGAAATCATTGGAATCATCCTTTTCATCTGAGACCTCTTCAGGTAATGATGACATGACTCTCATAAGTTCCCCTCTCATATCAATATTAAGGCAATAATCCTGAGGGATTGAAATTTGCTCACTGTCATACATTACCTTCTCGCGAGAATCAATTGGATCAGGAGAAGAGAATTCAATTTGATAAGGGCAATTATTAATTAATTCATTATCAGTATTTGGATCATCTTCATCAAGTTGATTTTCATCAAAAGACTCATTTTCTGACTGTTCTTCCATAGTTTCATTAATATTTTCTCCCCACTTATTTATTAACAAGTCCATGAACATGTCATACCAAGTGATGGATCCTGGGGTAAATGATCAAACCACAGTCGGGCATCCCGTTCTAGGGATGCACCAAGGGCTCGCATATAGACATCCTCACCATCAGCACCCTGTTAAATTTTTCAGAATTTACTTCAATCTGATCTAGGATCTTAACTGAGAGAACAACATGTACATCATATCTACAACATATCAATCATGGAGACAATAATGCAAGCACACAAGAGACACAAAGATTTACTTGGGGAAAACCATAAAGGTGAAAAACCCCAATAACTTCCTCAGAGATAGATAGAGCAATGATACAACCAAGAGATAGACATAACCTAGCAGCAGATCCTCCTCCTCCATAAGTGCACCACTCCTCCTTGAGTGCATGAGTGAGAAGTGAGTGAGTAAATAGAGTGCCTCTTGCACTCTATTTATACTTGACTTGACTTTCCTTTTACCTAACTCATGTAGGCTCGAACTTAACCACATAACATAATGCTGACTGGGCCGACCCCCAATAGGGTGGTCTAATAACCCTTTGACCCACATGACTTATACAAGGCCGACCCCAACAAGGTGGTCTAATAACCCATCAAGTATAAGTTACGACACTTACAATATAAATGATGACACTTCCGTATAGAGGAATAATAACATCTCTATAGGAATACAACCACTTCCGTATAGAGGAATAATAACATCTCTATAGGAATACAACCACTTCCGTATAGAGGAATAATAACATCTCTATAGGAATACAATATACATATATGTGAAATACATTCCAAAGTTACATATACATCAACACACCCAAAAACTCCATATGGTCCCAGAGGGCATCCAAATGACTTTCAATAGATGTTCTATTACTTCCATCAAAATGAGGCAACCACCGGTTGTATCCATTTAGCATAAGATGAGGCGCCCCATATATTTCTGAAAAATCAAAAGGGGATGGCTTGGGTTTTCTAAAGGTTCTAGTTGCTTGAGTTGGGCGAGGATCATTTACCAAAAGCCTTGGATGGGTTTGATAATTTCTAATTGGTTCATTTGGGACATTTGGGGAAAAATCATTTGATGGATGAGGTGAATGATAGGTATCATAAGAATCTTGATATGCAGGTTCATACCCATAATTATTTTGATAATTATCCTCATACCTAAATTTCAAATATCTTTCATTAATCTCTGTTATAATTTTTAATTTTTGTTGAAGATCTCGAAGAAGATCCTGGTCCATTATGAATTATTTGGATTCTTAGTGGAGTATATACATGGGTTCGCTTCCCAATAGAGTCACGATTTAAGATTTTAAGATTTATACGTTGGGTTCGTTCCTCAGTAGAGTCGCGGGGTGGAGTCTCCAGGTGAACCACACAGGTAATTTACCGAAATGAAATATGTCGTAGGTGATGTGAGATGAGTGAAAATTAAAATGGTGATCGGGATAATTATGAGATTTAAAATACAATCACCAAGGCAAAATACCGGATGCAATAAGATATAGATTAACGCACAGACACTCGCAGACATCGAAGGTAGTCCTCTACCTCCCCGGCAATGACGCCAAAATGTTATCACCAATCTTGTAGTTGCCCCTATAGATGGTTCCAAGGTGGATGGTAGACGAGACATGCAACTAAAGTGGCGAACCAAGAGAGCCTTGATTCCCAAGAGGATGGTTGTCACGCCAACCAAGGCACTCTTCGATTTATCTATCAAAGCCAAGATAGCAAGGGGGAGACATAGATCTACTCCCGTTAGGAGAGATCAAACCAATCACCAGATCAAATCAATCTAATGAAGTACGTAGGGTGATAGGTATGGAACCCTAGAATTAAGGAAGTAGGACCACTGTGGAGGCTTAGGAAAGGTGTGATATGATAATGAAAGATAACACACAGTGATTCTACAATTAAGTATGATTGCAGGATTCAAGCTAGTTTCAAATGGTCAAAATTAATTGCCTTGGGAAACGTGACCCTTAAAAGAGGGAAAGTGTCCCAAATCAGAGATCTGGCAGTTAGGGATTTCTAGCTATGCTTGGTGAAGGGATATGACAATATCTAAGTGTGCAAGCAACCAGACAGAGATCAACCCACAAGGAAATCTAACAACCTAGGAAAGTCGTGAGGGCTTGGAGAAGGATCAGTGCCTTGGAAATTGGTCCAAATGGAGTCGGATGTCCACCAAATAGTAGATCGGGGTTGTTAAGGTGCGAATCAAGGTGGGTTTTGAAGATCAAGGTCATCCAATGGCTAGATCTCAGTAGATCTGAGATTCAAAATGCATCACCAAGTGACCCAAGTTGGGCACAACCCTTAAAATGAGGAATGGGGCCCACAAGGTGAAAATCAACCAGGTGAAACACTAGGGGTAGGTTATCAAGGTAGATCTATGCAAATCAATTGGGATCTCACCTACCCAGATCTTGGAACCTAGCAAACACCCTCTCTGAGGAAGTGCGACCTCCCTTGGAGAGGCTAATGTGCCTTGGGAAAGGGGTCAAATGGAAGCCAATCAACACCAAAATATATATCCGAATTGCCGTGGATGTTATAGAGGTGGGTTTTCAATATCTTACCCAAAAGCTTGCTAGATCCAAGGAGATCTGAAAAAATGTAAAATGAGGGTTTTAATGGCTTAGACAAATGGATAGATCATGGAATGAAAATTTTTACCTTGAGATCATACCTGTGTGATGGATAAGGTTGCCATGTTGTTGAGGAATGTTCCCGTAGAGATCAAATGGGAGATCTTTTATTTTCCTTGCCAAAATTGATGCCATAGCTCCACACGTATGCCCTCCTCTTCCTGTCAACCCAAGGAAACAAGATTCAATCAGTAAGATCAATAATGGAGGAAATACAAGCATAAGTGAATGATAACATGAATTAGAAGGTACACAGACAGTAATACTCCCTGTTACTGACGAAACAAGCCAAAAAAGAAGTAGGGGGGGTCCTCCCCTACCAATGCGTCCTCCTTGAACCAATTCGGCCTCCACCTGTAGATGAAAAAATCATGGAACAAAAACGATAACAAGACAATCTCCAATAACCTAGTGCAAAGGAAGAACAAACGAACGAACTCCAAAAGAATTCACCACAACACAACAAGTAGATGCAATAGTATTTTTCTATTCCAATAATCTAGAGCCAAAAGTCCCCTTTACAATGAGTATCTCTCTCCTTTAAATAGGATGGAGAGACACCAAAACCCTAACCACATTTTGAATGGATGGCTAAGATTAAAAGATGAAAGTGATCTAACCAATGGTTGAGATGAGCTCAACAATAAAGTACATGGATCAATAATAAAATAATACATCAATGGACCAAATCGCACTATGAGAGGGGGTCCCACCAAATCTCAATGATAGGATATAAGATCTAGCTCATGGTGGGTCCAAGGGATAATTTCTAACACCCTTGGTCAATCCCCATGTCACAATATCAATAAAATAATGCTCGAAGAACCAAATCATGCCCCTTTGGAAAAGTCGTGAGCCTTAGGAGGCTCCAGAAATCCATATAAAATGCCGGACTGATGGGTGTGGGTCCCACTGGAAGTTGAAACTACTGGAGAAGGTGTGGAATAAATGCCACTCATCATCAACCATCATCCCATGCCAATTCCTTGCCTCAGTAGCTCAAATCGAATCCCTTAGTAGCCATTTTCACCATTTTTAATTTGTATTGGGAAGTGTGAAATTGCCCAAACTTCCTCCTGGAGTGCCTGCGCTGTTATGGTGAGGCCACTAGGATCTCTGGGAGGGGGTTAGTATGGTAATAACAAGTGGTTGGACCACCTCATCCATGCATAGCACCCTAGGTGAACCAATCAAGTCCAACCTCTGCTCTGACAAGCCATCTGACAGGCCAAAACTACACTAGGATAGCCTACTGAGGCTAATAATCGCTATAACTGGTCGGAACTAAAAACAGACTGTCTCATTGGATTCAAAGAGCCCAAATCCATCTAAGGCATGTACTCATACACCATATAGATCTCTGCATGATGAAAATAAATATCCAACATATCCGACAGACCAAATAATAATAATTTGTAAAAAGTGCTGAAAAGCACAAATCATCATCATAAGCCTGAAACCACTGCATAGAACCACCTGGTGACCTATACCAGACCATATATCATATCTCTACATCATCTAAGGTCTACAACCTCATGTCCTGTGGTTGAATTTTGGTCAAACTGGGTTTGACCAAGTCAACATGACCCAAAATATAACTCAAGCTATCATCAAACTGCTGCAAGTGCCAAAGGTTAATGCATGCTTTACAATTCATTCAAGTAACAATTATAATAGGAAGTAATCATTTACTGGCGATCTAAAACCAAATATATAAGGCTTTCAATATTTACTTATGACTCAGACTAGACTTTCAAGACCATACTCACTTCATAGTTGTGATCAATTTGCTAGTGAAGGGTGAGGGCTAAAAATATAAAAGGATAGGCTAAAGGATGACTATTGACTTAACATTGTGACACTTTGGAAATGGAAAGGGAATACACACTCTAACATATGCTGGACAAGCAATAACACGGGGGATGGTAGTGTCTCACAGATGGGTAAGTTGTTCAAAGAGTGCTTATTCAACTTAGGCACCATGTCTACTTTTATAAAAGATGATCTAGTTTCCTTAGGATCCATTAATTTCATTTCATGTCCTTTTTGGCCTACATAACCCTTCGGATCTCAGGTGTGCTGATAAGCACAACTAATTGCATCTTGCATCCAGGGCATGTTTGTACATATACATATAAAGTCAGCAATCGTTTAGATATAAAGTTTAAGAACCATTGCTTTTTGGACCTTTCATTATACTCTTCAAGGAGTATTTTCAGCTTTTCATTGCTCTTGCCCTTTACTCACATGTGTTGATAAACACATTCTAGAGTTTACAGTTTCCTGGGCAAATTTACATAAGTTTCCATAAGTAGTACATGAGCTTTCAGTTTTATCCAACACATCTTAAGTGACTAAGGGGAGTTCGTACCAATGCCAAATATCGGGACAACCGACCAGAATGATTTAGGATTACAATCCAACTCACCAAAGGTAAGTTCTGTCACCAACTCAGAGCCGAGACACAAGAAACAGGGAAGCTCATCCAACACAGAGGCTAAAGAGAGGAAAGTTCCTCCATACCACTAGTCAAGTAGTAAGTCAGGTTAATATAGAAGCTGGTAGGTAATGGATGGGTGAAGATAGTGAATAATGAGACCAACACTAGCAAGCCAAAGTATGGTGGGAATGATCACCTCTATTCTCCCTAGGGAGGGTAAAACCAATGAGTATGGGTAGTGAACTGTAACATACCCACCCATCCATCCAAGGCAAGGGAGGGAACATGATGCCAATCTATGGGGTTTTTCATATAAACTCAGCCCATTCATTAGATTCATACAATAAAAAAAACCATTGTGTGCAGATGCAACTCAATTGAATATGAACAACGGAAATAAACAAATCTTCCACACACATTTTATATGCATACAACATATCAATATAATCATCAAATTAAACATTGTAGAAGTAAAATACAGAGATAGAGAACACTTATCTTTGTTGTGCAATTGTTCCAAACAACTAGCTATGTCGTTGCAACGTTCCTCCCAACCGTAGGTCTCTGATCAACCTGTATTATTTCAGCACTCAGAGACCACCCCTGAGCTGGGCATGATATCTACAAGGAAAAGGGGACTCTCAAGCTCATCACAGCCCAAAGCAATGGATACCCATCTCAACCCCCAACATTTCTTAACACACAGAAAACTCAAAACTGAGCATGGATGCACATAACAACAAAATCACAATTTCTGGGCATGAAGAAAAAGCGTTTGGCAACCAAAAACGAAATGGCAATTGGGGAATCACCCTGGGAGAGAAAAACCGTTTCCAGAAAATGTTTGTGGGCACTCAAGGGACAAAAACGGCCTCCATAAACCCCGAATTCGTGGCTCCCTTCCTCCCAGCCATTGTGCAATACAAAAAGGAGTTCCCAGGCATGGAAAATGCAGGAGATAGATGAAAAACGTGATGGGAAAAGTCCTAGCTAGCTTAGACTGTGTGAGAGGGAAAAGGCTAGGGCATTCAAGTGCCAAAACGACCTTCACACAGTCATTAACTGGCAGCAGGGAACCAACACAATTTTTGGTCAAAACCGTGACAGGTTGGCACCCGAAATTGGCACATACACAGTCACATAATTGATGGAAACATTCAAAAATGATTTCTGAGGTAGGAGATAACTAATGGGTTCACAAAAACGATTTTTCCATAATGAAAACCAATTCTGGAAATTCAAAAATGATTTCACAACAATAAGGAAACAACAAGCTATCAAACTTATCTGTTGAGCTTCCCAATGGATTCTCTTCTTTCCCCACAGTCCAACCATCACAAAAACAAGATTCTCAGCTTGAAAACCAGTGGATTTACAACGTACTCCATGAGAGAAATGCCCAACAAGCTCCAAAAACGTGAGAGAGAAAAAACTGATCATGAATAATGGCTTGGGAAGGCAATTCATGGGTGTTTTCTTGCCCAAGAAGGAGAAACACGATTTTCCATGAGGGTGGCTTGCCCATACTCGAATTTGGACAGCCATACCTCCCCAATCCCCAAGGCATTAACTACTTCACCCAACTCTTGGGAGAAATCAATGATTGGGTACAAAAGTCAACTTGGGTAGTTGAGGGTTTGATGGGTACTCTCATTGACACTTGGCTTGACCTGATTGGCTCCAAGGGTTTGAATATTTCCCTCCCAATTCCTTGTAAAATCATGCCCCCATCTCTTGTTGCATTGCATAGCTAGTTGTGGGTATTTTATTAAATGCATATTTACAAGATATTTGAAATTTCAATGTGCTTGGCTAGTACGTAAACCATATGCATTAATAAATCGATGGCAAGGCCTTGGCCTTGAGCTCCTCACCATGATTTTATTACAATATTACATCATTTACATTTTAATGCAATGGGGTCAAGATGGGGACGTGACATTCCCCTCCCCTTGGAATAACACCGTCCTTGGTGTTCCAATACTTCAGAATATATACCCACTTTACATATGCCTCAAAATTCACAACTGGTGGTAGGTCTATCCGACGTTTCATCTCTTTACTTTGAACCTTCAGGATCAAGTCCTTTGGCTTCCACAACTACTCCAGCTGGCTTTGACCTTCCATCTCTGCAGGTGGGCATTGCTCCACAGTAATCCCTTCCTTTTATTCACCTTCCAGCTACTCCGCAAGTATGGAATTTCATGGATGCCATCTTTCTTGCTGTCCTGGAAACTATTTGAGGAATATTTTCAGCCAAATCAAATAGCTTTTAGTCTACTGCCATGATCACGGTGCACGACTGGATCTCACTTTTCTCACCAGCAACACTTGCTTGTGTCGGCTGCAACCAATTGTTTCAATTTCTCCTTGTGAAATTTATCATGGAAACTCTTTGTTAGGACAAGCATAATATAAACATTAAAATTAGTCAATTATTTCCCAATTGACATGGAACATCCATGCTTCACTCATGCGACTTCCAATTTTTTTTTTCATGCTTTCCCAACATACACATGATCTCTTTCATGTTCATCCTTTCATAGTGAAATAACTATTTTAGCATTCACAATTTAATTCAAGCAAATAAACACATTCTTCTTCTAGTCATGACATGCATTCAACAATTCTTTGTTTTATAAATGCATCAATAAAAAGGAAAGAGAAGAGTAAGAGTTTCTCCCTCTTAGTCTTGTTTTATTACGGTGCGATGCCATCACTGTGGTTTCATGCTGCTTAGTCTCTTTCACTTTAATGTGAATTCTTGAATTGCCCTTTATTGGCTATGACACTTAGTGTCTAAGGTCTGTCTAATGCTTTTCAACTTGGGTACCCCTTCCCATTCTGCTTACAGAACCTCTGGTTGCTAGGACCCACTCATGCTCACTAGCACCATCTTTTATTACTGCTCATATTGAGCTCTTTAGGACGGTCATATGTCCATATGCATCCCTATGATGCCTTCCTGGTCCTTGCTTCCAACAGTACCTACACTCAAACATTGAATCAATTCACAGGTTTAGTTTATTTCATAAGGTTTTTCTCTAAACAAGAGTTTGAGAAATCATAACCAAATCATACACTCACGTATATTCATAAGCAAGAAGCTGCAAGATAACCAAATACTTATCTGTATTGGATGTCTTCACTTTATTCCACGAGATCCTTCTTTGCTTTACGAGTCTTGGATTTCCTGTGGACACAATTATGAATGTTGGGCCAGCACATAGGCTACTCCACAATCATTCGAATAGGCAATGCCCGGCCAGTACGCTGACTGGTTTTATCAATTTTTTAAGGGGTATTGGGCCAGCATACACGTTGTTTCACAATATTAAGTAGTGAATGCCCAACCAGTTACTCTCTGGATTTATCAATAATTTCATATCACCCACTGATTTAATCTCTGGATTTATCAGTAATTTTATAGATCTTTCAGGGTCTTGTTTTCCTGCAATGACCAAGGTTTCCAACAAAGAAACATTAGTGTATCAGCTTAGTTGTTAGAAGACTTATACCTGAAATCTTCATTATTTCAAACAAGACATAAATGAAACTGAATACTTATCTGTATTGTGCGTTTCCCCTCTAGTCCACAGGATCCTACTTCGCTTTGCAAGCCTTGGGATCGCCTATGGACTTGGATGTAGTTAATGCTTCACCAGTACACCTTCACGCCGACTGGATTTACCAAGCATTTGGTGGTGCCCAACCAATCCCATACCTGGTTGGCCCTCCACCATTGCCGAGCCAGCACATTCGTCTGGGTCATCGACCAACGGAAGGAAACTGCGCCACTTGACCATTATAGGTCAAGGCTCTACTATGGAGCCATAGGCATCTCAGGGTTTTCAGTCAGTCTTGGCACCCTCCCTCCTACTGCTGTCCCAATAGAGATTTTATGCCTTCACCAATGTCACCACACCTTCTTGCACCACAACCCTTCACACACACAACTCTTCATTCATACAAGGACGTCACTCCTTCTCTGGTGCAAATCGATGGTTCCTTTTTGGAACTTTATAGGTGACTTTCTTGACTGCAGGTTAGCATGACCCCACTCACACAAGGATGATACCTCTTCTTATTACACAGCTCTTTGGGCCTGTTCATCCCTTCTGGTAATATTTCGTGTGAGCATAGAAAGGTTACCAATTCCTATACAGTCCTTTTGCGTACCCTTCTTCACTTTGCCTCTTAATGTGCAGTATCAATCTGCATCTGTGTAGGATGACAACACAAGAAGGATAAGCAAGCTCATCAGTATTGCTGTTCAATTTTGTAACCACAATCCATATCATTCACTATCAAGTATTGAAACACCAGGAATGCATCCATTCCCTTAGGGTGTAGTCAATATTGAAAACCCTGTCATGACCCAGCACCAGAAAAGGTGTGCACCGCCTTTCCGATGTGCGCCATGTAGGCCCTGATCATACTCAAGCAGTCTGCAATGATATAAATAAGATAGAGCATGCTCTGCATATTAATCCTAATAATTTAGACATGCATGTTCTTGTCTAGGGTCACAGAATACTCATTCATTTTGCAGATGTATCTCACATGCCTTTTGGGCATAGCTTTACCATCTCACTCTCATGGTTTACTGACATGCGATTTGGCTGAGATATTATCAATGGCGTTTCACCCGAAACCCATTTCCAAAGCATGGGGTCTTTCCCATCTAGTTTGGCTTTTGCAGGCCATCACTCCTAGTCTTCCTGCAATGTGTCTTCCTGGCACATTTATCAAATAGCCAAACAATCAGCAACATTTAGCAATAAAATTCAAATCTGATTTCTCTAATCAGTCAATGGCATTGATAATTAAATTCAAGTATGAATTGCAATTCCGTCCTCTACGGAAATTGATTCGCTTAGCCATGAGTCTGTTCTCATATCATTTGGCTCTTGCTCACGGTAGATTCCAATCTTCATCATGGACTTACCCATATTTTCCATGCCCAAAACAATCTACCTGAAATCTGAAACTTCCATCAACCAAATGCTTTGTAAGTCTCTATGCATATAATATTTCATTGCTGCCACAGTCACTGAAGCATTTTAATATCACCAAATTAATCTACTTCATGTGAATCATTACCATACTAGAGTTTCATGGTTTAATTACATCATTTTATGCAATCATTCTCTTGCATTCATAGCAGCTCATGAAATGCTCTTAGGATTGACAATAGTTCACCATTCCATCTATTATCTAGTTGTAATGAAACATACACCACAATCATGCATTCACACAATGCAACTCAACATGTGCACCTATACATATGCATGCACTTTTACATCACTCACATAATCTTTTAGTGTGCAATCACTCAATGTATAACCACAAGATTGCACATAATATTTTAATGCACATCTCCTCAATGCAACCCTGCATTAATTTATGAGTACTATGCATTCAAACATATTATGGCCTAACCATGTGCTACCATGACAAGGCCATAAGTCCTCACTTGCTTTGGTTGTTAAACTCACAACCGTCATGGCATGACACAATTTCATATGAATGCATTGAGATTTCTAAGCAATTATAGGGTGTAAGGATCATTGCCTTCACTTACCCATACCTCACCATACTTGGTAGGTTAACAGTCCCATTCGGGCACTCAATACCATATGCAAACCAAATCATCATAGTTCAAAACATAGTTGAAGGGGTCTCACCAAATCTTCTTTCAACATTCATGCAGTTAAGCACAAATAACCATTACCTGCATGGCTGTTATTAACATCGCTTGATGTTACCTGATCAGTTGGCCTCTTACCAAGGCTACTCAGTCCTTTTTCCAACATCATGATTGTGGACTTGTTGCACCATCCTCTCTTCATAAGGTCGTTGGTCACGTGCAACAACATCATCAACTTCTTTAGCCATGTTTTGATTGTATTTGTCCTACAACCAATGCAGACACAACTAATTATTAGCAACCACCATAATTATCTCAATTGGCTCATTGCATATGTGAAACCTCACTATTTTACCAATATGCAATGTCCTATTCATGCACAAACATTTCACATGCACTGTGCAATGTTTCTTAATATTCCTACTAGTGCATAGTCATATCATCTATCTAATCTCTTGCATTTCAACATTCCTATGCCATAATTTCTATGCACGACCACTTCAGAATTATAAATACAATATCAAGAGGGTAGTGGAGGAATTCTCCCTTCCAATTCCTCATTGTAGCATGGAATTTCCTCTTCCACATCATAGCTGATCCAATTTCATGGGCTCTCTACCATGCACACAAGCAATTATTAACTATGATATTCTCACAAAGTAGAAATTCAATATATGTATTCATGTGTATAACATTCATTCATGATATTTTCCAAGCATACAGTTATTATGTTATAAACATAAATGGTTTAAGGTGAGAGATTTCCCTTTCATCGGCGTTGCCTTACTGCTTCCATTGCTTTTCCCCGTTTGGCGCAAATATTAAGGGTAAAATGGCCACCGGTGTCGCAGATCTTATTGTTATTTTTGCCACCGGTGTCGCGAATATTTAGCTTAAAAAGTGTCGCCTGTGTCGCGGAATTTTAAGCTAAAATTTTCCTCCCTTGTCGCCGATCTTAAGGTTATTTTCGCCGCGCGCACCGCGCAAACATTCAACATAACTTTGCTGTTGCGCACAGAAAGTTAGCATAACTGTCACCGTCGTGTCGCAAAGTTAATCTTAACTTTTCCGCGCGCGTGCAGAAAGTTATCGTAACTTCCGCCGCCGCAGCCCTTAGGCAGAATTTTGAAAACAATTAGAAATTTCTGAGATTTTCTCTTCCTTTTGGCATAGAATTTCCAACTTCTCCGCCGACCGCGTCATAGATATTGAGGTTAAAATTGCCGCAGTTGGAGTGGATGTTAAGATTATAATTTCCTCAGGTGGAGCAGCTCTTATCGCTAATTTTGCCGCCACGCGGAAAAGTTAACGTTAAATTCGCCGACCGTTGCGGTGCTTTTGTTATTTTCTTTGCCGACAGAGTCGCAAGAGTTAGCCCAATTTTCACCGCCGCACACACCGAAAATTAGTCTAACTTTCGCCGCCGTGCGTGCAAAAAGTTAGCCTAACTTTCGTTGCCATGCACGCAGAAAGTTAGCTTAACTTTCGCCGCCACGCGCAAGCCTCCATCGCAACTTTTAACATTACTTTCTCCGCGCGCGCCACACGCATCGCAGATTTTAGCGTTAAAATTATTGCCGCCGCGTGTCGCAAAAATTTACTTTAATTCCACCGCCGCGCGTCGCAAAAATTAACATTAATTTTGCCGCCGCAGCCTTAGCAGCAAACACTTAGAAAATTTTCAAATTTTCAAAACAGTTAGAATTTTTCTTGAAATATGTCCCTCGTTTCTTTACAGAGGTAAGCTACTTACAGATCAACAAGCATAAAACAGTAAAAGTGTTTCAAGAAATATTGCACCTCTTCCATGTCATGCGTGAAACAACAAAACAACAAAACAATATAAGATGGCAAGAGGTTGCGCCTCCTTCTCTCCTCCATGGAGACAATCAACAAATACAAAAACATAATGCTACTGAATTAGAAACAATGTAAGTAAGCATTCAACCTGAAAAGGGATTTTCTCTCTCCTTCCTCACTTTCATAAGATGAAATCAATGCAAGCAATTTTGCAATAATCCCCAAAACAGTCATGGGAATGATTTCCCATCTTAATCAAAGAGAAGCTATGAGATATTTAGGTTTCTTCAATTCGTCTTAACTTCAAATACTACATACCTATACACACAATGAATTATATCTCTATGAAGTGCCCAACAACCACAGTGTTGAATCATAAGCTCTGATACCATTTGTAATGTACCCACCCATCCATCCAAGGCAAGGGAGGGAACATGATGCCAATCTATGGGATTTTTCATATAAATTCAGCCCATTCATTAGATTCATACAATAAAAAAAACCATTGTGTGCAGATGCAACTCAATTGAATATGCACAGCGGAAATAAACAAATCATCCACACACATTTTATATGCATACAACATATCAATATAATCATCAAATTAAACATTGTAGAAGTAAAATACAGAGACAGAGAACACTTATCTTCGTTGTGCAATCGTCCCAAAAAACTAGCTATGTCGCTGCAACGTTCCTCTCAATCGTAGGTCTTTGCCCAGCCTGTATTATTTCAGCACTCAGAGACCACCCCCGAGCTGGGCATGATATCTACAAGGAAAAGGGGACTCTCAAGCTCATCACAGCCCAAAGCAATGGATACCCATCTCAACCCCCAACATTTCTTAACACACAGAAAACTCAAAACTGAGCATGGATACACATAACAACAAAATCACAATTTCTGGGCATGAAGAAAAAGTGTTTGGCAACCAAAAATGAAATGGCAATTGGGGAATCACCATGGGAGAGCAAAACTATTTCCAGAAAATGTTTGTGGGCAGTCAAGGGACAAAAACGGCCTCCATAAACCCCAAATTCGTGGCTCCCTTCCTCCCATCCATTGTGCAATACAAAAACGAGTTCCCAGGCATGGAAAATGTAGGAGATAGATGAAAAATGTGATGGGAAAAGCCCCAGCTAGCTCAGACTGCGTGAGAGGGAAAAGGCTTGGGAATTCAAGGGGCAAAACGACCTTCACACAGTCATTCACTGGAAGCAGGGAACCAACACAATTTTTGGGCAAAACCGTGACAGGTTGGCACCCGAAATTGGCACATACATAGTCACACAATTGATGGAAACATTCAAAAACAATTTTTGAGGTAGGAGATAACTACTGGGTTCACAAAAATGATTTTTCCATAATGAAAACCAATTCTGGAAATTCAAAAATGATTTCACAACAATAAGGAAACAACAAGCTATCAAACTTATCTGTTGAGCTTCCCAATGGATTCTC
This sequence comes from Larix kaempferi, assembly GCA_027924585.1. Lineage (NCBI taxonomy): Eukaryota > Viridiplantae > Streptophyta > Pinopsida > Pinales > Pinaceae > Larix > Larix kaempferi. The sequence goes on along the minus strand of BSBM01000001.1, from coordinate 51,732,965 downwards.
TTCTTTCCCCACAGTCCAGCCATCACAAAAACGGGATTCTCAGCTTCAAAAGCAGTGAATTTATAGTGTACTCCATGAGAGAAACGCCCACCAAGCTCCAAAAACGTGAGAGAGAAAAAACTGATCATGAATAATGGCCTGGAAAGGCAATTCGTGGGTGTTTTCTTGCGCAAGAAGGAGAAACACGATTTTCCATGAGGGTGGATTGCCCATACTCGAATTTGGACAGCCATACCTCCCCAATCCCCAAGGCATTAACTACTTCACCCAACTCTTGGGAGAAATCAATGACTGGGTACAAAAGTCAACCTAGGTAGTTGAGGGTTTGATGGGTACTCTCATTGACACTTGGATTGACCTGATTGGCTCCAAGGGTTTGAATATTTCCCTCCCAATTCCTTCTAAAATCATGCCCCCATCTCTTGTTGCATTGCATAGCTAGTTGTGGGTATTTTATTAAATGCATATTTACAAGATATTTGAAATTCCAATGTGCTTGGCTAGCATGTAAACCATATGCATCAATAAATCGATGGCAGGGCCTTGGCCTTGAGCTCCTCACCATGATTTTATAACAATATTACATCATTTACATTTTAATGCAATGGGGTCAAGATGGGGACGTGACATGAACTGCTAAGTCTGAGTGGGGACAATATAATATATATAAAGATACAACCAGGTCCACAAATCTATATGATCGCGAGATCATGATACTAAATGCTAAGACATGCTACAAAAATGAATATAAAAGCAATATAACAATAACACCATAATATACTTGCTGAGTCATATACTTGAATGCATATAATGTGAACCAACATCTGTGATGAGTCCAATTTTCAGGTATTTGATAACCTTTTTCCCGCAGTAAAGCTCAAGCAATGGCGAAGAAACACACTCATTTGTGGGAAAAATGTTTTACCATAAATATTTAATGAAGTTGTTTTTGACGATTATTCTTGTATATTTAAAATGCGTATTCAATAAACTAATTCTATGGAAATCAAGCGATTGAGTAGGTTTAGGGGCATTAAAGGACAAACACGTAGAAGACTGAGGGATCATGCAGCTCGGCGCCTTTTTCCTGATTTGTAGAGAACTCACTCCTGTTCAAGGAGAATCGACATTTAGACATTTAGTTAGGTTCAACATTAAGAATTATATAAATATGGACCTCTCGGGTAGCGAGAGGTCTTTGTTGACATTTTTGGAGAAACATTGTTTCACGTTTTTGCACTATTGAGATACTTCTGAGTTACAGACCTTTGTGAAGACATGGAGTTTATATTTTAATAGAAGATTGATATTAAATCCTAGTCAGCGTTTATAAGTTTCGTTCCCTCCTGAGTACGGGTTGGAGAGGGCCCCTCCAACACGTAAGTCAGGGGATTTCCAGTTTTCAGGTATTTCCGATTATGGGTTTTACAGTGATGAAAATTTATATTGCATATGGAAGCTTTTGAATGATGTCTTGATTCTGTAGTAATTTATAACACGTTCTGTAGTTCAGCAATACGGTTTCAGTAGTCCTGTAGCTGCTTTCTTCCAACGCACATTTTAAACAATGATTCCATATATATATTAGCATTGCCTTCAAAAATCATGGTTTAGATCTAAGGTTTATGAATGTTTCCCATCATGATTAATTGCTTCTCGAGATTGATTGCTTTGATTTTTTAATAATAGATGTGTAGCATGAGATGTTAGATTAGAATTCTAGTTTTATGCGTAAGTAATTACAGACCTTGCTTTCTTTAATTTAGAATAGATCTGCTATGGCATTTCACTTTCATAGTCTAGATTCACCATTATGCATTAGGTAGATTCATAGGAATATCTCTTTCACTTTCAACATTTTTAATTCTTTAAAATAGATTTACTGCTTTTAGTATTTTAATTCTTTAAAAATAGATTTACTGCTTTTGGTATTTTAATTATTTAAAATAGATTTACTGTTTCCTAGTATTTAATTCCCTAGTATAAACAATTTTATGTATTGAGTAGGCAACCCTTAAAACATTAATACTGATACCCAACTGCGACAAAGATTATCCTATAAGAGCACAGATAGTGCCTGCACCTCTAAAGTTTGTACATCCCCTGAGTTGATAATTAAAGTAGGCTCTTAGTACAGCTACCCTCATTAGGCATCCATATTGAGAGCTCACCACTTTTTGGCGCCGTTGCTGGGGAGGTGCTAAATCTTTTAGGAGGCATCACCTAAAAACAACACAAAAAGAAAACAAAAATCACATAAAACAAAAAAATAAATACTTTTTTTACCAATGAATGCCTCGTCGGCAAAGGGATAGGTTTGGCCGCTTTCTGCCCAAGTATTCCATGAGCAACAATGGTATTAATAGTTTTGACCATTCTCAGTTTGAATTTCTACACTCTGAAAACGAAACTGACTCCACATACGATCCAAACAGAGACAACTTCACTACCAGTTCCAGCTCAAACACCACAATGGAAAACAAGGAGGAGGAACCTAGGGAGCTTTTCACCTTTCCCATTAGCATACCTCTTGGAGATGCCAGGATGAAGAACATCAATCCTAATAATCTACCAAACTTCCATGGTTTGGCTTCAGAAGATCCTGACACATTTCTGTTTGAATTTGAGGTAGTTTGCAGATCATTTGATTACACTACTGATGCACAAAAGCTAAGGCTTTTTCCTTCCACACTGAAAGACCTATCACTTCGGTGGTTCATGAGCCTTGAAGGGAATAGTATCTTTAGCTGGGATCAAATGAAATAGGCATTCTTAGAAAAATATAGGGACTACTGCAAGGCCAAAGATACAAGGGATGAAATCTTTAGGATGCAACAAGGAGAAAGAGAGTCATTAGAAGATTATGCCCAAAGATTTCAACTCAGCTACAAACGAGCCAGTCATTGCACCTTGGATCCTGAATCACTAAAACTTGTCATTCTTAGAGGTGTAAAAGAAGAGAATTTTGAAGCCTTAAATATTCTAGGAGATGGAGATATATTCCAAAAATCTTTTGACTAGATCCTGCAAATCTTCAAAAACTACTCTAGATCTAGGAAAACTAAGAATGGGACAAGGGATACACACACATCTACTGGTGGATCAACATCTTTAGGACCAACACTTACAAAATCTGATTTAGGAAACCTGCTGGACGACATGAAGACTGACATCCTGTAATCTCTGGCCATGCAAATTGATGCTCTTCAAATAAAAAAGAAACATGATGAAATTAACCAAGCCTTGGTAATATTCTGTCCTCGTTGTAGCAAGAAGCATGAGAAGGGGCAATGCACACTAAACACCATCGAAATATGTGGCCTCTGCACTGAGGATCACTCTACTGACAAGTGTCCCTTGTTGCCTTCCTACAAAGCCGCTATCCAAGAGCCCACAACCGAGGGTGCAATAGAACAACTCTGCTTTGTAAATCAGAAGAGGAATAATTTTCCCAGACCGTACCAACCTAACAACCAACATTACTATAACCAGGGAAATAACCAGCAGAATTGGAACTCTATACCAGCCCTATGGCCATCTCAGCAAAATCCAAATCAGTGACAGCAAAACCAGCCTTATCATCAATCATACTACCCACAATCCTACCCCTCATACCCCCCACCTTTTAATCAACCATCCATGAATTATGGCAATCCATATCCTTATTCCTCATCAAATTGGAGAGCTCCGCTACAACAACAAAATCCACTTATCATGCCACCACCACCTAATCAACCACCCCCTAGACCTCCACCAATTCCTGCCCAGCCAATCCCTAACCCTAACAACAACAGGCCAGGGCAGCAGCAAGCCTACAATACTGTAACAATGCAATTTCCCACTTACGTGGTAGATACTGTGGAACTAAATGAGATTAACCTAAGGTCTAGAAAAACACTCCAAAATACACCTACGCAAAACATAGAACAACCAGAGCACCAGGAGCAAAGGACTCAACCTCATATTCAACATCCTGATGAACCAAACCTTTCGGAGGAAGAAATTATACCACTCACACAAACTAGAAACCCTCCATTTCCTGAAAAGCTTGTACGAAGTACCAAAGATGAAGAGGAAAACGCAATTCTGAATGAATTAAAACACTTGAATATCCAAATCCCCGTCTTACAAGCCATCAGAGACGTACCCATCTGCAACAAATATATACAAGAGAATTGTTTGAAGAAACCTGGAAGGAGAAAGCATGACCCACCAACTATTAATGTAGTGGGCCAATTAGCTGATCTAATGCTGGGTATCATGGTTAACCCCAAATATCTAGACCCAGGTAGCCCCGTGGTCCAAGTCAACATCAATAATAGACAAATCGACAGGAGCCTAATTGATTTAGGAGCAACTATAAACATAATGACCAAAGATACTATGACACACCTAGGTCTCCAATCAGAGGTCAGACCAACAACTACAGTACTCCAGCTAGCAGATACATCCACTGTGAAGCCTGAAGGAATGCTTGAGGACATTATAATCAATATAGAATCCTGGGAATACCCAACTGATTTCATAGTCATCGAGGTAAAAAGCAAACTTAGTGGATATCCTATTATACTCGGAAGACCCTGCTGGAAACTGCAGATGCTTACATAGGATGCATGTCAGGCAACATGACCATTACCAGTGGCCAGTCTAGGAAAAAAATCACCATTTACCCACCAGCCATAAAATCCTTATACATAGAATATCAAAACTGGATTGACGATTACAATGACACACTGAATCAAAACATGAGACCTGTCCTGACAATTGATGTTGCATTAACACTAAAAGCCATAGATGAAGATGGTCATATAGATAGGTTTATACAAAATGATTTTTCTAACAATGATGGTCTCCAAAGGTTTTTTGACACAGATCAGTAGAATGAAGGTGAATCTTCAAGTAGGAACTTGAACAAGATGTGGGCAGAACTGACATCTCTAGAAGAGCAAACAGACAAAACAAAAATTGTGGAAATTATACCAGGGACAACAGTTAATATCAATTCTAATCTACATCTCCAACAAGAAGAACAACTCATGAAGGTATTAACAGAGCAGAATAGAGATTTTGCATGGACATATGCAGACATGAAAGGTATTCATCCTGATATTTGCAAGCATTATATTTACATCAAGGAAGGTTCTATTCCTATAAGGAAACCACAAAGGAGATTAAACCTAGCATTGAAGGACATAGTCAAAGCCGAACTACAAAAGTTATTAGATGCAGGGTTCATCTATTCCATCTTTGATAGTGAGTGGGTATCACCACTGGTCATAGTCCCTAAAAAGGGAGGCAAATGGAGAATTTGTGTGGACTATCGAGAACTTAATAAAGCAACCAAGAAGGATTACTTTCCTCTCCCATTTATAGATCAAGTACTGGATACTTTAGTAGGTAACAAGTTTTTCTCCTTCTTGGATGGGTTCAGTGGTTACAACCAAATCCTCATTCACCCAGTTGACTAGGACAAGACAACCTTCACATGCCCATGGGGTACTTATGCCTACAGAGTGCTTCCATTTGGACTTTGCAATGCTCCTGCAACCTTTCAGAGGGCAATTCTTAGCATATTTTCAGAATTTATAAATGATCAAATGGAAGTATTCATGGATGATTTCACACCTTATGGCAAAAACTTCGACCAGGCATTGACCCATCTGGAATTGGTATTGAAAAAATGTACTGAGATGAGCCTATGTCTGAGCAATGCCAAATGAAAGATGATGATGGAAGAAGGTATTGTTCTCGGCCATCATATATCACAGAGAGGGATAGAGGTGGATCAGTAATTAAATCACTACCACCACCTGTTAAACAAAGGGATGTGAGAAGTTTCCTTGGACAAATAGGGTACTATAGAAGATTTATTGAAAATTATAGCAGAATTGCTGCCCCAATGTTTGCACTTCTCATAAAAGATATCGAGTTCATATGGACAAACAATTGCATGATAGCATTTAATAACCTTAAGGAAAAAACAATTACAGCTCTAGTACTCCAAGGACCAGATTGGGCATTTCCATTCCACATCCACTCAGATGCATCAGATAAAGCAATCGGATCTGTCCTTGGACAAGAAAAAGAGAAAAAGCCTTATGCAATATATTATATTAGCAAAAATTTGGCAGGGGCAGAATTGAATTACACTGTCACAGAAAAGGAATTTTTGGCTGTCATACATGCCATTAATAAGTTCAGGCACTATATCACTGGTTACCACATTTTAGTTCATACAGACCACTCAGCCAAAAGATATCTCGTGAACAAGCCAAACATAAGTGCTAGAATCATCAGATGGCTGCTGCTCCTCCAAGAGTTTGACATTACAATTTTAGACAAGCCAGGAAAACACAATGTAGTGGCTAATTTTTTATCTAGATTGACACATGGACAAGACAATGAGGTAATCAATGACAGTTTTCCACATGAGCACCTTTTATCCATATCCACAAGAAGCCCATGGTTTACTGACATAGAAAACTATGTAGTGTCTAGAAAGTTTCCAGAGCATTACAGTCACAAAGAGAAAACAAAAGTAATAAGACAAAGTGCCACATACACATGGATAGAAGGCATGCTTTTCAAACAAGGACCAGATCAGATACTCATAAGGTGCATAAGAGAAGATGAGGTGCATGACATAATGCATGCCACACACAATGAACCATGTGGAGGACACTATGTTGCAAAAAGGACAGCCCATAAAATCTTGCAAACAGGATATTATTAGCCAACACTCCACAAGGATACTTATGAATATGTTTCACACTATGATGATTTCCAGAGAATGGGAAAACCAACACAAAAACAAGAGATGCCACTCCATCCAAAAATATCCTTGGAGGCATTTGAAAAGTGGGGATTTGATTTTGTTGGCCCATTCAACCCATAGTCAAATAAGAAAAGCTACATCTTCGTATGCACTGATTACCTTACAAAATGGACAGAAGTAGCAACACTGGCTACTGCAAATGAAACCAATGTGGCCAAATTCTTTACTGAGCAGATCTTTCACAGGTTTGGGGTGGGTGTCAAGAGAAGTAGTTTTTGATCAAGGCCCACAATTTACATCAAATTTAATTGAAGACTTGATGAAAAAAAACAATGTAAAGCACAGATAGTCATCCTCCTACCACCCTCAAGCAAGTGGTCAAGCTGAGGTAACCAACAGGGAATTAGAGAAAATCTTGACAAAAACTGTCCAACTTCACAAAAGGGATTGGTCTGATAGACTTAGTGAGGTAGTTTGGGCTTACAATACTACATGGAAAACAACTACAAGATTCACACCTTATGAACTAGTCTTTGGAAAAAAGGTCATGCTACCAATCGAATTTGAAATAAAGACATTAAGAATTGCAGCAGATTTACATATGGACCTATAAGAAATTCAAAAAGAATGCATGCTACAGTTGAATCAACTGGATGAGCACCTCCAACAAGCACTTACACATACCAAAATCATCCAACAGCAAAGAAACAACTACTTTACGACTCCAGATTTCACACATTCAAAGGGAAGCTAACCACCAGATGGCTAGGACCTTACATCATTGAGCACATCTATGAAAATGGAGCAATAAAAATTATTACAATAGATGAACAACAGTTTCCCATGACAGTGAATGGACATCGACTCAAACTCTACAAGAAACCACAGTCAAAAGAAGAGTTTACACAGGTACTCTACCAGCAACAACTGATGCTGATAGAAAATATGACAAAGCATTGAAAAATGAATAAAAAAAAAAGAAGGAAAAAAAATGAAAAAAAAGAAAAAAGAAAAAAGAAAAAAGAAAAAAGAGAAAGGAATGAAAAATTCATAAAAAGTAACAGGCCAAATTACAGGGCCACCTGTATCCCTATGAAAGATCCAACATTACTATTGCAAAGAAAAATATCAACCACAATTCAAGCGAGCCAGGAAATTCTCAAACATTTTCAGCAATCAAGCAAGCCAGATATGCATTCAAGAGAGCCAACAAAATTATCTACCACTACAGGAACAATCCAAGCACACTCTTCATTCAACTCTGCCATATCATCACGAGAGCTTGACCATAATTCAAGAGAGCTTGCAATTGATTCAAGCGAGGCTGCCATTTATTCAAGAGAGCCAGTCACATACTACCATGAAATCACCCAATATGAAGCATCATCACATGAGTCGTATCAACAACTGGCACAACTTTCAAAATAAAACAGTTCAGCAAATTCAAACGAGCAAAAAGGAAAAAGCAGCCCACACACGTAACTACTGACATGCAGAAATCTACTACAGAATCCACCATCCATGAAAAATGCACCAGATCATCAATGCAGGTACGCATACATAGCAAGGTAATCTCTAGAACGATTTTATTTTATTCTTAAGGTAAAACATTATCCCACACTACATTCATTTCTATTCAGCTTAGGATAGCTTCTATTTTAAATCGGCGGCATGGTAGAATGACCTTAATAAGTCATGATCGCTACCTAAGTCCTGTCACCCTCAACAAATCATGATCACAACCCTCATCATATGAAGTACAAAGATCGATCATGGGAAAAAAGGGACTAAAAATGGCAAGTACAAGAATGATGGAAAGGACAGGTGCGGAAATGTTGAAATATTGTAACTTCAAAGAATATTATATTTGTATATTATTTATTCCGGAGATGTTCCATACCTCTGATGTGATTATACTATAAATCCGGAGATGTTTATTCCTCCGAGTTAGGTGTGGTAACTAGGGTTATTAGACCCACCATGTGGGGGTCGGCCCAGTCAGTTATAATGGGGTATTTAACCTAATGGTTAAATACGAGCCTACATGTACTTGTGTAAAATACATATCAGAGTAGTGTATAAATAGAGGAGGTGTGTTCCTCATTTGATACACTCACACACTTGAGGATAGCGCACTTGTGGAGGAGAGGTCTGCTATTGTGGAGGAGGAGATCATGTCTCAGGGTTTCATCTTTGTATATTGCTGGTCATCTATATTGAGGAAGCTTTGCTGGGTTTTCTACCCCATGAGGGTTTCCCAGGATAAATCTCTGTCTCTTGTGTTTATGCTGTGCTTGTTGTTTCTTCAGTGATCCTGTATATTCTATTATTGTGAAATGGAATGTAATGCTACTATTTTCTGTCTTAGCATATTGAATTTTAACATGGTATCAGAGCTAACCTGAAGGAAGACAAGGTATGGCACTAAAGACACTTGCTTTACTTACGACAATTTGAAGGTTAGGGTTTTACATAGCTAAAACCAGTCATCGTAGAACTTTCACTATAAATACATTTTGGCAAAGTTTTCGGATCTGAAATTGTTACAGGACGAAGCTAAAATCTCCAGGTACCTTGTGTCCAAAGGACAACCTCTAATTCGTTGTACTTTGTGATTTATGATCTGTACAATATAGGGTTTCTGCCTCTTCCAGATCTGAGTCAAAATCAGGTGACCTTGGGAAAAAGGTGATAACTTGGGCTAGGAAGATCCAAATTAAATTTCGTGAAAAGTGACAGGTAGTACACAGACTGTACTATCTTAGAAAACTTTTTCAGAGGCCGAAGTTGAACCAGTGACACGTGGCACGCCGTACAAGTTCTCTCTCCTGTATTATCCCATAAACAGGTCACGTTGTGACACTTGGCATAACTATCTCTCAGAGAATCCAATTGAGGTCAAACCTATCAGGATGGAAAGATAACAGGCCGAGCTATCTCAGAAAACTTTTTCAGAGGCCGAAGGTCAAACAGTGACACGTGGCACACCGTACAAGTTTGCTCTCCTATATTTTCCCAAAACAGGTCACGTTGCGACATTTGACATAACTCTCTCTCAGAACATCCAATTGAGGTCAGACCTGTCAGGATGGAAAGCTAACAGGTCAGGATATCTCAGAAAACTTTTTCAGACCCTGTGGATCAAACATTTCGGAGTTACACCAGAAACAATTAGGTACATATTTCTGTCAAAACATAATTATTTTTTGGTACCTTCATTCATGGCTTCCGGAATTTAGGGCTTTGAAGAAAGTTGGAATTTTTGTAATCGGAGACCACGGCTGGATGCTACTCATCAAAATAGAAATTTAGAGACCAAGATCAGAATTTTTGGTTGGGCAGAAGGCCGGGCTTGATCAAACCCTAGTTCGGGACTTTGATCAGAAAAGTGGAAAATTAGGGCTTCTGTAAAAATGGGAATTTTTGAAATCTGTGACCATGGCTGGAAGCTCCTCAGAAAAATAGAAGCTTAGAGCTTTGGATCAAACATTTTGATTGGGAAGAAGAGTGGGATTCACCAAACCCCAGTTCAGGGCCACGTCCAGTGAATCCAGAAGTTTCAAAGGCAAAATTGAGGAGTGAAACTTTGCAGTTTTCAAATTCTGAATATATCAGTTTGATCAGCTCATCAAGGCGCATATTTCTATCCTTTCGGAAGTTTGAAATTCAAAGTTTGAATTTTTGGGTTTTTTCTGACAAACCCATATCCAGCTCTAGGTCCAGTTCTTGCAAATCAAGTGGATAGGGTTAATCCTAGAAGAAGATGGATTGGTCACCTGCATAAGTGAAGGAGTTACTGTTTCAGAGGGAGATGAGGCTAAGGCTTTACATAAGGAGATTACAAGCGATCTCGACAGGTATGACTCATCGAGGTATGTTTTGAGATTTGTTGATGATTAAGCTTATGGTATGTTTGTCTTCATGTTATTACGGTTAGTACAATCTTGATTTTAGATTTGTTGTATCACCTTAACAAAATTATGAATGCATGATAGAAGATATTCATTGGTTAGGGTGTTGACACTTATGATTGTACTAATGCATTATGATGTTGTGTGAGGTTGATGTTGTCTACTAACAAGATACAGGTACATCACAAAAGACAAATCAGGCTCCATGACCATGAAAACATGAAGACAAAGACTCATCCATAATCTTTGTTCTACTTACGAGGTATGTATGACTTTGTTATATTATGCTTAACCTATGAGACTTGCAGGTTCTAGCTCAGGATCTCTAAATCATTGAAGAGATTGTTTAGGTATGTTGTACATAACCAAGTAGGTATACTAATCCAGGTATGTTTCCCATGAATCTTACCTTGTGTTAGGATCCCTTATATAAGTATACTTGGAATGATTGGTTATGCTTATTCATAAAGTTAGTAATCAAGGGATTATGCATATTATATCTTTTATCTTGATTGATGATATGCATGAGTAAAAGAAGACTTCCCTGAAATCTTGAATACTAATGTTTATTAACTATAATCATGACTATACATTTTCAAGATTATTTAGTACTATAATGTTTTGATAGCATGTTTGTGTATGAGATCATGAGGATGACTCTTGAGCATGCACAGTGGTACAGAATGAATAGAAGTTCAAAAGACATACAGAAGATCAAGCGGGAGGCAGCCACACAAACATAAAAGATAAGTATTTGAGTTGTTATCTGAAATAGTAATGATATTGCCTGTAATAGGTTGTATGCATATTTGTATTCCTATAATATATCATGCTGAGTGTAAATATTCATATAACATTGAACAGTATACTACTAATATGCATATGATTGGTAAGTTGGACAAACATTCCATTGTTGCTTGTCTAGAATGAAACCTCTTTGCTGACATGCTGAGAGTTGTGCACACTCTCGATAGTATGTTCTGGTAGAGATGGAAGGCATCTAGATAGCCACTGTATGCATACAGGATATGGGAAAGTGTTGTGCCAAAGTATTGGTCAAAATAGTTGCATCACTATGTAAATGATATCTGTATGCATAATAGGTTATCATGTCAATATGATTTGATGATTATGAAGTATTACTAATCATGTACTTAATTTTGATTTGTAGGAAAGGTCATGAAGAATGATGGACACCGTACAAGTGGTGGATGTTCAAACAAGAAGATTTACAAATCAAACAAAATATAGAAGGCTCATGGCTAGAAGATTCTCTTAGAAAGGGGAAGAGAATCACGACAAGATGTTTGCTCAAAGTATGGTGTAATTAAAGAAGAAGTGTGAATCAGGTTTTGTATAGGTACCTAGGATCGATAATAAATTGATAAGCTTAATGATCACCATGGGTGATGTGGATCTCAACCTTTGCTACAAGGTTGAATATGATTTCTATACACAAATGACATGGATGCAAGAAGGAACTCACCACAGAGTTCGAATGATATTAAGGCTCATATTAGTAGACCCATCTAACGAGAGATGGCATAGATAGATATGCAGAAGATCATTCAATGCAGAAATGAAAATGAAAGATCTCAAATTGACGCTTTACTTCCTAGGTCTGGAAGTATAGAAAGGCTCAGAAGGAATATTTCTCAACCAGAGAAAGTATGCTGAGAAATCTTGAGAAGACTTGATATGTTGGCCACTCTTATGGATTCCAACTTGAAGCTGTTAGGAGATGACTCATCAGAGTTAGTGGATATAACTCTGTACAGTCAAATTATTGGGTCATTGATGTATCTAACATATACTAGGTTAGATATATGCTTTGTTGTGAACACCTTGAGTCAGTATCTAGTGGAAACTAGATGTGTTCACCCGATAGTTGCAAAGCATGTGATGAGGTACATAAAGGATACGATAGACTTTGATCTATGCTATCTTGGAGATCATAACTTTAGATGGCTAATCAGATGCTGGTTGGGAAGAAAGTGTATCAGACAGGAAGAACACATCAAGAGGATGTTATTGTCTGGGATTAACCATGATCTCGTGGTTTAGCTGGAAGCAGTCTAGTGTGGCTCTCGGCACAAGCAGAATATATGGCTGCTTGCTCTGCTAGTTGTGAAGAACCTTGGCTTCAGGATTGGTTTGAATTAGAGATAGAACCAACTGTGATCCTATGTGACAAATAGAGTTGTATGAAGATGACAAAGAATCTAGTGTTCCATGATAAGTCAAAGAACATAGGGATCTAATAAGATATGATGCAGAAGGAACTAAAGTTTGAATTTGTAATAGGTTACCGATGTACTAACCAAATCTCTACCTCAAGTGAAGAAGTTACCAACATACTAACCAAACCTCTGTCTCAGGTGAAATTTGAATACTTCCAAGACAAGCTTGGTATAGCTCAAAAGGACCCTCCTCGAAAGGGGGAGTAGTATAGTCACTGATGATGAGATTGTCTCATCGAACAACATGGTTGATGATGAGGTAACCTGTTCTCTACACCTAGATACTTCGAAATATTTAGATTTAGGACTCTTATGCTTAGAATAATTTGTTTTACATGCTTTTGATGATAGATGTATTGGTGAGAATACATGCTTTTGATGATAAGATGTATTGGTAAGAATACATACTTTTGATGACACATGTATTGATTAATGTACGTGTATGGTTGAGGATACTTGTACTTGTATTGATGAGAATACATGTGGGGATTGTATCATCCTTGAACACATGTTCTAAAGTGAGCTGTAGACGTATGGTCTCCGAAAATGAAGTCCTTAGTGGACAGGTAGGGATTGTATCATCCCTGGACTTCGGTCCCTGAATAGATCCGTAGACGTATGGTCTCCGAAAATGAAGTCCTTAGTGGACAGGTAGGGATTGTATCATCCCTGGACTTCGGTCCCTGAATAGATCCGTAGACGTATGGTCTCCGAAAATGAAGTCCTTAGTGGACAGGTAGGGATTGTATCATCCCTGGACTTCGGTCCCTGAATAGATCCGTAGACGTATGGTCTCCGAAAATGAAGTCCTTAGTGGACAGGTAGGGGATTAGATCATCCCTGGACTTTCAGTCCTAAAGAGAGCCGTAGACGTGAGGTCTCCGAGAATGAAGTCCTTAGTGGACAGTTGAGGGGATTGGATCATCCCTGGACTTTCAGTCCTAAAGAGAGCCGTAGACGTGAGGTCTCCGAGAATGAAGTCCTTAGTGGACAGTTGAGGGGATTGGATCATCCCTGGACTTTCAGTCCTAAAGAGAGCCGTAGACGTGAGGTCTCCGAGAATGAAGTCCTTAGTGGACAGTTGAGGGGATTGGATCATCCCTGGACTTTCAGTCCTAAAGAGAGCCGTAGACGTGAGGTCTCCGAGAATGAAGTCCTTAGTGGACAGTTGAGGGGATTGGATCATCCCTGGACTTTCAGTCCTAAAGAGAGCCGTAGACGTATGGTCTCCGAGAAGTGGGGATTGTATCATCCCCGGACTTAGGTCCCTGAATTGATCCGTAGACGTGAGGTCTCCGAGAAGTGGGGATTGTATCATCCCCGGACTTAGGTCCCTGAATTGATCCGTAGACGTGAGGTCTCCGAGAAGTGGGGATTGTATCATCCCCGGACTTAGGTCCCTGAATTGATCCGTAGACGTGAGGTCTCCGAGAAGTGGGGATTGTATCATCCCCGGACTTAGGTCCCTGAATTGATCCGTAGACGTGAGGTCTCCGAGAAGTGGGGATTGTATCATCCCCGGACTTAGGTCCCTGAATTGATCCGTAGACGTGAGGTCTCCGAGAAGTGGGGATTGTATCATCCCCGGACTTAGGTCCCTGAATTGATCCATAGACGTGAGGTCTCCGAGAAGTGGGGATTGTATCATCCCCGGACTTAGGTCCCTGAATTGATCCGTAGACGTATGGTCTCCGAGAAGTGGGGATTGTATCATCCCCGGACTTCGGTCCCTGAATTGATCCGTAGACGTATGGTCTCCGAGAAAGTGATTTTTGATGTGGTTACTTGTATTGGTAGGATACTTGTATTGATGATGTGGTTACTTGTATCGGTAGGATACTTGTATTGATGATGTGGTTACTTGTATCGGTAGGATACTTGTATTGATGATGTGGTTACTTGTATCAGTAGGATACTTGTATTGATGATGTGGTTACTTGTATCGGTAGGATACTAGTATTGATGACGTGGTTACTTGTATCGGTATGGATACTTGTATTGATGATGTGGTTACTTGTATCGGTAGGATACATGTATTGATGACATGATTACTTGTATCAGTATGGATACTTGTATTTATGATATGTATACTTATATTGGCATGAATACTTGTACTAATGATGTGGATACTTGTATTGTTATGGATACCTGTGTTGATGACGATGCTGACGATCGTGTGATGACGATACTGATGATCGTGTGATGACGATGCTGATGATCGTGAGATGACGATGCTGATGATCGTGTGATGACGATGCTGATGCTGATGATCATGTGATGATGACGCTGATGATCGTGTGATGACGATGCTAATGATCGTGAGATGAGGATACTGATGATCGTGAGGATCCAGATGTTGATGTTGTTGTAGTTGTTCGAGTGCTGCAGAAGATAAAGACTCAGTACTGAAGATGTTGATGTTCCAGTATTGAAGATGTTCCAATAACTGCTTGAGTTACTGATGATGTTGAGAAAGCTTCCAATGATTTATAGATGTATCATGTATGATGTTGATGACTCCTTTCTCGTGCAGATACTGTTATAATATCCTTCTCGTTAAGGGGGAGTGTTGAAATATTGTAACTTCAAAGAATATTATATTTGTATATTATTTATTCCGGAGATGTTCCATACCTCCGATGTGATTATACTATAAATCCGAAGATGTTTATTCCTCCGAGTTAGGTGTGGTAACTAGGGTTATTAGACCCACCATGTGGGGGTCGGCCCAGTCAGTTATAATGGGGTATTTAACCTAATGGTTAAATACGAGCCTACATGTACTTGTGTAAAATACATATCAGAGTAGTGTATAAATAGAGGAGGTGTGTTCCTCATTTGATACACTCACACACTTGAGGATAGCACACTTGTGGAGGAGAGGTCTGCTATTGTGGAGGAGGAGATCATGTCTCAGGGTTTCATCTTTGTATATTGTTGGTCATCTATATTGAGGAAGCTTTGCTGGGTTTTCTACCCCATGAGGGTTTCCCAGGATAAATCTCTGTCTCTTGTGTTTATGCTGTGCTTGTTGTTTCTTCAGTGATCCTATATATGCTATTATTGTGAAATGGAATGTAATGCTGCTATTTTCTGTCTTAGCATATTGAATTTTAACAGGAAAGACAGTAAGTAAGGATGCATAATATTCCACGATTTTGCATATAAGGAACCTCTCGGAATTCCCAAGAAGCAACAAACCAAAAGCTAGTGCGCTCACTCATCCATCATTGCAATCCTTGAGCCTGTAGGAAGAGCCCGACTAGTTGAGGGTATAAACCACATTCCAAAGGTTTGGTTTTGTCTAATCATAAAGAAGATTCTAAAATGACAAAGGGTTTCAAGAAAAGTGAACCAGAGGATCACAACACCATTTATTAGAGCCTGAGAGTCCTGCAAATCATTCGCAAGGCAAGCTGGATGCCTTTCATCCTTGGACTGAGAGGATATGATACAGGGGTAGCTCAGGAGTTTGCAAGAAACTTCAAACATATTAAGGATGAACAGTACGTCACCCGAGTGAAGGGGTTACCTATCAAGTTGGATGAGGAGGTAATTGCCAAATTCACTGGTCTACAGAGAGGTTTGTATTGGAGCAGGGATGACAGGGAGGCAAACCACCAAGCAAAAACAAAATTCTTCGAGCAAGGAGAGGTCTATGACAAAGACAAAAACGGAGTCAAAAGACTCTCCATGCCAGCGCCATGGGAGGACGTGGCTGAAATTGTTCTGAGGTACATCACATGCTTTGGTAGGTTAAGCTATGTTCCCATCTTTCATTTTTCGGATCCTAGAGTTGTTAAGACACAAAACCCATCATCCACCAAACAACAACATTAGTATTCCATTTTACCTGCTCCAATCCCTAGCAGAAATGAGCAAGAAGGTGGCTAAAGGTAAGGAGGATGCCTTGCCTCATCATGGGCTAATCAAGTTAATCGTTTGCGAGGAATTAAAGGCGCAGATACCAGAGCTTTTGTGGGAAGAATTCAAGCTGGTATCCGCAAAAGATGTTCAAAGGATGAAAAGTACACCCACAGCTAGCATACCACCAGGAGAAATGAACAAAGCTACCTCTGCATCAGGGGCGAAAAGGAAGATTGACCTGGACCATGTGGTAGAGACCCTGGTGAAAATAAAACATTCAAGAGAGGACTCCCCCAAAACAAACCTAGAGATTCCTGCCAAAAATCAAGAGTCGAAGAGAAGGAGTAAGAGATTCACCCAAGCATCCGGAATCCGAATAGACAAGGAAAAGAGTAGGGAACCCAGTCCCATTGTTCAAAATGTGTCGGATGGGGATGATGATCAGTGAGTAGATCAGAGATACCCCACTATAGAAGAGGAGCAGGATGAAGAAGAAGAAATGGATAAAGAAGAAGAGCAGAGCATATAAGAGCAAGACAACTTCCAGGGGAACCCTCCAGAGCACAATAAAAGCTTCGGGGTCGTTACCCAACTCGCTGAGGCACAGGTAGAATTGGAAAATCTCAGAAATGAGCTGGCAACGTTAAGAATTGGGCTAGGAAGCTATCCCACACCTTCCCCGTTCTCACCTGAGAAGACACAAATCCTGAAGATGCATTATGCAGGGGAGCTACAGCTGGCTGAGCAAAAAAATTCAGTGCTTCAAGAAAAATTGGCTGAGGCACAAAACAAATTAGCCAAAAAGGACTAGGAGATTACCAAATTGAAAGACGTTTTGGCCACTACTACTGACATATATGATAGACTGCGGGACCTCAGACCGCCATCGGCAATATATGCAGTTTATGTACAGGAGAAATGGGGCAAATTCTAGCTCTAGAGGTTGAAGCAAGGACTCCCTATAGAGATAAACACTCCCAAAGAATTTATGGATGCATCTTTGAACTCCACAGAGCTGGAGAAGGACCAATTGAGTGAATTTTTCTTGCATAATTTTGTAGTTTCTGGCTTGCCCAACTGGTCGCCAAACCCATATGTGGGTGATTTCCAGTTGAGGTCATTATGTTCGTGGATGAACTACGAAATTGAGCGAGCCGAGGACTACCATATCTATGTCGCAACAAAATGGAAAACCCCATTGATGGTCAGAGCAGAGCCAACTCACCCTGAAGGGATAATCTACAACCATAGGATCCTCACCCAGGATGAGGAAATGATCCCCATTCTCCTTGCAAAACAACAGGAGGCTATGACTCATTTTGACATTACACTCCGAAGCACATAGAAGGAAGTTCATGAGTCCATTAAGGAAAGGTGGAGCAGAGTGGCAAATGATCTGAGAGGAAAAGAACTCCACTCCCCCCTCAGGCTTAATGATGCTCTTTTCAAAGCCACACTCTACAAGGAATCTCTGGCAAGAAATCAACTCAAATGGATAGGGATGAGGCTGAATCCCCCATTCTTTCTTTCCCCATTCATCAAGGGACATATTAATGAAGAGGAAGAGAGGAGGGCATGGGCCAAGAAGGATCAAAATTTTGGATATCACAGGCAGGCAGGGATCCCTAGGGTGGTAGCATGGGACATCAGGGAGGTCATCGATGAATTGAATAAGTCACCCAAGGATGGGTGAATCCTTCAAGTATGGGAGAGAATGATGAGTCCAATTTTCAAGTATTTGATAACCTTTTTCCCGCAGTAAAGCTCAAGCAATGGCGAAGAAACACACTCATTTATGGGAAAAATGTTTTACCTTAATTATTTAATGAAGTTGCTTTTGACAATTATTCTTGTATGTTTAAAATGCGTATTCAATAAACTAATTTTGTGGAAATCGAGCATGATTGAGTAGGTTCAGGGGCATTAAAGGACAAACACATAGAAGACTGAGGGATCATGCAGCTCGGCGCCTTTTTACTGATTTGTAGAGAATGCACTCCTGTTCAAGGAGAATCGACATTTAGAAATTTCGTTAGGTTCAGCATTAAGAATTATATAAATATGGACCTCTCAGGTAGCGAGAGGTCTCTGTTGACATTTTTGGAGAAACATTGTTTCACGTTTTTGCACTATTGAGATACTTCTGAGTTACAGACCTTTGTGAAGACATGGAGTTTATATTTTAATAGAAGATTGATGTTAAATCCCAGTCAGCGTCTATAAATTTCATTCCCTCCTGAGTACGGGTTGGAGAGGGCCCCTCCAACATGTAAGTCAGGGATTTCCATTTTTTAGGTATTTCCGATTATGTGTTTTACAGTGATGAAAATTTATATCGCTTATGGAAGCATTTGAATGATGTCTTGATTTTGTAGTAATTTATAACACGTTCTGTAGTTCAGCAATACGGTTTCAGTAGTCCTGTAGCTACTTTCTTCCAACGCACATTTTAAACAACGATTCCATATATATATTAGCATTGCCTTCAAAAATCATGGTTTAGATCTAAGGTTTATGAATGTTTCCCATCAGGATTAATTGCTTCTCGAGATTGATTGCTTTGATTTCTTAACAATAGATGTGTAGCATGAGATGTTAGATTAGAATTCTAGTTTTATGAGTAAGTAATTACAGACCTTGCTTTCTTTAATTTAGAATAGATCTGTTATGGCATTTCACTTTCATAGTCTAGATTCACCATTATGCATTAGGTAGATTCATAGGAATATCTCTTTCACTTTCAACATTTTTAATTCTTTAAAATAGATTTACTGCTTTTAGTATTTTAATTCTTTAAAAATAGATTTACTGCTTTTAGTATTTTAATTCTTTAAAATAGATTTACTGTTTCCCAGTATTTAATTGCCTAGTATAAACAGTTTTATGTATTGAGTAGGCAACCCTTAAAACATTAATACTGATACCCAACCGTGACAAAGATTATCCTATAAGAGCACAGATAGTGCATGCACCTCTAAAGTTTGTATGTCCCCCAGGTTGATAATTAAAGTAGGCTCTTAGTACAGCTGCCCTCATTAAGCATCCATATTGGGAGCTCACCAATCCGTCCTCTGAAATTGTTGCTATAACTCTGGGCAATACTGACTGCTATGTACAAATGGCTAAATGGATACATCGGTCATCTCTCTGAGAGTCTTGAAACTCAGTCATGGCATGGGGAAAAAAACTAATATCCATATAATAATCATGATCCATAATAGATGTTTATCTCAGCATCTCAATGTAACGGAATTGGCTGAAAAGAGTACTGGAATCAGGAAAATAATGTATGGTAGCCCGACTACTATATATGTGATAACATCTGGCTCCAGCTGGGACAAGTGCTCTGCTGAAAAGAGCGCTTGAGAACCTCAGAATATCTGGTCCTCGCACTCTGCTAATCATATCCACGATCCAACACTCTATCTCTGCAACTGCTACCGGTATATCACCTGCTATCTACAAAATGGCTAGAGCTATACCAAACTCATAGAACGGATGTCAGAACAACGCATAGATATATATATATAAATCTCAAAATAACAATACTGAAACTGAAATGCATGAAATATAAATGCAGAAAATAAATCTAATCTACTCACATAACTTGAAACAGTTTGGTTTTATTGTGTAGGAAAAGAAAATGGCAAGTACTCAGTACTACACTAAGAGCTTCAAAAGTGAGCTTAGGAGAAGACAAAAAGGTGAAAGACTCAATGGCTGAAAAACTAACTACTGCCCAAGCGGGCTTATTTGGTTCCTACCTACTCTCATCTACCAGGCAAGGAAAGCACTAAGTAAAAGCATAAATCTCGTGCAATCATTCATCAATTTGACTAATGATTATTCCTTGATGTTTTTTAATAGAATAAATGAGGATTAGATTAAAGGTTAATGAATTTAAAATCAACACGTTCCTGACTTGTTCAAAATTTGAGAAAGCATTGGAACGGTGCAAAATGAAAACATGCAAAGGGGGAGTTTGATTAATGTAAACATCCTCCATCAAAATATTAATCGGATCATAAAATTTATGCAAGTTATTATTCAACCTGTATGGAGGGAAAAGATGCGATAGTGAATTCAACTCCCCTTGTTTTAAACTACTTTCCTCATCTACCTGACTAGGACACTCATTCTGACTACTCCAGGAATGATGGATAAACCAAGTGGGGATGAATTGTGATGAAATGAGAATGAGATTAAACCCACTTGTTGTTTAAGGATGGAGAAATGATGAAATTGATTTTTATATACCCCTTCTAGCCACCAAGAAGAAGGATTAATATATTGAGGAATGCTATTCATCAAAGATGAATGAAAGGGAAAATGAAGCACGTTATCTCCATTCATGCAATAATATTTCGACTCTTGATAAAAAATTTCAAAAATAAAAATTGGACCAGACCACAAACTCAAAGAAGACTTAAAAATCTAGGATGGGAGGGTGGATTGAAAATTGATTGACCTTGAATTTTGCAAAAGAGGAAAGAACTTATTGCAAGCACCCATCCCCAAAAATTGAAATAGACAATCCAGATAAAAAATTGAATTGGAAAAAATATAAAAATTGGACGAGTTAAGTGAAGGATTATTTCCGAGCTTCCCATAAACATTAAGATATTGGTTTGAGGATTTTATTAAGGGAAACTCTTGATTAGTTTGATTCACCAACCCATCCTCATCATGAGACTTCTCATTAATTGATTTATCATTAATTTCACATGATGATAATTTATCAGGGATCGAATCAACAACCACTTGATCATTTTTATAAATTTGAACTCTAAAGGTGCAATGATCAGATGAACTTGTTTCAAAAGAAATTTGGTTGTCATCCCTATTTTCTTCTTTTTCAATATCATGATCAGAAATATCATTATTTACACAAGGATTGCAAAAAGGGATCTCAAAAATATTTTCAAAAGACTCACTAATGGAAGACTCAACCATGGATGCTTCCTGATGGAAATCATTGGAATCATCCTTTTCATCTGAGACTTCTTTAGGTAATGATGACATGACTCTCATAAGTTCCCCTCTCATATAAATATTAAGGCAATAATCCCGAGGGATTGAAATTTGCTCAATGTCGTACATTACCTTCCCGCGAGAATCAATTGGCTCAGGAGAAGAGAAATCAATTTGATAAGGACAATTATTAATTAATTCATTATCAGTATTTGGATCATCTTCATCAAGTTGATTTTCATCAAAAGACTCATTTTCTGACTGTTCTTCCATAGTTTCATTAATATTTTCTCCCCACTTATTTATTGGCAAGTCCATGAACATGTCATACCCAGTGATGGATCCTGGGGCTAAATGTTCAAACCACAGTCGAGCATCCCCTTCTAGGGATGCACCAAGGGCTTGCATATAGACATCCTCACCATCAACACCCAAAAACTCCATATGGTCCCAGAGGGCATCCAAATGATTTTCGATGATGTTCTATTACTTCCATCAAAGTGAGGCAATCCCCGGCTTTATTCGTTCGGCATAAGATGAGGTGCCCCATATATTTCTGAAAAATCAAAAGGGGATGGCTTGGGTTTTCTAAAGGTTCCAGTTGCTTGAGTTGGGTGAGGATCATTTACCAAAATCATTGGCTGGGTGTGATAATTTCTAATTGGTTCATTGGGGACATTTGGGGAAAAATCATTTGATGGATGAGGTGAATGATAGGTATCATAAGAATCTTGATATGCACGTTCATACCCATAATTATTTTGATAATTATACTCATACCTAAATTTCAAATTTCTTTCATTAATCTCTGTTATAATTTTTAATTTTTGTTGAAGATCTCGAAGAAGATCCTGGTCCATTATGAATTATTTGGATTCTTAGTGGAGTATATACATGGGTTCTCTTCCTAGTAGAGTCACGATTTAAGATTTTAAGATTTATACGTTGGGTTCGTTCCTCAGTAGAGTCGCGGGGTGGAGTCACTAGGTGAACCACATAGGCAATTCACCGAAATAAAATATGTCGCAGGAGAGGTGAGATGAGTGAAAATTAAAATGGTGATTGGGATAATTATGAGATTTAAAATACATTCACCAAGGAAAAATACCGGATGCGATAAGATATGGATTAACGCACGAACACTCGCAGACACTGAAGTTAAGCCTCTACCTCCCCTGCAACGGTGCCAAAATGTTATCACCAATCTTGTAGTTGCCCCTACAGATGTATCCAAGGTGGATGGTAGAGGGGACATGCAACTAAAGTGGCGAACCAAGAGAGCCTTGATTCCCAAGAGGATGGTTGTCACGCCAACCAAGGAACTCTTCGCTTTAGCTACCAAAGCCAATATAGCAAGGGGGAGACCCAGATCTACTCCCGATTGGAGAGATCAACCCAATCACCAGATCAAATCAATCTAATGAAGTATGTAGGGTGATAGGTATGGAACCCTAGAATTAAGGAAGTATGACCACTGTGGAGGCTTAGGAAAGGTGTGATATGATATTGAAAGATAACACACAGTGATTCTATGATTAAGTATGATTACAAAATTCAAAGCTAGTTTCAAATGGTCAAAATCAACTGCCTTGGGAAACGTGACCCTTAAAATAGGGAAAGTGTCCCAAATCATAGATCTGAAAGTTAGGGTTTTCTAGCTATGCTTGATAAAGGGATATGACAATATATAAGTGTGCAAGCAACTAGACAGAGATCAACCCACAAGGAAATCTAACAACCTAGGAAAGTCGTGAGGGCTTGGAGAAGGATGAGTGCCTTGGAAATTGGGCCAAATGGATTCGGATGTCCACCAAATTGTAGATCGGGGTTGTCAAGGTGCAAAGCAAGGTGTGTTTTGAAGATCAAGGTCATCCAATGGCTAGATCTCAGGATATCTGAGATTCAAAATGCATCACCAAGTGACCCAAGTGGGGCACAACCCTCAAAATGAGGAATGGGGCCCACAAGGTGAAAATCAATAAGGTGAAGCACTAGGGGTAGGTTATCAAGGTAGATCTATGCAAATCAAGTGGGATCTCACCTATCGAGATCTTGGAACCTAGCAAACACCCTCTCTGAGGAAGTGCGACCTCCCTTGGAGAGGCTAATGTGCCTTGGGAAAGGGGTCAAATGGAAGCTAATCCACACCAAACTATAGATCCGAATTGCTGTGGATGCTCTAGAGGTGGGTTTTCAATATCTTTCCCAAAAGCTTGCTAGATCCAAGTAGATCTGAAAAAATGTAAAATGAGGGTTTTAAGAAATGAGGGTTTTAATGACTTAGACAAATGGATAGATCATGGAATGACAAATTTACCTTGAGATCATACCTGTGTGATGGATGAGGTTGCCATGTTGTTGAGGAATGTTCCCACAGAGATCAAATGGGAGATATTTTATTTGCGTTGCCAAAATTGATGTCCTAGCTCCACACGTGCGCCCTCCTCTTCATATCAAACCAAGGAAACAAGATTCAATCAGTAAGATCAGGAATGGAGGAAATACAAGCATAAGCGAATGATAACATGAAGTAGAAGGTATAAAGACAATAGTACTCCCTGTTATCGACGAAACAACCCAAAGAAGAAGCAGTGAGGGTCCTCCCCTACCAATGCGTCCTCCTTGAACCAATTCGGCCTCCACCTGTAGATGACAAAATAATGGAACAAAGTCAATAGAAAGACAATCTCCAATAACCCAGTGCAAAGGAAGAACAAACGAACGAACTCCAAAAGCAATCACCACAACACAACAAGTAGATGCAATAATATTTCTCTATTCCAATAATCCAAAGCCAAAAGTCCCCTTTACAATGAGGAGCTCTCTCCTTTAAATAGGATGGAGAGACACCAAAACCCTAACCACCTTTTGAATGGATGGCTAAGATTAAAAGATCAAAGTGATCTAATCAATGGTTGAGATGAGCTCAACAATAAAGTACATGCATCAATAATAAAATAATACATCAATGGACCAAATCACCCTAGGAGAGGGGGTCCCACCAAATCTCAATGATAGAATATAAGATCTAGCTCATGTTGGGTCCAATGGGTAATTTGTAACAGCCTTGGTCTATCCCCATTTCACAATGTCAATAAAATAATGCTCTAAGCACCAAATCGTGCCCCTTTGGAAAAGTCGTGAGCCTTAGGAGGCTCCAGAAATCCATATAAAATGCCGGAGTGATGGGTGTGGGTCCCATTGGAAGTTGAAATTGCTGGAGAAGGTGTGGAAGACATCCCACTCATCATCAAACATCATCCCATGCCAATTCCTTGTCTCAGTAGCTCAAATCGAATCCCTTAGTAGCCATTTTCACCATTTTTAATCTGCCTTAGGAAGTGTGAAACTGCGCAAAATTCCTCTTGGAGTGCCTACACTCTCAAGGTGAGGCCACCAGGCTCTTTGGGAGGGGGGTAATATGGTAATAACAAGTGGCTGGACCACCCCCTCCATGCATAGCTCCCTAGGTGAACCAATCAAGTCCAACCCTTGCTCTGACAAGCCATCTGACAGGCCAAAACTACACTAGGATAGCCTACTGAGGCTAATAATCACTGTAACTACCCGAAATTGAAAACAGGCTGTCTCATTGGACTTAGAGAGCCCAAATCCATCTAAGGTGTGTACTCATACACCATATAGATCTCTACATGATCAAAATAAATATCTAATATATTCAACAGACCAAATAATAATAATCTATAAAAATTGCTGAAAAGCACAAATCATCATCATAAGCCTGAAACCATTGCATAGAACCACCTGGTGACCTGTACCAGACCATATATCATATCTCTGCATTATCCGAGGTCTGCCACCTCATGTCTTGTGGTTGACTTTTGGTCAAACTAGGTTTGACCAAGTCAACATGACCCAAAATATAACTCAGGCTATTATCAAACTGCTGCAAGTGCCAAAGGTTAATGCATGCCTTACAATTCATTCAAGTAACAATTATAACAAGAAGTAATCATTTACTGGTGATCTAAAACCAAATATATAAGGCTTTCAATATTTACTTATGACTTAGACTAGACTTTCAAGACCATACTCACTTCATAGTTGTGATCAATTTGCTAGTGAAGGGTGAGGGCTAAAAATATAAAAGGCTAGGCTAAAGGATGGCTACTGACTTGAAATTGTGACACTTTGGAAATGGAAAGGGAATACACACTTTAACATATGCTGGACAAGCAATAACACGGGGGATGGTAGTGTCTCACAGATGGGTAAGTTGCTCAAAGAGTGCTTATTCAACTTAGGCACCATGTCTACTTTTATAAAAGATGATCTAGTTTCATTAGGATCCACTGATTTCATTTCATGGCCTTTTTGGCCTACATAACCCTTCGGATCTCAGGTGTGTTGATAAGCACAACTAATTGCAGCTTGCATCCAGGGCATGTCTGTACATATACATATAAGGTCAACAATCGTTTAGATATAAAGTTTAAGAACCATTGCTTTTTGGACCTTTCATTATACTCTTCAAGGAGTATTTTTAGTTTTTCATTGCTCTTTCCCTTTACTCACGTGTGTTGATAAACACATTCTAGAGTTTACAGTTTCCTGGGCAAATTTACATAAGTTTCCATAAGTAGTACATGAGCTTTCAGTTTTATCCAACACATCTTAAGTTACTAAGGGGAGTTCGTACCAGTGCCAAACATCGAGACAACCGACCAGAATGATTGATGACTGCAATCCAACTCACCAAAAGTAAGTTCTATCACCAACTCAGAGCCGAGACACAAGAAATAGGGAAGCTCATCCAACACAGAGGCTAAAGCGTGGAAAGGTCCTCCATGCCACTAGTCAAGTAGTAAGTCAAGGTAATAAACAAACTAGTAGGTAATGGATGGGTGAAGACAGTGAATAATGAGACCAACACTAGCAAGCCAAAGTATGGTGGGAATGATCACCTCTATTCTCCCTAGGGAGGGTAAAACCAATGAGTATGGCTAGTGAACTTCTAAGTCTGAGTGGGGATAATATAATATATATAAAGATACAACCAGGTCCACATATCTATATGATCACCAGATCATGATACTAAATGCTAAGACATGCTACAAAAATGAATATAAAACCAATATAACCATAACACTAGAATATACTTGTTGAGTCATATACTTGAATGCATATAATTTGAACCAACAGCTGTCCTATGAAACTGTTGCTGTAACTCTAGGCAATACTGACTGCTATGTACAAATGGATAAATGGATACCTCGTTCATCTCTCTGAGAGTCTTGAAACTCAGTCATGGCATGGGGAACAAAACTGTTGTCCATATAATAATCATGATCCATAATAGATGCTCATCTCAGCATCTCTATGTAAGTGAACTGGCTGAAAAGTGCACTGGAATCATAAAAATAATGTATGGTATCCCGACTACTATATATGTGATAACAGGTTCCCTGAACCAGGAGATGGGGTAGAATTTGTCAGCTTTAGGTGTAAATCGTGCAGGGTTTTCCATCCAGGACATCAACATTTAATTAAAATTGTACTGGGTCGCAGTGAGGTCTAGGAATTTCTTATTGAGCAACTGTTGGGGTTGCATGAGTGCATAGGCTCTGGTGAGTACCTCAGCTTTGAAAGAGTACAATTGGGTTCCAGCTCTCTCGTTAAAGGATTGGTCTAATCGATTAGTATGGTCAATAATCCATTTAATGGCATCGGTGTAGCGCATCAGCGGAGGTCTAGCTGCAATGGCGTGGAGCTGGGACTTGCTAATGTTTATTTAGGAAGGTTGGTCGCGTCGAATTGTTAGGATATTTAGACACATAGGAGCTAGTTAAGATCAACTTGTGTAATATATCCGTTAGGAAAAGTGTGTTTCTTTAGTATGTATTAGTATGTATTTGTAAATACTTAATCCGACGGTCACGATATGTTTCCGACATAGAGTGATCCGATGGCTCAACTTCTATTAGATCATACCTAACCTTGATCCGTGGCTTAACACCCGATTGGTCCATGATCTCTATTTAAAGGGCATGGAGGGTCATTGTTTAGTTGATCGATTATGAGAAGCTCATTTGTAACTTTATTTCTTTGCATAATAAATTGTCCCATAGAAGCTATTTGGCCGGGGCCGTAGAGTGTTTCTCTCACGAGGGTCTAAACCACGTCAAAATATCGGTGTGTCGATCTGTGATCTATTTGTGCGAAGTGGTTACTCTAGGTGTTCGGTCTTTTGGGAGTACCCTGTGTACCTGAACATGGTATCAGAGCTTTTATGAAGAGCCGCTTCCGGTTATGATCTAGATCTTGAACTGTTGTTACCGAAACTTGAAAGGGTTTCTGGTTCTAGTATTTCTGTGCATTTCTGGGCTATGGGAGGTGTTCCATTGTGTCTGGAGCGCCATTTCCATTGGGAAATAGTTTTTGTTTGATCGAAAACGGTTTCCAGTTGATTTAGAAATGCGTATTTCATCAGATCTGAAGGTATAATGTTATAATGACCCATTTTATTTGTTTTAAAAATATCTCATATTTTATCAGTTTTTATTGTTAGTTTTTGTTTGTTTGTTTTGGATTGTTGCTTTCCTTGTCTGCGTATGCTCTTTGCTATGTACCTTGTGCGATCTTGGCAAATCAGAAACAGAAAGGGAAATGGTTTTTCTCGGCTGCGTATGTTCTTTTCTGTGCACCTTGCGCAATCTTGGCAAATCAGAAACAGAGAGAAAACATAGACTTTCTAGGAAAGCTAACAAGATCTAACCCCATATTGTGGAAAAGTTTGTTTGTTTCGATTTGTGGTGTGATTTGCAGAAAAAAAGGCAAGTACGGAAACAGAGCAAGAAGAGTAACAAAAAAAAAAAAAAGGCCCCTTCCTCATTCCCATATTTTACATACCTTTTAATCTAGTTCACTTGGTTCAAAGTTGCTTTATTCCTTAATAGGTCTTGAGTTCAAGTTTTATGAAGTTACTTTTAAAAGAAAAATATTTTCAAGTTACTTTATTGTAAAAGTGCATCTCACTTAAATAATAAAAAATAAAAATAAAAAGTGAGTCCTTTAAGTTCCTTTTTATTATTGCACTATTTAAAAGTAATATCATTGTAAAAGTGAAATCACTTATTTTACAAAAGTGATTCACTTAAAGCAACTTTCTTGTAAAGTGATTGTCAAAAGGTTCATCTTGGGAAGGGGGGGTTCTTTTTTTTAGCTAGACATTCTCTATCTGCCACGTCACTATTTGGGACATCTTCAACAGTTTCTTTGTTCAAGCATAACTTCATCATCCGAAGTTAGTTTTCAGTGCCGTTTTTTTTTAAACCGCCTATTTTTTCAAGCTCTTCGCATCTAGATTATTGATTTCTGCTTTTACAAGCATTAATTTACAAAAATGGCCACCCCTTGTGATATTTTACTTACCAGTTCCAACTATTTCTCATAGAAATATCGTATGGAGGATGTTCTACGAAGTATGGGACTTTTCAAAATTACCTCAGGGAAAGAAACAGAACCCAATGATGATGATAAAAAAATAAAATGGGCAAATAGATGTGAAGAAGCTCGTGGATTGATTGGGATGTCAATCTCTATTGATTTGCGATTCCACATATCTGAAATTGATGAACCTGATGCTGCTTGGGGCAAATTGGAATCTGTGATTGGTAAACACAATGAAATTCAAGGTCACCAACTCGAAAATGAGTTGATTTCTTTAAATCCAAGTGATTTTTCATGCATTCAAGATTATTTATCTAAGTACAAAACTCTTAAACTCTTATGTGCAGAATGTAAGATTAAGAGGGAAGACAAACAATGCATTTATCATATTATTTCAAAACTTGGACCTGCATATTCTATTTTTGTATCTACATTTTACTCCATGAAAGAATCCTTGAATGCAGCTAGCTATCAAGAGCCTAGTCTTGAATCCTTTTGTGATTCCTTGATTAGAGAGCAAAATAAACTCATCCATCTTGGAATAATCAACAATGCAGATACATCTAGGAAAGCCTTATTGTCCCAACAGAAAGAAAAGTCCAAGGCTCCCAAGAAACAAAATTTTTGCAATAATAAGTCAAACAAGGGTTCCAAACCCTCTCAGTCATATCCTTCGTTAAAAAATGACAAAGGATCTAAGCCAAAAAGGTAAGAAGACTGAGCGTCATTGCAACTATTGCGGGAAAGATAATCATGATGAATCTAAGTGTTTCAAGAAGATGGCATCCTTAGAAGCAGCAATGAAGAAGCACCACATCAGCCTAAATTCGCCTTCAAAATCTACCTTTCATGGACATGCACTTTGTGCTTCTGGTTATTCTTATAATGCATCTTCTTCTTCTACTTCAAATGAATGGCTCATTGATTCTGGAGCATCTTATCATATGGCTAAGGATCAAGCCATCTTTTCTACTATGCATGAATGTAACACCAAACAAATATTTGTTGGTGATGATAGATCTCTAAGTGTTGTAGGAGCTGGAACAGTTCCAGTATATAATGGTCATTTTAGTGATGTACTATGTGTTCCAAGAATTTCCTGTAATTTGTTATCAGTCTATCAAATCACTCATTCTGGTGAAGGTAAAACTGTGACATTTACACCTCACCAAGTTGTAATCAAGGATTTTAAAGATCCTCAACAGGTCCTAGCTACTAGAATTATTGATGATGTTACCATGTTGTACAAATTTAACAACTTTGGATCATCACCTTTTCCTTCAGTTTTTGTTGCTCATAGTGATAACTTGAGCAAACTTTGGCATGAGCGATTTGGTCACTTAAATTATCGCTCATTGCAACAACTATGTAAAGACAATATGGTGATAGGTCTTCCGATGGTATCTTGCAGGGATGGTGTTTGTTCCGGTTGTGTACTCAGAAAACATCATCGAGACAGTTTTGACAAACGTGCCTCTTGGCACGCCTCGACTCCCTTGGAGCTTGTGCATAGTGACTTGTGTGGTCCTCTTCCATCTGCTTCCTTTTCTGGTTTCAAATATTTCTTAACTTTCATTGATGATTACACCAGACGCACTTGGGTTTATTTCCTAAAACTTAAGAGCGAAGTATTGAACATGTTCTTGGCCTACAAGGCCCTTGTTGAAAAACAATCTGGTCATCAAATTATTAAGTTAAGATCTGACAATGGAGGAGAATATGTTAACAAAAAGTTCACTACTTTCTGCACTGAATAAGGAATCCAACAACAACACACTGTTCCATATACACCACAACAAAATGGTGTAGCGGAAAGGAAGAACCGCACTTTAAAAGAAATGGCTAACTGTATGATCCAATCTAAGGGACTAAGTCTTCAATTTTGGGCTGAAGCCATTAATTGTGCAAATTACATAGTTAATCGCACCCCCACTAAAGCTTTACAGGGTATCACACTGGAAGAAGCATGGAGTAAAACTAAACCTGATGTAAGTCACTTTCGTGTGTTTGGTAGTGAAGCATGGGCTCACATTCCGGATGAAAAACGGAAAGCATTGCAGCCTAAAAGTGAAAAGTGCATATTTGTTGGATATTCTGAAGATGTAAAAGGTTATAGACTTCTTCAACCACATTCTCATGATGTAATCATTAGAAGAGATGTTAAATTTGATGAAAATATCTTGGTCTTTGAGCCTAACTCAGCGATTGTGCCATCTTTGGCCTCCGAGCTTGATTCGGCGATTGTGCCTTCTTCTTCTTCCAACTTCCTTGACAGGTTTTCAACTCCAGTTTCTGATGATGATAGTGAGGATGAAAATCCACCTCCGCCTGCTCATGTTCCTCCAGTTGCACCAACACAAGTGATTCCTCGATGGGTCTGTTCAACATGTGAAGCAGCTGGTGATCTTGCCAGTGATCTTAGAGATCAACGTCGAACATGTTCTCAGTTTCAACAAGCCTCTTCTCTTTTGGATTAAGTTTCCGAGAATCATGATCCAGAAACTTTTGCAGAAGCTTCAGGAAATCCATATTGGGATGCAGCTATGGATGAAGACTATCGTTCGTTAATGGCGAATGATACTTGGGATCTTATACCTCTTCCAAAAGGAAGAAAACTTGTTAGACGTAAATGGGTCTACAGAACTAAGTATACATCAGATGGAAGTGTTGAAAGACTTAAGGCAAGGTTAGTTGCCAAAGGTTTTTCCCAAGTTGAAGGGATTGACTACAATGAAACCTTTGCTCTTGTCGCAAAAATGAACTCCATCCACCTTGTTCTTTCCCTTGCAGCCTTACATAACTGGGAATTCCATCAAGTGGATGTCAAGTCTACTTTCACACATGGTGATTTACAGGAGGAAATTTACATGGAACAACCTCCTGGATATGTTCAGAATAAATCTAGCCTTGTCTGCCGCCTTAAGAAATCCTTATATGGCCTTAAGCAAGCTCCTAGAGCTTGGTATGCCAAAATGGATAGCTTTCTCCTTAACACTGGTTTTTCTAGATGCCATTCTGACCCCAATGTCTATACCAAGAAATTAGAAAACCATCTCATCATAGTTGTTCTATATGTTGATGACCTTATTCTTACTGGTAGTAACCCTAAGCTTATAACCCATGTGAAATCCAGTCTTAAGCAAAATTTTGAAATGTCAGACTTAGGACATTTGCATTATTTTCTTGGTCTCGAAGTCCTGCAAACCAGAGAAGGAATATTTCTTTCTCAGTCTAAGTATGCTTATGACCTTCTTCGTCGCTTTCACATGGAATATTGCACACTAGCCCCTTCTCCCTTCCAGTCTGGAGTCAAACTTTCTGCCACTTGTACTTCACCTGAAGTAGATGCCACCTTGTATCGTCAGCTTGTTGGTAGTCTCTTATACTTGACTCATTCCCATCCTAACCTTTCCTTTTCCATTGGTCATGTTGCCTGTTATATGCAAACACCTCATGAAAGTCACTGGAAAGCAGCTAAAAGAATACTTCGATATATTTGAGGTACAATTCAGTTTGGGATTCATTACAGTACAGGGGGGAAACCTTTGTTGGTTGGTTTCACTGATTCGGATTGGGTCGGCGATCCTGATGATCAAAAGTCTATTGCAGGTTATGTTTTCAGTTTGGGATTTGGACCTGTCACTTGGGCTTGTAAGAAACAACAAGCTCTTGCTCTTTCTTCAGCAGAGGAAGAATATCGAGCAGCAGTTAATGCCAGTCAGGAAGCTTTATGGCTTTGATAGATCCTTTCAGAGTTTGGATTCGAGCAGCAACAGCCTACTCCACTTTGGTGCGACAATCAAAATGCCATCAAGCTTGCCAAAGATCCAGTTCTACATCGACACAGCAAACACATTGAGCTACATATTCACTTCATCAGAAATCTTGTTCATGATCGTGTTCTTGAAGTGCTCTTTTGCCCTACAGATGATCAAGTTGCAGACATCTTCACCAAGTCTCTTACAGAAGCGAAGTTTTCTAAACTTCGATCTATGTTAGGAGTTCAGGAACTTGTCATTAAGGGGGGATAGGCTCTAATGCCTCCTTCCTTCTCCTAATAGTGTCACTTTTGTAAATCCTTCAATCCTATCCCAAGTTCTTCTTAAGGGAGGATGTTAGGATATTTAGACACTTAGGAGTTAGTTAAGATCAACTTGTGTAATATATCCGTTAGGTAAAGTGTGTTTCTTTAGTATGCATTAGTGTGCATTTGTAAATACTTAATCCGACGGTCACGATATGTTCCCAACATAGAGTGATCCAATGACTCAACTTCTCTTAGATCATACCTAACTTTGATCCGTGGCTTAACACCCGATTGGTCCATGATCTCTATTTAAAGAGCATGGAGGGTCATTGTTTAGTTGATCGATTATGAGAAGCTAATTTGTAACTTTATTTCTTTGTATAATAAATTGTCCCATAGAAGCTATTTGGTCGGGGCCATGGAGTGTTTTCCTCACGAGGGTTTAAACCACGTCAAAACATCGGTGTATTGATCTGTGATCTATTTGTGTGAAGTGGTTGCTCTAGGTGTTCGGTCTTTTGGGAGTACCCTGTGTACCTGAACATGAATTTCTAAGAAATCATCGTTGTTGAAAATGGAGTAAACCCTCGACCAGTCGAGGTAATAGGTTTCGAACACCCACCCATTGGTATCCGAAAAAATGCCATTGTTTGGGTCTCTATTCTTTAGCTCATTTATGGCATTTTTGGACCTGGTGTTTTTTGACATGATGGATAGAAACTGGAAATTTCTGATGAAGGCGACAAGAAAAAAATTAATTAGACGGATTTAAGTTTTCGAATTTGTGCAAATCATTGACAAAACACCATAAAAACCTACCTGTAAAACCGATGAAGGAGGTAAATTCGTGAATAGAGTAAAAATCCATAGTAAAATCCTTTCGCCAAAGTTGAAAATCGCGGTAAAAAGCATTTGCTGAGGGTAAAATTCGAAGTTTGAAAATAGTGAAAAGATAGTAAAAATTTGAAATATATAACATGATTACTTATGAAATCAATCTGGACCGTTAATCTCAAAGAAATAGACGGTTATGATCAAAACGAGGAAAAGCGGAAAAAAAATTGCAAGAGTGACTTTTTGAAAAAAAAAAATTGGCTTCCGTAATCCACATTTAGCATTGCTTGTTGTGGAATTACGGAAGTAAGAATTTCCACTTGAGCAGTTTAATGTTTCCACAATCCACAATCCGCAGTCGGGAAAGTGTAGCGGGAAAAATGATAGAAAAATCAACCTTTCCGCAATCTGCATTGCGGGTTGGTTGAATTGGAATAAAGACAACAATCATGACACCCCATAAACAAGATAAGAAAATTCGAGATTCCCTTTGTAATAAGTAACTGTGGTTCCCATTATAATTAATTGACGGACATGATTCGAACAAGAAGAAGTAGAAAAGAAATTGCGGGGTTGTTTTTTGACAATTTTTTATTATGGTTTGCTCAATCCGCAATCCGCATTGCGGGTTGCAAAATTGCGGAAGTACAGATTTTGAATTGAGCATTTTATTGTTTTCGCAATCCGAAGTCAGGAATGCGGAGCGGGAAAGTTATAGGGAAAATTCGACCTTTTCGCAATTCGCATTGCGGGTTGTGGAATGCGGGTTCAGAAAAGACAAATGCGATTTCATTTTTTAGTTGGGTTTCCAATTTCTGCAATCCGCATTGCGGAATGCATAAATGTGGAAGGAAATATTTCAAAACTAAAAAAAAGGAAAAAACTAAGCTTTCCGCAACTCCTAAAATGCAAAAAAAAGAGTTATTCAATAATTTTATTGGATCCAAAGCATGGAAAAGTGAGAATGAATACATCAATCAATCAACCCCACAATCAAGATGAAAGAATTGGAGATTACCTCCAGAAATTAGTAACTGGGGCTCCCATTTTATTAATAGTAGGGATTCGGGCATAAGCTAAGTTCTAATGTTTGTGTCATCTTCCGTTTCAGACAAGCTGGATCAGTCGCACCTTCGTTTAATGGAGAATTGTGAATTATTATGAAAATAATAAGGGGCATATGAAAGGTCACCCGCCCCTTGATTTATGAGGGAATTAAAAAACTATTCAACCTACGCAAGCTAGACCTTCATTTCATTTATATCCAAAATGTTGAACAACAAGGGTCGGTCGACCCTTCATTTACGAGAGTAGTGTAAAAGTATTTAATCTACGAAAGCCAGGCTGAGAATTCCAGACTTCCAACTTCCACTGTAAATAGTAGGGATCCGCCCCTCCGTTGACAGGGTAAAAAATCACAGTGAAATCTGTTAACAAAATATTACTAGTGAAATCAATCCGGATCCTAGATCTCAAAGAAATCGACAAACACGATTAGAACAAGAAAAAGCGGAAATGAAATTCTGGGGGTGTTTTAAAAAAAATAAATTATTATGGTTTCCGCAATCCGCATTGCGGGTTGTGGAATTACGGAAGTACAGATTTCGAATTGAGCATTTTATTGTTTCCGTAATCCGCAGTTGGGAATGCAGAGCGGGAAATTTATAGGGAAAATTCAACCTTTCCGCAATCCGCATTGCGGGTTGCGGAATGCAGGTTCGAAAAAGGCAAATGTGATTTCATTTTTTAGTTGGGTTTCCGATTTCCGCAATCCGCATTGCAGGTTGCGGAAAACAGAATGAAAGGTTTCAAAACTAAAAAAAAGGAAAGATTACGGAAACGATGTATTTCAAAGGAAAAAACAAAGCTTTCTGCAACTCACAAAATGCAGAAAAACAAGAGTTATTCAACAATTTTGTTGGATTCAAATCATGGAAAAGTGAGAATGAAGAGATCAATCAATCAACCCCATCATCAAGATGAAAGAATTGGATATTACCTCCATAAATTAGTAACCGGGGCTTCAATTTTATTAATAGTAGGAATCCGAGCATAAGCTAAGTTCTAGCATATAAAAAATGTTTTCCCGACTTTAGTTTCCTGACAAGAAGGATTGGCCGCACCTTCGTTTAGTGGATTATTGTGATAACGTTTATCCAACAATTCCCTATATCCGAAATGGAGAACGCAAGAAGGATCGATCGACCCTTCTTTCACTCGAGAACTATTATGACAAGAATACGGGGAAGAAGAACAGTCGCCCGCCCCTTCAGTTCATTTATATCCAAAATGGTGAACAATGGCATAATACTTACCACAACAAGGGTCGACTGACCCTTCATTTACGAGAGAAGTGTAAAAATATTTAATCTACAAAGGTTAGACTGAGAATTCTAGACTTCCAACTTCTGCTATAAATAGTAGGGATCTGCCCCTTCGTTTAGTAGATAATTGTGAACACCCATATCCAACAATTCACCTATATCCAGAATGGAGAACACAAGAAGGATCGACCGACCCTTCTTGCATTATAGAACTATTATGAACCAGATTTGATCCAGGGTTTCCATCCAGGATTTGATCATTTCATCGAAATTGAACCGGGTAAGCAGCTGTTAGCCGGTGGAGAAAAGCAAATCCATTGATGAGATAAAAAATCGCAGTGAAATACATTCAAAGAGGGTGGAATTCAAAGTTTGAAAATGGTAAAAAAAGATAATTAAATTTTGAAATACTTAACAAAATATTACTAGTGAAATCAATCTGGATCGTAGATCTCAAAGAAATCGATGAACAATATTAGAACAAGGAAAAAAGGAAAAGAAATTGCGGGGGTGTTTTTTTTGAATTTTTTTATTTTGGTTTCCGAAATCCGCAATGCGAGTTGCGGAACTGTGGAAGTACCGATTTCGAATTGAGCATTTTATTGTTTCCGAAATCCGCAGTCAAGAATGCGGAGTGGGAAAATTATAGCGAAAATTCGACCTTTCCGCAATTCACATTGTGGGTTGCGGAATGCGGGTTCGGAAAAGGCAAATGCAATTTCATTTTTTAGTTGGTTTTCTGATTTCCGTAATCCCCATTGTGGAATGCGGAAGGAAATATTTCAAAACTAAAAAAAAATGATGTTCCCCAATCTGCATTGTGGATTGCGGAAACGATGTATTTCAATGGAAAAAACAAAGCTTTCCGCAACTCATAAAATGCAGAAAAACAAGTGTTATTCAATAATTTTATTGGATCCAAAGCATGGAAAAGTGAGAATGAAGACATCAATCAAGCAACCCCATAATCAAGAAGAAGGAATTGGAGATTATCTCCAGAAATTAGTAACTGGGGATCCCATTTTATTAATATTAGCGATCCAGGCATAAGCTAAGTTCTAACATATAAAAAATGTTTGTCCCGACTTCCATTTCCCGACAAGAAGGATCAGCCGCACCTTCATTTAGTGGATAATTGCGAACATATTTATCTAGCAATTCCCTATATCCAGAATGGAGAACGCAAGAAGGATCGACCGACCCTTCTTTCAGTCGAGAACTATTATGAAAAGAATACGGGGCAGAAGAGGGTCGCCTGCCCCTTCATTTATGAGGGAATTGCAAAATTATTCAACCTAGGAAGGCTAGACCGTCAATTCATTTATATCCAAATGGTGAACACTGGAATAATATTGACCACAACAAGGGTCGACCGACCCTTAATTTACGAGAGAAGTGTAAAAATATTTAATCTATGAAGGCTAGGCTGAGAATTCCAAACTTTCAAATTCCGCTTTAAATAGTAGGGATCCGCCCCTTCGTTTAGTAGATAATTGTGAACACCCATATCCAGCAATTCACCTATATCCAGAATGGTGAAAAAAAAGGATCGACCGACCCTTCTTGTATTCTAGAACTATTATGAATAGAGTTCTGGGCAGAAGAAGGGTCGGTCGTCGCTTTCTTTATGAGGGAATTGTAAAAATAGACAACTTGGAGAAAGAGCGGTTGCTCTTTCTCTGAGAATATTTCCACTTGTAAGCAAATTGTGCGAAGTAATGTTCCTATGAAATTGTGTTTGAAATTTGTGTTTAGAGTGCCGATATCTACTTTAGCCACTGCTAAAAAATATCCCTGGAGGAAGGAGGGGACACTCTTTCTCTTTAGCATCTAATTCCAACACCCTTTCTCTGAACACAAGTTTCAACTTGCCACCAAACTTTTTCAAGGAATCTTTCTATAAATTTTGTAGTTAAAATGTCGATATCTAGCTTCCAGAGTGACACGTGGAACGCTCAGA
This sequence comes from Larix kaempferi, assembly GCA_027924585.1. Classification (NCBI taxonomy): domain Eukaryota; kingdom Viridiplantae; phylum Streptophyta; class Pinopsida; order Pinales; family Pinaceae; genus Larix; species Larix kaempferi. Next base: position 51,694,646 of record BSBM01000001.1, on the reverse strand, counting down.
TTGTGACACGTGGCATATTTGTTTTTTACAATTAGTTTAGCTATTGTTTAAAATAATATTACGGATATCAAAGGTACCATTTCAATATAAACCCATGGATTTAAGTTATAGTAATTCCATTGCAAGAGCAGAAACATCGATGGAAAAACCAAGAAATACATGGCCTTCGATAATACTCTTTTTATAATAATCCTATTGATAATGTTTTATTAAAAATTATTGTTTTCAAACTTAAAAATTAAGCCATATTTAAACAACCATGTATATTATGAAAAGTAAGTAAGGTAATTTACAAACATTACTTGGAAAATTAACACAACTCCATTTTCAAATCTTATACAAAATAGCTAAAATGCACTTCCAAGAAAAATATGGTTCCTCGTTCAATCTGAAAAACGAAATAAAATAATTATTAAATCGTGTAAAACAAAATCCATGTGGGAATTCATGCTTTGTTAGCAGTAGTTTCACCAAAAGCAGTTTGAAAGAACAATTTTTGGAAAAAACAACCGTATCAGGAGAGAGGACAATGCACACCCAACAAGACATGTAATTCTTCTTTCCAGTATCTTTAACTTAGTTTATCTTCATTAATATGTCTCGTGGAGTTTTCCTACATTCAAAGAGTTTTTCTCGAGTCAATAATCACTATGTCGAATTGATGGCTTTGATTTTTTTTTAAATTTTTTTCTATTATTTAAACTATCATCCAAAAGAAATTCAAAACTTTATCTAAATTGAAACAGAATACATAAATCCAGACATAATCGATAAATAAGAGAGGTTGAGAATTTAGAGAAGAACAAAGAATTAAGAAAATTAATTAAAATTAATATTCAAAAAACTGCATATATTTATTCAAATAGTAGGGATCCAGACATCATCACAGAGTTTAAATTTTTCAAAATGTAAAGTTTAAATTCTTTCAAAATACCCAGTTTAAATTCTTCAAAACGTAAAGTTTAAATTCTTTCAAATACAGAGTTAAATTCTTCAAAACAAAAAGTTTAAATCCTTTCCAAATATAGAGTACCAAAAGTACAACCCTTCAAAATACATGTTGATACAAACTGACCAGAAGGGCCTTGGTCAAAATTCCTCCTCTAAACTAATAGAAAACTACACCTAAAATATTAAAGTTATCATGAAAATAACAAGAGATCGTGGTGGGTGGGCCGCGTGGTTTCCTCAGTAGTCAATCTCCATTGATTTGACACCTGATGATCTTGCCTCTGAGGGAGTTCCGACAGCTGGACGGGATTGTATAGAACCTACCGAAGTCACTGGGTCCCCTCGGCATTACCTTGAGCTTCGGTGGGTTGATTTCGAATGGCTTCATCGCGTTGAAGAAGGAGCCCTCGCATTTGCTTGATCAGTTCATTTTTGTTATTTTCCATGGTTTTTTCGATTGCAATCTTCAAGGACTCCAAGTCCTCTTTGTCACATTTCAATATTAGCTTCTATTGAATCTCTACTATCTCCTTTTCCAACTTCTCGAATCTGCTCGGGGTTTTAGCGTCGGTGATGCTTGTCCTTCCGCGACTGCTACCTTTTGCCATTATAAAACAAGGAGATAGGCCTGAAGAATTGCTGTAACAAAGCTTCAGGGAGAGGAGCTCGCGGCCACTAAGCAGAGCAGTGGTCGGAATCCAAAGACTACCCTTTTCTCTGACTTTAACAACCAGACATTAAGGAGATCCAGTGGAGGGAGAAAGAGTCGAAGACCGAGCTAATTTAGACAACATTTTTGGAAAACTTGAGGGAAGAGGGGCAGATCCTATTTAAACGAGCGAAAATGATAAAAAAAACTAGAACAAGGATCAGAAGAAATCTCCAGAGCCATCGGAATTAAAGATCAAAGTAATTGAAAGAGTGTTATAGCGCGTTTAACGCGTTATAGGACATTAAGAGTCAAAGACGTTACTCGAAAATTGGAAGAACTTACCCTGACCGACCTTTGATTTAACTGATGGGACATATTGACGGCTAGGGTTAATAATTGGGCTCATAAAATTTTCAAGTCCACCGTCGATCTTGGATGGGGAGATCCAACGGTACATGACAATTTCGTTGGGTTAAGTTGTGCAGCATTTAAAGCTCAGGATGTGATGCGAATTCTTTATGAAATCTAGCTATGCGCATGTTGAATTCCATCCTCGATGTGGATTGACGAAGATCCAACGGTTTTGAATCATTTTGCTGTTGAGATATGCTGGAGGGTTATTTAAAATGATCAAACACGAAATATTTGTAAATCTCAGTTGACCGCCGGTTTGACGTCTACTCTGTTGAAGAGACGTTTGGAAATGGTATATTTGGAGAACAATTTGGCCAAATTGCCAACTTTGGAGACTTTCCAAAATTGGTTAACTCTGCAAATTAGTAATTCCTTACTAATTAAAACAAGATTGAAAGACTATGAAGATCAATGATGAATCGATGCCATTATAAGGATCCAATATTTTTTATGAAGAGGCACGATTTTCCTAAAAACACAATGTTTCAAATAATAAAGTTCTTTGAAAATATATATAACCATACAATTCAAATGTATGAAGAGGACCAAAGGTGTCTCTGAAGTTTTGGTAATTGCATATCATAAGCAAGAAAGAGGCCGGTGAGATAGATGAGGCATTACAAAATTTCGAGTTGCCACTAAAGATCTGAAAAACCGAAGTTAAAACTATTATAAATTAGAGGGTTGTTGGGTGGTGCTTGGGGCAGGTTCAAGCCTTCTAAGGGAATTGTTGCCTCCTTCCAGTCGTGGCTTGAGAATTAGGGTGGTGGGGCATCCTTGTCTGTTGAGTAAGTAGAAAACCAGGGGTGTAGGAGAATCCTTTCTGTAGTGGCAGAAGAATCCATGAGATTAAGTTCTCCATCAAGTTGGTGCTTTTAAAACAATTTTGTATACAATTAGCTCATTAATAGGAAAGCTTTGTTGGTTTTACCTTTGAGGTTTCCACAATAAATCAATGTGTTCAAATTGTTAATTGTCTTATTCACGTTACTTATGATTATTTAACTTGTGCTTAATACTAATTGTATATAAAAGGTTTGAAAAAGGAAATATTGATCCCCCCCCCCACCTCTTAGTATTGTTGGATAAACTAATACCTGCCGCATAATGCCCTCATCATTGGCTAAGGTCCTGTGTATTTGATGCTCTAGCGCTTCTGATTAATGTTTTAAGCACTTGGGCCTATTGGCATAAGTTTGTCTGCCCCATAAGGTAAGATTACTTCCCTTATACTTTTTAAGCCTTCTTTGGACTCCAAACCTCATGAACTATTTACCTGATCGTTTTAGGTACTTGGGACAAAAATAATGCTAAGAATGGGGTCCCTTTGTGCAGATATTTTGTACCTTGTCCCAAAGGATTTTAACTGATGAACACCTTCTAAATTTATCTTTTACATGATCATATATTCCATCCAAGATGATATCCATTTCCATTGCATTATTATTTGTTAGTACCTTCATGGTTGCATTTTTTTGTAGTCTTTTTAGAGCGATGTAAGCATTTAGAACATATTTCCAAATATCAAAAACTTGTGCATTTAAATGGAGTCTCATTCTTATAATCCAATTAGATGAAAATTTGATCCATAGAACAGTCGAACCCCATCTGCATAGTAGAGAATTTAATGTTCATCCATGTGCTCTAGAGATCTTTGGTCCAGCTATCAGACTCTCTTAAAGGAATTGACTCCCTGATTTAACTGCACCAACTGGAAGGAGGATCCAACACCCTAATTTATAGGCTCCAAACTAAAGGAAGCTCCAACTCCTTGGTTTAATAGATCCATCTAGAATGAGGCTACGACCCCCTAATTTATAGGCTCCAACATTAAGGAAGCTCCAACTCCTCAGTTTACTAGCTCCATCTAGCAGCAGTCTACAACCCCTTGGTTTTCATAATTTCCAACCTATAGATAAGACTCCAATCCTCAGTAAAGTCCAACTCAATAGTTTTAATATCACCAATTGGAAGGAATCCCCAACTCCCTAAGATCACAAGCACAAACCCAAAGGAGACTTCAATCTCCTATCCTTGTTCGATCCTGCCACCATGATATGAATAAGAAGAACAATATTCCACTGCCATTGTATCACGGTTTCCATCAACCTATACATGTATCTATGTCCTTGTACCTGTATCATTGTCCCTTTAACTATATCTATCATTGCCACAATCATTGTATTGTTGTCACTATCACAATCCATGTTCGTCACAATGACACAATCATTGTCTCTGTCACAATGCCACAAAAACTATCGCTGTCACAATGTCAACTTGTACATGCTTGAAATTTGTCCTCCAAGAATGCCAGCAACTTCTTCCAAGATATACTTCATATGGATAGCAAGACCATAAAGATGCATGCAAATAGTGTAATCAAATCCCATAAATAATCACCAATAGACTTCTTCTATTTGCACCTTCAAACCCTTACATCATAGACCTCATAGTACATTTCAAAAGCTGTGAGGGATCTCATGCCAATAACATTACCATGGAATATTCCAATACAATCACCAATAATATCCATGCCAAGATCATCATAGAATTTGCCAAGATAATCACCAATACCATCATTAAGAATGCAGATCCAATGTGCCAACAAGTTTTTGATTCTGATACCGCATGAGAATGTTATGCAAGTTTTGTCAATATCTCTATTACATTTCCTCTAAGCGTCATCTCTGGAACGTCATGGATCAAAATTTATAGTGAAAATGCCAAACTAACTTGTTTAAAGATGATTTTTGAGTCATTTAAAACCCCAGTCTTCCCAAGTTCATAACTTCAAAAAATATAGCGAACCAAGATCTGAAATTTTAACCATGTGTTCTTAAAGATCTATTTTGCATCTCCTCCAAAGGGCACTATCAGAAAAATTCTGCTTCAAAACTTATATGGAAAATGCCAAATTGACATGTTTGAAGGTTATTCAAAAACCCTAAATTTCTGAGGTCATACCTTTGGAACTATAACAAATCAGCATCTGAAATATTTACCATAGGCACTCACAAGTCTTGGCATGTCTCCATCCCATAAACATTTCACGGTTTGAAAATCCCAGAAACAAAGATATACTAAAAATTCCAAGATGACCTAAAACAAAAAAGACCAAGTAGAAATCATCGCAAGATGTCATCTTCCACTATAATTTCAGCCTTCTTCACTTCATCTTGTGAGAATTCTATATAGGATCAATACCATGAAAGAATTCTAATAGCCAAGAATCTTGAAGCAAAGAAGTAACTCAATTGATCGAAATATCATCTCATGTATTATTCCTCAATATGAATACAATATATTATACATCTCAAGAGAGAAAATAGAATTCATTAAAGGCAAGTTGAAAAGCACAAAAAAGTAAGGCTTACTAAAAGCATAAAACCCCAGAGGTGTCAAAAGCATTTTCCAAATCTGTCTAAAGGCTCACGAATTGGCTATAGATTTAGCTTTGGTTAATGTTACCTTTTCACTTTGTTGTCCACTTTCAAGTTGCCAAAGAGCTTCAAAGGAGTGGAGTTTGTTAATGAAGTGATTCAAGATAATAGTTTTTCTATTCATGAACATATTTTTTAGATTCACTCCCTCTTTTGTGTTTATCGATTTCTATATTCATTGGACATTGCATAGATTGTATTTGATTTGCATCCAACCTTGGTTTTTCTATTATAAGTTTGATTACTTGTCAATTCAATCTCAACAATTATGAATATTTTTCAAATGTTTTTTTCATATTGTCGGGTATTTTCTATGTTTCTAAAATTTCCTCTATATGGGTTCTTGGTTTATCTGGGTTAGACATTGCTTATTAAAAGCTGTAGAGAGGAACAATGCAAATTTTGTCACTCTTTAGAGAAATTGGATGTAGCCATGCCCAATAATCCAACTGCGTAGGGGTGAAACTTAAAACAGAGTTTATCTTGGGTAATTCATCCTCATTGTCGTTTGTACCTCATTTTCTTCACTATGTATTCGTGATTCGTCCAATGGGATCCTTACAAACATCTACTGCAACATTTTCATTCGTGATTCATCCAGTGGGCTCCTTATATGACTGGGCTACTATGAAATTACAAGTATGTGCAGAATTTTGCACTATGGATTGGAGTTTCAAATATGTGTGTAGTATTTTGTACGTGGAGATTAGACTTATATGTATGGTTTTAAATTTCCACAATCAAATTGTTTGAAATTTGTAATGCATTATGCGACTAGCTATCTATGGAGGAAAAGTCTCGAATGACCCACACTAATGAACCAACAAAAAATCATACTCCCTAGATTGTACAACCTCACTGCCATTTTTCGTAATTTCCATGGCTTGAACAATAGAATTATGCAGCTAATATGAAATGGGTTGTGTAAAAAAAAACACCAACCTTAGATGTTATTGCTATGACATGTGATCTCTCCTTTTACTAATTTAATGTTTCATCTCAATGCCATCTTGGAAGATTAATCTTGTTGTTTAGACTTCTCTTATATCCTATGGTCATCTCTCCCTCTTCTTCATCAACTTTTTCCCATGTTACACTAGATCTTCTACAAACCCATCTACAAACAATGTCTAGAATTGGTATAATTGATCAAACAAGTGATTTCTTCATATTGTTAGATTTTTTGTCTTTATGTTTTTTAAATTTATTCTATATGGATTCTTGGGTTATTTAACATTAATATACATTGCTTATTAAAGTTGATAGAGAGAAACAATGCAAATATTGTCACTATATTAAGGTCTCTATATAAGGTCTCTGACTCGTAATGTCACCATATCGGGGTGTTTTGGTTGTGTTTTATCCTACGCGTGAACTTCGTGCATGCTAAACTAGTGAAATGCGTGTGATCCGTTGGATTTGATTCCTTTGAGATCGACGGAGTTCTTTGCAAGTCAACTTCATGGCCTTCAAGATTGCGCGCAGGGTCTTCTAATGCACAGAGGGGCTTCAAATGACCAAGGGAGGAGATGGAAAAGGTGATAAACAATTGAACGACTCACACCCAAAGTTGAAAATGTGTAAAATCGTGGCGGAATAATGATGCAAACCCACTCGGAAGAAAATCGATGGTGGAAATGGGTTTCGGCTCTAGAAAGTGCACGGTGGTTAAACTTGGAAAGGTTGAGCAGAAATTAAACCGCTTACCATGTGGAAAGCATTGGTGGAATCCGCTATGAGAAGCGGTTAAATTTAAACTTCTCATCGCAAGTTCCGAAACCACCTAAGCATATGTTATATAAAAGGTTTGTTCGAAGTTTTAAAAAATGTTTTTGTCGCTTATTTATTGGAGGAAAAGAACCCGTGGGAAACACGTCATTGTATTTGTCAACTAGAACAGAAGCCAACAAGCTCACTTCACAGGTAGCTCGAAACCCTCAGTGTTTATATTTTGTTTCCCAAATGGAGAAAACCCAAGACCTTCTTCCCTTAAATGAAAGTTCAGATGAAAATGAGGAGCTTATATTTGACAGGGAGAGGGATATTTTCGACCCTGTTTTGTTTGTGTGTAGTATTTCGTAGTTTAAAGAGAAATTAATGGAGTTTAAGTCACAGGGAAAGGATGTATTTAATGTTTTTGGTTATTTTATGTATTATTTTTGTGTCAAACAAACCCTACACTTCCCTGAATTTTTTTATTGGTGTGTGGCGAATTATTCGCAGGCCGAAAGGGTAATCATTAATGTAAATATGACCAAAATTCTATTCCGATTAAGTGCGCAAAATTTCCGTGAGGTTCTACGTTTACCTGGAAAATTTCCCAAAATACCTGAGTCGTTTAATGAAGAAAATTTGGTAAAGTTTTATAGAAATTGCAGTCCGGCAGAAAAAGACAATTTTTTATTACAAGTCTTGAAAGATGGTCAGTCACATGAAAACATATCATTCCCTTTGAGTATTGATGTCTTTTAGCGAGATACGTCCAGTTAGCTTTGTCCTTGTTGAGTCAAATTTTAGGTCTATATAGTGATAATTCAATCACGGAAGTTATGTTAGGTTTCCTTTTGCGAGAAATTTCACCCGAGTCATAGTCGAGTCCAGTGTGTTGTTTTAATTTTGATGAATTCCTAGATGAAGTGATTCATGTCTAGTTGGTGAATTTCCACGAGTTGAAGCATTTTAGACATCAATCATATCTCCTGAACTTGTTCTTGTGTTCAAATATTTCGGAATCGAAGTTTCTTGGTACCATATTTTCTCATGACCTTCATAAATAGGTCAATATGTTTGAGTTCACCCATATAATCATGGCATAATTTTACATAATTATTTTTAATCCTGAATTGCCCCGCGTGTTAGAAGAAATGAAAGAAACTTTGTAGCCTACACCAGAAGGCCAAACATGTGATTGGTTCTTGTATAAAGAACATACTATAATTATAGTGTATGGTTTTACTGGGGCACCATATCTGTTGCCAGCCTTTTTAACACTGAGGATTTTTTCCTTATAATTTATTAGACAAAGGTTGCATTCAGAAGAATAACATTTCAGTGTTTTAAAAAAACCATCAAATGTGAAATTCCCTCTTAAATTTTGTCCATTCATCATTAAGACTAAGGCAACCCTATCTGTAGTAGAAAAATGATTGAAGATCATGGATTTCCAAGAGGCTGAAATGATTAATTATGATCCTCATCAAATTATATCGCAAATGAGACAACAAAATAGAAACAAGGATTTTGATCATCAAACAGTAGAATGATTAAAAGAAATGGGAAATTTATTCAAATTTGAACAAGATAAGATAGAAGTGAATATGGAACAAACATACAATTTGGCAATGCTGGTTCAGATACCAGCTAAATCGGATATCACCAATAAGAGAAGTATTTCAGAAGTTGATAGTATGGAAGTCGATGAAGAAGTTGCAAGCAAGAAATCAAAAGTGGAACGACAAAAGGAAATTAGTAGTATGGAGGAATGAGATTTAATTGTTCCAGAAAAAACTACTTTGATTTCACAACCACCTGCAAATATTCAGCAATATTCTTTTTTCAAAAATAAAGGAATCTGGAAGTAAATCTTAGTATAAGTCCATATTTGATGTCCTTTCACAATATGCAGAAAAGAAGAAGCAGTCTTTGGAAGAAACCTGAAAATTGTACCCTCAAGTAAGCATGTTGGCAGAACAAAAAGTTTCTCTTCTTACAGTTATGGATCTAGGAAGAAACACTATAAGGTTTGCAGTGGTGAACGATGAGAAAGTTTCTGAAATGGAAGTTAAGCTTGATGCAATTAATATACCCGATAAGATTCAATTGCATAAACAAACATGAGATGTCCTGTATTCTAATTTATTACAATCCACTTAAAAAATTTCTAAATTGTAGTCTGTGATAGCAAAGATGGAGAGTCAATTCAGGCAAGAGAAGGAAGAAAACAAAACAAATTTGATCCAGATTAAAAGACTACAAATGGACCTTGTGACCGTGGGAGCCGAGCGAGGGAACAACCAGTGTACCAAAAGGCTCCTTGATGAAAAAGAAAATACCATTCAAATGCTCAAGAAAAAATTGAAGGTGCCAAATAATCAACACAATCTCCAGAGTTGACAGCATTACAACAAGAAAATGAATCCAGATATCAAGAAATGATGGATTACAAAAGTAAAATGTTAAAGTTACAAGATGAAAATCATGGTTGGGAAAAAGAAAGGATTGAATTGTTGTCACAAATTTCATTGTTGAATACCAATAAGATTGAAACTGTGCAAGTTCCAGAGAAGCCAAGGGATCAATCTCTATGTACGGATGAAGGGAAAATGGAAAATTCTTGCACTGAGGAACTAACTATTGCTATGTCACAAGTTAGTCTAAAAGATGTAGATATAGAAGAGTTGAAAGCGGAAAACCAGAAGTTGAAACAAGAAGTAATTCAAAATTTTGTTGAAAAGAAAAAGGATTTGAGTGATAGAAATCAACTGCAAATGAAAGTTGATGAATTAAAAGGTAAATTGATAGGTCGACTTCCATTACAAGGAGCTAAACACATTATATGGGATGCGATATCAGTGGAAGTCACCAAATTCTGGTCACATTTGAATTTTATAATAGCAGATAAAGATACTATAGCAAACATAGCTCTCTAGAGGAGTAATGTGTAAATGAGACATTATGCAAAAGGCCTTTAGAAACAACTCAAAATATAGTCATATTTTTAAACACTCTAAACCAATAAGATATACAGAGTTTTGGAATCAAAGACAGACCATCAATCATCATTTGGGAAAGAAGAATTATTGGCAAGCATGATCGTGTTAAAGAAGTAGAATACATGGCGCAAAAGATGGTCCTTGATGTTCAAAATTTTAAGGAATTATTTATGGGGCCTTTTGAATGTGTTCTACCTTCTTTTTGGAGTGACGATGGAAAATTAATGACTCAAGAAAATTATCACAGTTTGATAGTACAGGCTCGTATGGATCACTCGAAATTTGAAGGTTTGGTCAAAGGATTAACTGGAAATACAATAATTGATAAATTGATTGATGATTTTGAAATACTTGAACAATCTATAATGATTAAGAAGGATCTGCCAGATGTATGTTACACAGAATGCATAGAATTGGAGGTGATGGTGAAAGAAATGATGGATTATGAAATCCCAACTCAAGAGCAATGGAAAATTGTTGAAAAAATTGGGAAAACAAAATACAGGTTATATCAAGAATGAATATTCAGGTGTCTTAATTTTAAATGATGTCGCGGTTCCTTTGTTAACTGCCAGATTGTTACAGCAGCCCAAATAAAAACAACACTATACCATCTTGGTCGACAAAAAACAAATGTTCTTGAATTTTAGAGATTTCTTTGGAATTAATTTTTTTAGCAAAGAATTCAAAGAACATTTTCTATAAATTTTGATTTTACAAAGTAATAGGGGTTGGATCCAAGAGCAAAAAATACAGTGATGTATTTTTTTTTGAAGACTTTAATGAAGAGCATAAGTACAAGTCTATAGGAAATAGAGATTCATATGTTGTCACTTTCTTCAGTCTTTTAATTTCCGTTTTGTGAATGTATTTCGTGTTACACCATCTTATCGATTTGCCTCATAGTTGACTGTAATATGTGAGTTAGAATTCATTTTATATGCTCTGATTCACACATTTAAATATTGTCAATGTTCTTTCTTCCAAAATAATGCAGAATTCATCCTAGTTAGATGCTCTTTTTGTTTTCCCAGAAGAAAAAGAGCCTCTTGCTATTCATATAATGAATCAAAGAAACTACACATATTCTTGCCCATAAAATTCAATGATCATGATAATCATTTGTTGCATGTGAAACATAATTGTCTCCCAAATGGAAACTATTCCCGAGTGAGATTTCCCAACTTCCGAATTCCACCAAGAAGGATCGGTCACCCCTTCCTTTAGTAGATAACTGTGAACACATATATACAACAATTCACGTGTATCCAGAATGGTCAACACAAGAAAGATTGTCCGACCCTTCTTATAGTCTAGAACTATTATGAAAATAATATTGGGAAGAAGAAGGGACGGTCGCTGCTTAATTTATGGGGGAATTGTAACAATATTCAACCTACGAAGGCTAGGCCATCAATTCATATATATCCATAATGGCTAACACTGGAAAAATATTGAGCACAAGAAGGGTCGGCCAACACTTCTTTTAAGAGAGAAATGTAAAAATATTTAATCTACGAAGGATGGGAGACAATTCCTGAATTCTGACTTCCACAGTAAATAGTAGGGATTGGTAAATTGGCTAAGTTATAACATATAAACAATATTTATCCCGACTTGCGACAAGAAGGATTGGATGCCCCTCCGTTTAGTAGAGAAGTGGGAACACCTATATTCAACAATTCACCTGTATCCAGAATGGTGAACACAAGAAGGATCGACAGACCCTTTTTGAAGTATAGAAATTTTATGAAAACAATAATGGGAACAAGAAGGGTTGGTTTCCCCTTCATTTACGAGTGATTTCTTTAAATATCTCGAAGTGGGGTTTTAAAAACTTTTAAATAACGCTTGTTTTTATATATTTTTATGATTTGCGGGAGGCCATGTTTTTCCTAGAAATACATCGTTTCTGCAATCCTGCAATATGCATTTTTTATGGGTTTGAATTTCTTGCTTCCGCATTTTCGCAACCTGCAATGCGGATTGCGGAAGTCAGAAAGCGTTTGATCAATAAAAATTAGATTTTCGGTACCCCCTTTCGGCATTTTGGAATGTGGATTGCGGAAAGCAGAAACCAAACTTAAAAAAAAAAATTTCATCACCTTTTCTGAAACCGCAAATATATTGTGGCTTGTAGATACCTAAATTTATTAGAAATGTTCCCGTAATTCCACAATCCTGCAACCCACAATGCGGATTGCGGGAAGATCAAATTTATGAGCGAAATCTTTCACTGGCCCTTCCGGCATCAGCCTATAAATAGGTTGAAGTCTCACCCGAAGTGAATATTGGGGGTTAGAGAATCAAGCTTCTGTAACCGTGGTGATCAGGACATTGGCTAAGTTATAACATAAAAAAAATTTAACCTAACTACTGACATCTGACAAGAAGGATCGGCCGCCCCTTCCTCTAGTAGAGAATTGTGAATTCACCTGTATCCAGAATGGTGAACACAAGAAGGATCGACCGACCATTCTTGCAGTCTAGAACTATTATAAATAGAATACTGGGCACAAGAAGTGTCGGCCTTCCCTTCATTTATGAGGGAATTGTAAAAATATTAAACCTCCGAAGTCTAGGATGTCAATTCATGTATATGCAGAATGGTGAACACTGAAATAATACTGAGCAAAATAACCGTTGACCGACCCTTCATTCACAAGATAAATGTAGGCACAACAAATCCCCTTTCACTGCCCCCTTCGGCGGGGTTATAGAATCAAGCTTCTGTAACCATGGCAATGCGCAGATGTGGTTAACATCTTCAATTAACGTTCTATTTAACATCTACTAATGGGATAGAATAATAGATGACTTCGCATTTCGCAAGTATCGCAGTATACAGAACCCTTAGCTATGAATTCATCAAACTAAGTGAATACCCTTTGTTAGTTTGCAGCTACCTCTTTCTACATTCTTTGGGGCTGACCCTGGTTCTGTGAGCTTCTTCTATATTTAGTCCAACAAAATCCCCTTCACTGGCCCTTTCAGCATCAACCTATGAGCAGGTTGAAGTCTCACCCGAAGCGAAGATGGACGATTACAGAATCAGGTTTCTGTAACCTGGTGATGTGCGGTGAAGATGTGCATCTTGCTCAACATCTACTTCGTAGATCACTCCTTAGCATGTATCTGCACAACTGCATTCCTCGACAATCTACAGGCTTCGCTGATTTGTTGTTACTGTGCAATTACGTATGACCATTCACCATAATATAACAGAATAATTATGTGATTGTGCACTATGTAGTTCTTAACAATATATACTTCGTTGAATTACTATTATTCCTTCAACTGCGCAACTACGATTCTAACTAAACAACTGCACATTTAGTATATTCATTACAACCCCACAATGTTCATGCATGTATATTCTTATACATAGCACATCATTTCCATCCCTGTTCGTTCACACTTATCATATTCAAACATGTGTCCAATACTTAACATATTATTCTCATCAACATACAAGTGAAAATACATATAAAAGGATGAACACACATAAACATGAAATAACTCTGACACAATCGCACAACATAGATATTTGTTGGTTCACCCCCCAGATGGGAGCTACGTCCATGGGAACTGTTGTTTCTATTAATGGGAAGGGTTAATGGTTCCAGTCTGCGGACACAGATACATACTCTTCTCTGCAATAGGTCTCTGCACACACAACTGCGGAACCTTTTTCCTCTCAGAGATCTCTTAGCACAGATCTTACAATTGGTTCTTCAACATCTATTATTTCCTAACAAGATCTAACCCAAAATCGACTCAGAAAAGTTTTACCCTTTCCAGCAAAACCCGCAAAGCAAGTGAGGTCTCACTCGAGATGTTCAAGGGGTCTGCAGGAACCAAGTTTCTGCAGTATGGAGAGAACATGCACTAGCTCTTACTCAATCACTACAAAAACCAGAGATTTGCCTTCGCATTATACTACTAAATCACACATATACTTAACATCCGCATCAATACCATGTAAGCGACATTCGCATATCAAATATTAATCAACAGAGAAACCAAATCTTAAATACATCGCACCATTTAGAGAATATTCACCATTCATAACACAACGACAAAAATAGAGACATAATGGAACATCCTCATGCATTAACTCATCTCAAAATTTGTGACTTAACGCGAATTCACATATAGGGAAAAACTTGCCGAAAGCAGAAAATAAAAACTAGATATCTCCGTCTATAATCAATACGATTCTTTGATGTTATCATGCTAATGATCAATGATGATCTTAGGCTTACAAATGTGACTCTATTTATAGACAACTAATGTGGTTACAAAATGGTCCACATGACCAAATCTAACTAACTTCGACCAAAAATTGTGCTTTCATCGGCTTCTTATCCTTCACGAATGGTCCTTTCTTCCGCTGATGACCCCTTTGTCGCTGTTGGCTTCCGCACTTCATGCACTCTAACCCCGTGCCAATAGGTCCCCAACACAAACTTGTGTCTCGCCCTCGAGCCACCTTAGTTGGACACCTCTAGCGCATTTACTTGGGACTTGAAATCATCATATGCAATTCTAATCTGGTCGACCGCTTCTTTCACCGATACTTTGAGTTCTACAAAATCTTCTACCTGTTGTTCTGTTGGGTGCTTGCCATTCATCTGTTGTTCCTTTTCCAAGTCCTGCTTAACCTATGCCATTCTTGTCATTTCCTGCATGGCCAACTATTCTTCCTTTGCTTGTAATTCATCTAGGTGCGCTGTTCTCCTCTGTTTCCTTGCCCTTTCCTTATTCAATCGAAGTTGGAGTTCCTTTAGCTCCGTGGCCTTTGTCATCTGTGTGAGTAGGGGCATCACCTTAAGCGATCCCCTTAGTGATTCCAGTTGTGTTTCTGCCTCTACAAGTTGCATGTTCAGTTGGTGCAACTACTCATCTTGTACCAAACTTCCCCAAAACTCGCTAACTTCTTCAACAATCTTCTGGGCCGCCTTTTCTAGCTCGGCGATCTACGTCACAGTCTCTTCTATCATGTCCTAGCGATTCTGAATCTGTTCTGGTGGTGTGCCTAATACTTCCCTTTCCTGCAGTGCTTCATTTTCCTTCCGCAGATCTGCAATAACCACGCCTAGATGTATCGCCTTTTCCTTCGGTAAATTGCCTTTATCTACCTCCAGTACTGCTTTGCATGCAATTGAAAGAGCATGTTCCAACCTTCACCT
Organism: Larix kaempferi; assembly: GCA_027924585.1. Lineage (NCBI taxonomy): Eukaryota > Viridiplantae > Streptophyta > Pinopsida > Pinales > Pinaceae > Larix > Larix kaempferi. Next base: position 51,679,285 of record BSBM01000001.1, on the reverse strand, counting down.
ATATTCAATAGCCTTTACGACATCATTCAATCTTACTTCTTTTTATTCTTGCAGGCATTGAATTTCTGCCTCTATATCCTGCACCTATTGCTTATACTAGTTCATGCAATCATGTGTTGTCGCTTCTCGTTCCAAAATTTCCTCACTCGCTGCTGTCTATATTTGTTGTAGTGACCGTATGGGAAAGATGCTGAAGTCTACCATGATCTGATCATGTTTCCTTAATTCTGTGTCCAACTCTTCTACTCCTGTCGTCATAGCTTGTGCCAGGATCTACACTAACCTTGGTTTCTTGCTGATGTCGACCTCCGTTCTATGTCCTGAGGTACTTGGTCGCACCTTATCTTGTATGATATCTGTTAATACTTCTAATAGCTATGATATGTTGTGGAAGAAGTTGGTCGCATGCTGAGTGGCTTTCTCCCGGCTATCTTCCACGATTTTTTTTTATTTTCTGGACAAGCTTGTCCATCTGATCTTGATGTATACTAATAGGTGTGATCCCCTGCCCCTTTTAAAACTGTGACTTTTTCCTTCCCTCCTCGCGTTGTGCCTCAACATCGGAGTCTGTTTGCATTGCAGTTGATGCTTCGTCATGAATCGGGGTACGAGAGTGTTGATCTTTGTCTGCATGGTCGTATTCTCTTGCATCTTGTTGGTCATTGTCTTTGTCGTCTTCTAGCGATTTTGGTTCACTTGCTGACTGCCCTTTTTCTGGATTTGACAGCTCCTCCTATGCTATTGGGATTTTCCATTCTTGAGGCCATTCCTCTATTATGGAATCCAACTCTTCATCTGTCAATTTATATTGTGTTTCCAACCACTGCTTTATTGGGTCTACGTGCACTTGTATCTTGATGACTTTCGGTCCGGCTGACAGTCTTGAGACTCGCCGATGCTTTTGCACCGCGTCTTCTATGATTCTCGGTATTTTCTCTGCATCATCCCTCAACATTTCTAGGTAGATATAAAAAACTAAAATGTAGGTATTTATCCGCTCTTTGTCGGCTATCGCCCATAAGTTTTGGTACCTTTCTCCTTGGCATACCTCAAGTATTGGTGTGGTCATCCCTTGGTAGTCCATTGGTTCCATCCAGGAAACCATTGCGATTAGAATTAAAAACTAAGAACAAACTAACTCTTTTCCGTGTTCCTGCATAAGCATTGCATCCTCTGCTAGCTCATTCACTAGGAACATTGACCAATTCATCTTAACTCCCGCGGCACATTTTTCTGTGGAGGAAATCACCCCTGATGCGCACTAGTTCAGGCGATTCTTTTTGACCATCTTGATGGCTAGCAGTCTTGCTGCGACCCTTACTGCCTGTGTCACGTTCCCACCGACCTACCTGACCGACTGGAGATCGTGATCCATTTTTTTTTCTCCCAGAAACATCGAATGAGTGACCATACACACAGTTGGGAGAGCTCGGGTCCGCAATCTTCACTCCGCAACAGCGAAACCCACAATCCGCATCCCGAAACCTACAACCCGCACTTGCGGATTCGGAAATGCGAAAATCCCAAAACGCTAACTTTGAACTTGGAGATCTTGCAACCCGCAACCCGCAACCCGAAACCCGCAATTTCAGATTCAGAATTGCGGAAATCCTCAACGCCCAATTTTCAAACTTGGAGATCCCGCAACCCGCAACCCGAAACCCGCAATTTCGGATTCGGAATTGCGAAAATCCTCAATGCCCAATTTTTGAACTTAGAGATCTCGCAACCCGCAACCCGAAACCCGCAATTTCGGATTCAAAATTGTGGAAATCCCTAATGCATAAATTTCAAACATGGAGATCCCGCAACCCGCAACCCGAAACACGAAACTCGCAATTTCGGATTCGGATTTGGGGAGATCCTGTCTCTGCAAGGCAATTATCCTCAAATATTCTAAGGGGCATAACTCCTTCCTCCAGCATCCAAATGGGGTAAGTTTGGTATCGTTGGAAAGCTCTTAGAGAGCTCCATCCAATGGTAGAAGCCCCTTGATTAGGTGAGACATATAACTTCCTCATTTCCTTCTCTAAATATTTGCCTATATCTCCACTTAAACACTTCCAACCTTCCTCCTACCAAGGTCTTCCTTTCCATCTATTCCACAGAAGTTTCTACAACCACTTCCAGGCTTCCCTTCTCTCCCCAGGGCTCAGGTGTAAATATGCATCTCCTTCACAGGGTTAGTTATGCATAAACATTCATCACAAAACAATGAAACACTATCATTCATTATAACATGTAGGATGCATTAACATATTTAATTAACACATCTATCATATGCAAGAACTACAAGGCATTGAACTCATGCAATATAAGGTGTACATACAACAGTGAACTCAACCTCTTAATCAGGCCGATACATGACTGCGTATCAATCAATTCATTTAACAAGTATTCATAATTCCAAAAGGGACATGAACGACCATTCCATCACAATGAACAACATCACCATATAACATAATACTTATCTTTCAATTCCGAAGCAATTGGCTAAGTGAGAGCAACATTCCACCCAACCTTAGATCTCTGTCCAGCCTGTACTATTTCAGCTGAGAGATCACCCCCGAGCTGGGTAGTGTATCCACTAAGGAGGGCTAACAGGTTCTCTCATAATCAAGGCTCCATTCTCATTCTAGACCAACCTGTAGTTGGGTTTATCAAGCATTCCAGGGCTCCTCTAAGCCAACCTATAGTGGTTTATCAAGCAATTCAGGGATAACAGGGAAGGTGTTGCTAAGCCAGTGAGCTCAACCAAAGAGCTGTAGGAATCTTAGTACTCAGTTGACCTGGCACCCACAATACCTACCACATCCAACATAAGGAAGACCTACATCATTGCTAAACAGTCTCTCAAGGAATCTTCCCTTCCAGTGCTATTCCAGGATGGGCATAGAAAGGTCCAATCGCTCTCAACCGACCTGGCACCCACAATACCTACCACATCCAACACAAGGAAGATCCTATCACTGCTGCACAGTCTCATGGTCCTTCCCTTCTAGTGCTATTCCAGGATGGGCATAGAAAGGTCCAGTCACTAGTTCATTGAGACTATAGCCTTCAATGGGTTTATCAAGCTACCCAACTCTTTCCCTTCAACAACTGATTCGTTACCAGGCTTGGGGGTTCGTCACAGCCGCTATGCCAATGCCATTTTGAATCCTCTTCTATCAATACCACTATGTTCCCCTAGCTTGGGGTTTGCACACAGGGTGGTTACGGTTATCCACTCTCAGGCCTTTCCTCCACACAGGAAATACAATTCACCTCAGATTTCCCTCTTCCCCAGATTGGTTTGGGTGCATACAAGAAATACAGGAACGAATTCTCTACAAGGGTCGATGGCTCATGAAATGGCAAGTGCATGCTGGGGCGAGTGAGGGATTGAGTGAGTAGTCTGTATGTCTGGTGTATCCCTCCCCATGAATCCCCCCCCCTCCCGGATAGTCAATGGGTTCAACAAGTTTCCACAGGAGATTGAGTGTCGTCCTATTCAAGCGATCAGAGCCATGCCCTGCCATACGAAATCGCAGGCATGCTCCATACTCTAGAAGCCTCAGCCATCAGGGTTCTCAACCACCCACTGCAGTTGCATTAATGTTAGCATGGAGTTCCAACGGGTTCCCAGTCAGACATGTGGCAATATGGCAACCAATCCAAAACCCCCTCACCTCTCCCTAGTGGATACACATGGCCCCTTCTCATTCGTTGCATCCTTAGCCAGCTTCTTGGTTATTTTATTCATTCGATAATAATTACATCATTTACATTCCTTCATGGCTTAGCAGCCCATGAATAATCAAGCTGTACAAATAATTTCCTAAGCAATAACTTAAACATCCACTAGTGGGGCCTTGGCCTTGAGCTCCACACTAGGGAAAATACACACACTGTACATACACAGTATTTACATCAAAGCCAAATACATCAAGGAAAAAATGGGGTATTACAACTCCATTTCCCTTAAAATAACACTGTCCTCGGTGTTCTCAAAACTGAACAAAAATGGGAATGCCTCCTTCATGGCATCCTCCAGCTCCCACATGACCTCCTCTTGGCTAAGGTGCCTCCATTTCACCTTTACCTACCCTATGGCCTGGTTCCAGAGCAAGGTAACCTTCCTGTTGAGGATGCATGTAGGCTCCACCTGAAAATATCCCTTTGGTTCCACCTGTATCACATGCCAATCAATGACATGATTAGGATCGTGTACATATTTCTTAAGAAAATATACATGGAAAACATTATGAGCTTTCATGTTAGTAGGCAATGCAATTCTATATGCAACTAGACCTATCCTATCAAGGACTTCAAATGGCCCACAATATCTAGGTGCCAACTTAGCATAACTTCCCAATTTCATGGAATTCTTCCTGGGTCTCACTCTCAAGTAGACATGATCCCAAATATGGAATTCCTTATGCACTCTCTTCAGATATGCATAACTCTTCTGCCTGTCTTGTGCTGCCTTCAAATTTTGCTTGATCTTAACAACTTCCTGTTCCATTTCCTCAATCATCTCTGGTCCAAGCACTACTCTGTTCACTAGGCTGTCCCAGCTTATTGGAGTTTTGCATCATTTGCCATACAACACTTCAAAAGGATTCATCTTCAATGATGCTTGATGTCCATTGTTGTAAGCAAATTCCACTAAGTGTAGATAGTCTTCCCACTTAGATGGATTGTCCATCACATACATCCTTAACATATCTTCAAGGATCTGATTCAGTCTCTTAGTCTGACCATCTTTCTAAGGATGATAGGATATGCTAAACTTCAACTGAGTTCCCAACTCTTGGCACAAACCTTTCCAAAAGTTGGAGGTGAACTTTGTATCACGATCATAAACTATTGCCTTGGGAAATCCATGCAACCTGAATATCTCCCTCATGAATATATTGTAAAATTAGTCACAACAGATCTAATGAACAAGTAAATCAATCACAACAGATGAACATAGAAAATATGGTGTAAAACTGTGCAAAACATGCAGTAGTGCTCTATATCCCAGTAAGGGTGAATGATTACAATAGAATACAGTAACAATGACTGAGCAATTCGAATTGCCTAAGGAGGTCATTCGAATCACTAAATGGAGTAGCTTGACTCCAACTAGGAGTCCTCATCATCAATCAGTGGTGGTCATCAATGCACAAGAACCAGTCATCCAGGTGTCAATCTGAGTCTAACTGAGTGTAACATGTGTAATTGAAGTGTGTAGCACTGATATAGGGAAGTGGGCTCAGTGGAGGGCACATGGGAGGCTAACTAAATTCAGAACAAGTCATCTAGTCAATCTGGAGGTCCAACAGAGTGAAACAGTCAGTCGGGAGTGAAACTAGCCTCAAATCAGGGAGAATTGGAGCTAACTGAGTGTAACTGAAGTGGAACTGCAGTGGTAGGTGCAGAAGTGCACCCTTCTCTGGCAGTAGGTGAGAAGTGGGCGCCTTCCTGACTAGGAGGGCAAAAACTCTGAAGTAAGTGGCTCCCGGGTGCTAGAATAAGGTGGCTAAGGTGCTGGAGGCATCAACCTGGTGATTGGGATGCATGCAAAGTGCATGCAAACCCTAGAATTTGCATGCAAACCCCAATTGCATGCAGGATCCTGAAAAAGATGATGTGGATATCCGAACATCCCCCCTCAAGCTAGACTATGATGTGCAAGCAAAAAAAATATGGGGCCCTGGTAACTAAGACCAAAGGTCACCCCAATACAACAATAATCCAAATTAATAACAATCAATAAATCGAGGAAATGGGGAAAACCTCATGGAAAAAATACCCCCCCTCAAAATAGAATGTAGCACACCAAAAGATTTAACTGATCCAAAATCAGGGCCCTGGTAACTAAGACCAAAGGTCACCCCAATACAATAATAATCCAAACTAATAATAGTCAATCAACCGAGGAAACGGGGAAAACCTCATCGAAAAAATACCCCCCCTCAAAAATAGACTGTAGCACACCAAAAGATTTAACTGCTCCAAAATCAAGTAGATATGTCTGGAGGTATCTTACTCTTGGGAGTAAATGGATCATGCTCCAAAAACATGTGCTTGAATTCTCCATCAGTGGATGCAAGCGAATGTGGAGACTTTAAGAACTTGCTCTTCATATCGAAAATGGTGAGAACAAATCTGAAAATATAAGGATGATCCTAGAACCTGTGATTCGAACCAAGTGAGGTAGGAATAGCTCCAATCGGATAAAATAGATCTTGAAACTTGAATTTATTATCAAAAGAAGTTAAATCAGCTCCAAAAATAGATGAAGGGTTTCTTGAGATCTCCTTTGAACCAACAAGGGTGAGATCAAAACCAAAATCAACAAAAAGTGCATGAGAATTAAACTCAAGCGAATGGTAGTGCTCTTCATCTTCATTAAAAATCTGAGAAACTTTGCAAATGATAGAACATAAGTCTATAGGAGGCATGCAATCAAGGAGGGCGAATGCTTCACCTCCAAAATCAGATTTTACCTCCAAAACTTCAAGTAGGTCATTATTCTGCATGCCGACAAACTCATGTGAAAGGGAGGATTTAGGAACCTCTTCAGAATCTAGAGTATGAGCTTGTTTATCTTGCTCAGAATTCGAAATAGAAGACTTTGAGAGAGTGAGTTTTGAATCTACAGTTTCTTCTTCATCTTGAACAATTGTTGAGGCCAAGACATGATTGGAAAGAACACATAAGGAGATCTCACTGGGCTTGTTCTCCAAAAGGCTAGCATGATCCTCTTCTTCTTGCTTTCCAAATTCTCTGTCAAGTTGGACCCATAGATCACTTGGATTTTCAGCAGTCTTACTGAGGTAGCGCATACAAGGAGACATAGAAAGATATATTGCTCCAAAAGATCTGTCACAATCATTGAGCCAATCATTCTCCTCTTCATCGAAATCAAAATCTCTTGTATTACCAATGCACATATCAAAAAGACATTGTCTCTTCAAGAATGCAATCATCTTTGGTTTCCATTCATCATAGTTGAATGGAGTAAGAATATTTTGTGAAGAAGAAGTCTCCATCTTTGCATTAGCGAATGCACATGGAGGAAGTAAGAAACGTGCAAATCACACACAAACAAACACTATGTTTCCAGCCTTGCATGCACATGAGCGAATGCACATCAGATTTTGCATGCCGCTGCTGAAATATATTGGTGAGCAATTCACTCAATCTTCATGTAGAACACCTGCAGAAAAGAAGTCTTGTCCCTGCCATGGCTCTGATACCATGTAAAATTAGTCACAACAGATCTAATGAACAAGTAAATCAATCACAACAGATGAACATAGAAAATATGGTGTAAAACTGTGCAAAACATGTAGCAGTGCTCTATATCCTAGTAAGGGTGAATGATTACAATAGAATACAGTAACAATGACTGAGAAATTTGAATTGCCTAAGGAGGTCATTCGAATCACTGAATGGAGTAGCTTGACTCCAACTAGGAGTCCTCATCATCAATCAGTGGTGGTCATCAATGCAGAAGAACCAGTCATCCAGGTGTCAATCTGAGTCTAACTGAGTGTAACATGTGTAACCGAAGTGTGTAGCACTAATATAGGGAAGTGGGCTCAGTGGAGGGTGCATGGGAGGCTAATTGAAGTCAGAACAAGTCATCTAGTCAATCTGGAGGTCCAACGGAGTGAAACAGTCAGTCGGGAGTGAAACTATCCTCAAATCAAGGAGAATCGGAGCTAACTGAGTGTAACTGAAGTGGAACTGCAGTGGTAGGTGAAGAAGTGCGCCCTTCTTTGGCAATAGGTGAGAAGTGGGCACCTTCCTGACTAGGAGGGCTAAAAATATGAAGTAAGTGGCTCCCGGGTGCTAGAATAAGGTGGCTAAGGTGCTGGAGGCATCAACCTGGTGACTAGGATGCATGCAAACCCTAGAATTTGCATGCAAACCCTAATTGCATGCAAGATCCTGAAAAAGATGATGTGGATATCCGAACAGATATCTGCAATATCATTAGCCTTGTGAGTGGACTTGACTGGAATGAAATGAGCTGCCTTTGAGATCTTGTCCACCACAACCATGATTGAATCATGCTTCTTGACTATCATAAGCAATCCTGTTATGAAATCCATGGAAATCACTTCCTACTTCCACTCTGGAATGGGTAAGGGCTGCAACAATCTTGCTGGATGTTGGTGCTCTGTCTTGACTTGTTGGCACTTTTGACATCTAGCAATGTACTCAGCTATGCCCTTCTTCATGCCATGCCAAAAGTACTGCTTCCTGGCTGCTGTTATAGTCTTCTGATATCCTGGGTGCCTTGAGTATGGCTTCTGATGTATCTCATCCATCACCAACTTCTTCAAATATGCCCTGTTCGGAATGTACAATCTGGTGTCCTGATAAATGAGAACATCATCCTCACCCAGTTGATATCTTGCATACTTCTCCTCTATAACATTCTGTTGCAATTTCTCTTTGATCTGGATATAGACTTCATCACTATCTCGAGCCTCTAAAATTCTTGCTTTCAAGTCTGATTCACATCTATTTATTGTTGCAATATGGAATCTCCTGCTGAGTGCATCATCAACCTTATTTTTTTTCCTTTGACATGCTTAATTTCCAAATCAAACTCACAAAGAAACTCCATCCATCTAGTTTTCCTTGCATTCAGATTTGGCTGGTCGAACAAGTACTTTAAACTCATATGATCAGTTCTGAGCTCAAATATCTTTCCCAAAAGATAATGCCTCCATCTCTTGAGAGTGTGAATGATGGCTGCTAGCTCTAAGTCATGGGTGGCATAGTTCCTTTCATGCTCCTTTAGCTTCCTTGACTCATAACAAATTACAGAACCTTCTTGCATTAGCACTCCACCGAGTCCCTCAATGAAAGCATCAGTGCATACTACAAACTCTTTACTTGGATCTGCAATATTTAACATAGGTGCACTAGTAAGTAGCTCCTTTAACTGTTGAAATCTTCTCTCACACTTTTCAGACCATACAAACTTGATGTTCTTCTTCTGTAATGAAGTTATTGGATGGGCTATCTTGGAGAAGCCCTCAATGAACCTTCTGTAGTAACCAACAAGGCCGATAAAAGATCTAACATCTGTTGCATTCCTTGGAGTGGACCAATCCATGATGGCCTCAATCTTCTCTGGATCTACTGCAATGCCCTCTGCTGATATAATGTGACCCAAATACTGCACCTACTCTTGATAGAAGTTACATTTACTAATCTTAGCATACAGTTGGTGCTCCCTAAGGACTTGCAATACCATCTTCAAATGCTCATTGTGCTCTTCTTCATTCTTTGAGTACACAAGAATGTCATCCAAGAATACAATTACAAACCCATCCAAGTACTTGCTGAAGACACTGTTCATGAGACACATGGACATAGTAGGTGCATTGGTAAGACCAAATGGCACTACTGTAAATTCATAATGACCATACCTAGTCTTGAAGGTTGTCTTATGAATGTCTTCTTCCTTTATCCTTACTTGATGGTACCCTGACCTCAAGTCAATCTTGGAAAACACTCTAGCTTCCTTCATTTGATCAAACAAGTCATCAATCCTTGGCAGGGGATACTTATTCTTAATTGTCATCTTATTGAGATGCCTGTAATAAATACATAGCCTCAATGTTCCATCCTTCTTCTTAACAAATAACACTGGTGCACCCCATGGGGATACACTCGGTCTGACATACTCTTTGTCCATTAGCTCCTGCAACTGCATCTTCAACTCTACCAATTCTGGTTTGCTCATTATATAATGAGCTTTGGAGATGGGTGCTGCTCCTGGAACAAGATTAATGGAAAAGTCAATATCTCTCTTGGGTGGCAATCCTAGGACCTCATCTGGAAACACATCCTGAAACTCCTGCAATATCTAGAAGTCTTCTAACCCGAGTCCCTTATCTTCTGCTAAACCTAATATGTGTACAACAAATAACTGACAACCCTTTTTATAAAACTTCCTTAACTGCAGAGCTGAAATCTTCCTTACTGAAACATGCTTTGGAATCGCTTTAACCAACCTTGGTTGGCCTTCATCATCAAAGCATTCCAATGCTTTCTCATAGCAATCCACCTTGGTTCTATGTCTTTCCAGCAAATCCATGCCAATCAGGGCATCATATGATCGCAATGGCAAGATATTTAGCTCAACATGTGTGAGGAGTCCATTCAATTCTATAGGACACTCCTTCACTACTTCACTTACCTTCCTCTTGGTACCGGTGGCCACTTGAACTAGCCAAGCCTTGTCATGCTTTACTTTACCAAGAGAACAACTTCCAACTATCTTAGGAGATACATAGCTATGAGTAAACCCTGGATCAATCAAAACATAAATAGGCTGCTCAACAATCTTACCTGCAACCTCCACCACTGCTGACTCATGGTCTGCTTGGTGATCATTTAGTGCTGCATAAATTTTAGGTGTTGCTCTTGCCATATCCCCTACTATAGCTGCTCCTCTAACATTGTGCAAACTCTTGGGGTTCTTCTGTGCAGTTGGGAAATCTCTGAGCATGTGGTTCTCCCCACAACCCCAACACTGAAGTGTCCCTTTTAACACTCTATCAGCTGCTACAGCTGGCTTGAATTCTCTCCTTGCTTGCTGGCCTTGTGGAAATCTCCCAGGCTGATTCCTAAATGGTGGTTTAGAATCACCTTTCTTCTGATCAAACCTTCCCTTGGGTTTACCTTTCCATGCTGGATGTGCCTCTGCTTTACCTTTATTTTTCTCATAGTAGTGCTCTGCCATCCTGATAGCTTCATCCAAGCTTGGTGGATTCACAAACTCTATCCTATCTATGTAGCTCTCTAGTAGACTACCAAGGAAGCATTGAATCTTCACTCTTTCGTCTTTGATGTAGTCCACATACCTCAACAACTCCATAAAATTATGAACATGCTCATCCATAGTGTTCTGTACTAGTCTGAGTTCATTGAACTCTTTCCTTTTGCTATCATAGTACCTAGCTGATAGGTACTTCTCCTGAAAGTATCTTTGGAATCTACCACAGCTGACTCTTCTCTCACTGGTTCCTTTCACTTGCATAAGGTGATCCCACCAAATAGAAGCTCTTCCACTAAGGTTGTAGATAGCAACCTTAGCCTTTTCATCCTCTGAGTATTCATGCATCCTGAAGTACTTCTTTATCCCAAGAAGCCATGCCTCTGCTTCTTGACCTTCTTTACTTTCACCATCAAAGGTGGGAGGCCTTGCCTTCCTAAATTCACCTTGTGGAATACCTCTATGCTTCTTTCTGCCCTTATTCTTACTGGTAGTGCATCTTGGGCTCCCTTGAGAACCCTCCGAGTCGGTTGACCTGCTAGAAGAAAACTTAGGAGAAGGTGTCCTGTGCCTTCTGTCTATAGAACCTCTTCTAGGGCTTGGATTTCTTCTCATGGAACAACCCCTAGACTAACTTTCTACATTTCTTTCTTCTCGGCCTTCATGGCTCAGGTTAGAACCACCGTTAATCCTTTGCTGCAAGTCGGTCAGACTTTGCAAAATGACTGCATTGAGCTGATGTTGCTCTTCTTGTGCTTTCATCATTCACTCATTAAAGCTAACCATAGTCTCCACCAAGTTTGGAGGCATCACTTGCTCCCTTCTTCCATTAGACTCAGCCTCTGTATGTGCTTCTTGCACATTCTCGCCCAATACATCATCTTTTGGTCCAAACGAGTCTTATGCATCATTCAGAGTAACAATTCTTACACCGTTCTACGCCCTGCACTATGATGCAATTTGTCTTACAGCTGCTGCTAACTCTGTGTATATCAGATACATTTTATTAGACATCACAAGCATACAAATAAGCTATATCTTACCCATTCAAACTAGGAATTATTCATTCGAACAATTAATTAATCAAATAAGTTCATTAAAAATCATGCCATGGCGCATTTCTCGACCAAAATTCATGCACTATCCAGCCCAAACACCTCCCAGTGCTGCAACTGAAGCTCTGATACCACTTTGTCATGTCCCCACCGACCTACCTGGATGAATGGAGACCGTGATCCATTTTTTTTCTCCCAAAAACATCGATTGAGTGCCCATAGACACAGTTGGGAGAGCTCGGGTCCGCAATCTTCACTCCGCAACAGCGAAACCTGCAATCCACATCCCAAAACCCGAAACCCGCAGTTGCAGATTATGAAATGCGAAAATCCCAAAATGCTAACTTCGAACTTGGAGATCCCGCAACCCGCAACCCAAAACCCGAAACCCACAATTTCGGATTCGGAATTGCGGAAATCCTCAACGCCCAATTTTTGAACTTGGAGATCCTGCAACCCTCAACCTGAAACCTGAAACCCGCAATTTCGGATTCGGAATTGCGAAAATCCTCAACGCCCAATTTTCAAACTTGGAGATCCCGCAACCCACAACCCGCAACCTGCAATTTCGAATTCAGAATTGCATAAATACCCAACACATAACTTTCGAACTTGGAGATCCCGCAACCTGCAACCCGAAACATGAAACCCACAATTTCGGATTCGGAATTGGGGAAATCCTGTCTCTGCAAGGCAATTATCCTCAAATCTTCTAAGGGGCATAACTCCTTCCTCCAGCATCCAAATGGGGCAAGGTTGGTACCGTTGGAAATATCTTGGAGAGCTCTATCCAATGGTAGAATCCCCTTGATCAGGTGAGACATCTAACTTTCTCATTTCCTTCTCTGAAGCTCTGCCTATATCTCGACTTAAACACTTCCAACCTTCCTCCTACCAAGGTATTCCTTTCCATCTGTTCCACATAGGTTTCTGAAACCACTTCCAGGCTTCCCTTCTCTTCCCAGGGGTCAAGTATAAATATGCATCTCCTTCACAGGGTTAGTTATGCATAAACATTCATCACAAAACAATGAAACACTATCATTCATTATAACATGTAGGATGCATTAACAGATTTAATCAACACATCTATCATATGCAAGAACTACAAGGCATTGAAATCATGCAATATAAGGTGTACATACAACAGTGAACTCAGCCTCTTACTCAGGGCTATACATGATTGTGTATCAATCAATTCATTTAACAAGTATTCATAATTCCAAAATGGACATGAATGACCATTCCATCACAATGAACAACATCACCATATAACAGAATACTTATATTTCAATTCCAAAGCAACTGAATAAGTGAGAGAAACGTTCCACCCAACCTTAGATCTCTGTCCAGCCTATACTATTTCAGCTGAGAGATCACCCCCGAGCTGGGCAGTGTATCCACTAAGGAGGGATAACAGGTTCTCTCACAATCAAGGCTCCATTCTCATGCTAGACCAACCTGTAGCTGGGTTTATCAAGCATTCCAGGGCTCCTACCCATGCTAAGGCAACCTACAGTGGTTTATCAAGCAATTCAGGGATAACAGGGAAGGTGTTGCTAAGCCAGTGAGCTCAACCACAGAGCTGCAGGCATCTTAGTACTCAGTTGACCTGGCACCCACAATACCTACCACATCCAACACAAGGAAGACCTACATCACTACTACATAGTCTCTTAAGGCATATTCCATTCCAGTGCTATTCTAGGATGGTCATAGAAAGGTCCAGTCGCTCTGAGCCGACCTGGCACCCACAATACCTACCACATCCAACACAAGGAAGATCCTATCACTGCTGCACGGTCTCACAGTCCTTCCCTTTCAGTGCTATTCCAGGATGGGCATAGAAAGGTCTAGTCACTAGTTCATTGAGATTATAGCCTTCACTGGGTTTATCAAGCAACCCAACTCTTTCCCACAGTTCAACAACTGATTCGTTACCAGGCTTGGGGTTGCTCACGGCCGCTCTGCCAATTCCATTTTGCATCCTCTTCTATCAATACCACTCTATTCCCCTAGCTTGGGGTTTGCACACAGGGTGGTTACGGTTATCCACTCTCAGGCCTTTCCTATACACAGGAAATACAATTCACCTCAGATTTCCCTCTTCCCCAGATTGGTTTGGGTGCATACATGAAATACAGGAATGAATTCTTTGCGAGGGTCGATGGCTCGTGAAATGGAAAGTGCGTGCTGGGGCGATTGAGGGCATGAGTGAGTAGTTTGTATGTCTTGTGTATCCCTCCCCATGAATCTCCCCCCCTCCCGGATAGTCAACGTGTTCAGCGAGTTTCCCCAGGCGATTGAGTATCATCCTGTTCAAGCGATCAGAGCCATGCCCTGCCATATGAAATCGCAGGCATGTTCCATACTCCAGCAGCCTCATCCATTAGGGTTCTCAATCACCCACTCCAATTGCATTAATGTCAGCAGGGAGTTCCAATGGGTGCCCAGTCAGACATGTGGCAATATGGAAACCAATCCCAAACCCCCTCACCTCTCCCTAGTGGATACACATGGCCCCTTCTCATTCATTGCCTCCTTAGCCAGCTTCTTGGTTATTTTATTCATTCAATAATAATTACATCATTTACATTCCTTCATGGCTTAGCAACCCATGAATAATCAATCTGTACAAATACTTGCCTAAGCAATAACTTAAACATCAACTAGTGGGGCCTTGTCCTTGAGCTCCACACTAGGGCAAATACACACACTATACATACAAAATATTTACATCAAAGCCAAATACATCAAGGGAAAAATGCGGTATTACATCCTGGTCATTGATGGTGTCTATTCTGAACCCTCGGGTGTCCTTCTCCACCCCATACTTCTCTTTCTATTTTACCGCTAAGCACTTGTCATTATCTTTTCCCTTAAAATACTGCGAAGGGTCCTCTCCGTTCTTGGGTAACCCTATTATCCGTGCTATCAAATTGACCATCACCGGGATATTTTCATTAGACCTGACTGCTCTAGTCCTAGTGCCGATTGTGTAGTCTTCCGTGTGACTGGACCATTCTCTCCATGTTGTACATGCTCGTATGTCACATTCATACATTCTGGGTGCAGTAATACATCGTGGTCACTGTACTATAGCTTCCGAAGCTGTGGTATAATACTCCCCGTTCTGTGGACCCCCTTCGGGACCGCCAGTTCCTGGATAGTATAGATATCATTCTTCCCAACCCTAACAGTTGGTGCGCTGGATTTATATGGGGGTACATATCCTAGAATCTCTGCTATGGTCAGTCCTGCTAGAGTTCTGCTCACTGTTGTTTCTTCCTTTGCGGTGGCTAAGGTGCCTGCTTATCCTTTTGCTAGTCCCGCTGAGTCTTTGGTCCCCCTCTTCAGCTTTCAGCCGGTGTCTGCAAGTCGAATGGCACTCCAGTTCTTTCAAAACGATATTCCAGACACGATGTCTGGTTTCTCCTGCATGATGGGTGTTTGTCACTTACCCCAATTTTGTAAAAATTATGTAATTATTTTATTATATTCCTGAGACATTATGTTAAACTTAATGCTAAGTAGGAATTGATGACTCAGTAGAGTCACTAGAAATGGAATGTAATTCAGAATATTTTATTATTAATAAATAAATCGTGGAGACAATAGCATGGGAGAGCTGTTAAAAAGAGGTTACTGGTCAAACTGGTGGATGGAACTAGGTGGAAAGGAAAAAGACAAGTGGCAGCATCCTCAAACACTTCCTAAGTTGCAGGTGGCAACTTCCCTATATTTGGGGTCATGATTCCCCAAGAAAGTGGAATCTGAGCAGGTGGCTCATTAATGACAGTTAACCCAACAAAGACCTAGGCAATCTTTTAAATAGTATTCAATGAACAGAGCTAGGGGTTCGAATTTGTTCTAGAGGGAGAATGCATTTAGGTGAATGTTATTCAGGAGTCCTATTGAGGAAGAGGGAATTTCAGTAAGGAAGTTGTTTGACAGAAATGTTGCAGTAACTTGGTTCCATTATAGCTATTTGGGCTGAGTGAATTATTTTGCTGCACCTAGTTCCAGCCAGGGAGACCAGAGCAAGCTTGGGGGTCCTGAGAAGTGCTGTCTGGGCACTCTCCAGGAGTTGGTAGGGAGGAACAGCCTCCCATTGCTGTTGTTGTCCATAGAACAAGAACAGGTTCTGCCATTTACTCCTTTATGTTTATTAGAGATGAATGAATGTATGTTGTGTTTATTGTTAATATGTCTAAAGAGTAATTAATTAGTTTAGTAAATTTAATATCTCAGAATATCAGTAGTAAGATTGTTAAGAGTTACTGTGTTTTTCTGAATCGTTAGTATGATGTAATATCCTTGTTTTATTATTATTAATGTATCTATAATTTATGCAGTAAAATATTAATACTTTATGTAATAATTTATAGTTATAATTATAAACCTAGTTAATTATATTTGCTGAATAGATAAGCAGAGTTTTCATATAAAGTAATTGTACTCTGTACATTATAAGGTTAAATAAAAAATAATAGGAACAATAGTAAACTTTGAACAATAAAAATTACAGTATTTATACACTGATAACTAATATTGCAGAAGAATGATAGCCACGGTCATGTTATGTATAACAGGATACAAACCCTAAGACATAAATTTTAACCAGACTCAATCTATTATTTAAATCAAACACAAACCCTAGCTAAAGATTATCCAGTTTTTACCTATCAATCAAATCCATGTGCAAAAACCCTAACAGACATTCATCACAAAGAATTCATCAACAGTTAAATACACTAGTTATTGTTTTAGAAACAATAGAATAAACAGAACCATAGCTAGCTCGATATCGAGCTTAAGCATTATAGTATTATCCTTCCTTAAAACTTTCATGTACCAACAGAATCATAATCGAAATAATAAAACAGTATTTTAGCTCATTTATCGAGCTCAAACAACGTAGTGGTATCATTTTCCTTTCTACTTTCAAATAACAGTAGAGGCAAAATCGTACTAACATAAGAACAACTAAACCATGTCACAACTGTAGAGCTCAAATTAAACCCTATCTTTCCAGTTTTTCAAGTACATTAAATACCAAGATCTGGAAACAACGATTTCCTCTACGGCCGCAGCACAAGTACACATTATAGGTGTTTTAAAAAAGTTTAGAGTTTGAAACACACGCCACACACCAGCTCAAATATACAGGAGGGCTGGTAATAAGTCATAAAATCAAAGCTTAATTACACAGGAAAAATTTATAACAAAACATAGTGAAACCCTGTACGTTATAAGAGAACATAACTAAAACAAAAACCACGAGGTCGTAACCTCACCTACAGAACAGGCTCACAGCCTTCGTTCTTTTCAATTTTACAATACAAGTCTTCTGTAGAAAACCTAAGTGCCAAAAAGGAGGATAAATAACCACAATACCGACCGAAGCCATAACATCCAAATACAACACAGGGTTAAACCCATAATTTTTCATTTAAATATACAGTTAAAATATTTAGCAAGGCTGCCGTGACTTTTCAGTCAAACCAAAACCCTAACCATACAGACAACCAACAAGGAGGATATGCCATGGTGAGAACCAGGCTTACCCGGTAGAGCTAATCGTTGAAGCTCGTGCCATCCATACCTGTAAAGAGGAGCAGGAACCTGAAACGACAGAGTGGTATGAGTTAAACACAAAATTTAATAAACCAATCCTTTAAACTAGCAGAGCGTAGGATTAAATAAACTTACCAGTGACTTTGAGAGGAGCTCAGTCATTACAACAGCTTGCTAAACCATGTGTAGCACGAACAGAATAAGTTTAAACCCCATCTTTGTCACCAAAAGAACGAGTTGACAGAAGTGAAACCTTCCATGATGGAAGCTGTGGCAGAACTAAATCAAAAGATGCAGACAAAGGAAGTCGTGACAGGGTTAATAGGAGTAGCAAAAAGGATAACCCTAGGTCATAACAACCTCACAGCTGCTAACAGCAAAACAAATGACTCCCAAACGATGCAATGGACAAGCACAAGGCACTGTGACTGCATGGGAGCTGTTACCAATAGTGTTTCAGCAAAACTCAGACAGAAGGGTTCGCAGAGCGACCAAGCCCGAAGGCAAAGGGAGAAATGGCCAAGTAGGGTTAGTCAACTGTTATATATCACCAAATGCATGGCTCAAGACTAACCATGTAGCATTTTAATTTTTCCCATGCAGTGGGTCGACTCTCCATAGTTCTAAAACGAAGATTCCCATCATTTGTTTGCAAAATAAAATGATAACATGGATATTCCATTAGGGTCGTAATACCATAGTTTAAAACTGCCATATATACTCCATATTCCAAACAATGCTTTTGAACTTGCATAGTGAGCATTAACACGTTGTCCTACAATCCATAAAACCTTGCATTTGTCAATGATGTTCAAGATTGAGTCTTGAAGTCTTTTTAAACATGATGAACTCGATAATTATTATAAAAAAATTACCAGGAGGGAGTTTTCAAGTGAGTTTTATGTTGAATATAAAAACCTACCACTACTTTTTATATTCATTCTATGCTCATGTGACAAAACTTAGATCATACTTCAAATCTATAAGATAAAGGAGTAATGTCATGAACAGTTACTTACAATTCTATTAATATAACGCCAATTGGGACAATTTTACACAGATGGTTAGGACGTGCCATTCCTTCTTAGGTAACTTTAACTTGAAGATTCAAGTCACGTAACTCGAAATTCCGGATTAGGGTTACTCTAGTCCTTTTCAATGGTTGCTACAATTTAATAACAAACTATTAATAGACTCAGATTCATCGAATGGACAATTAGACTTTGTTACTATTCATGTTCAAGAAATACAAAGAACATATACGTGAAATGTATGTTAGACAGAATTATGCGAAGTATTATAACCACTCCTGTTGACAGTATAGTCTGGAAAATCATAATTAAATTCAATCGTAATAATTTCAGGACTATGACTAAAGATGTTATAGATTTCATCAACCGTCGATCATACAAATAGAAGTAGTTTTCTAATCATTGTAAACTCTGAGATGTTAAGAGGAGATAGGTAGCTGACAGAATATCTTGCAAATGCTGGAAATAAGCAAGTTATACATTGATAATTCCAGATCCTTTATAATTGAAATTGTAAAAGATACAGTAACAACAGATGAGTAAAAACTGTCATGTGGTATTAGTCAACCAGTTGAAATCTATAGTGTTAGCTATGAAGTATATTGCATTTCAGTAATATCATCAAAGAACAATTACTCCATAAAGTTAGTTAATTCATTTTTTTCCAAAGCAACATAGCTACCATATTTTCTAGTATTTTCTAATTCTCTAACAGTAAGATCTTGAGGAGGACATAGGAAAAATGCTACCTTTAAAACACTTGAAACCTGGCTAGCATGCTTAGACTTTTTACTGAATGTGTTGGTACGGCTAATTGACTTATAATACTTTAAAGATTATTTGCAGCGACCCGAACATTACCTGTATATCTGTAAGAGCAAGAAAATCTGTTGCATTAGCTCGGAAGCTAAGTAAGCCCAGTCTCTCATAGCAACTCCCCCTTGTGGTTGAACAACAGAAAACAATCAGCAACGATAAAGAAACTCATATCAAAATCTAAGTATAACAACAGATCATTCAGACACATTTATGATCACTTTAACTAATCAAACAGATTAATGAATGCATTTATTAATATTACTTGCTATTTTTAAAAATTTTAAAATTTTTGGAAATTATGGGTTTTGACATGTGGTATCAGAGCATGGTTCAAATACTAGGCCTTGATGTGGCCCAACTAGTTTCCGCAGAATGGTGACAATAAAAAGAAAATTTATATATATATATGATGTACTAATTTGTATTTTTGTTTCCTTTAAACAAAGCAGAAAATTTCCTTTTTCTGAATCTAACAAACAGGTATGGAGAAGCTAGGAGAATATGCTGAGGAGGAATCTCCAAACACTGAGACAAGACAGATGTCCAGAGAACCTGTGATGGAGGAGGTAATTGCTCACTCCTCAGAGCTGATGTAGACTATAAAGGGTTTAAAGACTGAGATAGAAACAGTCAAGAAGGATAATGAAAGGAATTTGAAAACTCAAGAGCAGTTAAATCAAATTTTGATAGAAAAATTTCAGACTGAAGGAAGAAGCAAAAGAGCTGAATATGAAGGAGCTAGTCATCAAAAGGGGTCTAAAAGGGTGAAACTAGTTAAATCAGACAGCAGTTCATCATCTGAAGGAAGAAGGGATCAACAAATCTATCACACTACTAGTGACAGTAGTGAGGCTGAGTTGTATAACAGAAAGAAAAAGTACAGGCCCTATGAAGAGATTTATGGGGAGTTCAAGAAAATAAAACCCCCAACTTTCAATGGAGAATCTGAAACAGGAGAAGAGGCAGAATCCTGGTTATCCGGGATGAGAAAATATTTCCAGATATACAACTATTCAAATCAGCTAAAGGCAAGAATGGCCATCTAGAACCTTTCGGGAAAGGCAGATATATGGTGGCAAGACTTGAAAAGAGTCAAGGGGATCAAAGAAAAATAGGTCAATTGGAGCACCTTTAAAAGGTACTTCAAAAAGAAATTTCTGTCCGAACAATACTATGAAGAAAGGGCCAAGGAATTTTATGAGTTAAAGCTAGGATCTATGACGATGAAGGACTTAAACAGTAAGTTCTTAAGTCTGTTAAGATATGTGCCGTATTTTGTTGAAGAGAAACCTAAAGTATAGCGGTTTCTTAGTTGCTTGCCATATCATATAAAGGACAAAATCGAATATGATAACCCCAAAACTCTGGAAGAAGCTATGCGAAAGGCTAATTTTTGTTTTGAACAGAATAAAAAGAAAGAAGGGATAGCCAACTGGAAGGCTAAAAAGAATAGTAATCAGCTTGAGTACAGGAAAAAGGAGTTTGTACCCCAGAAAAATTTCAAGAATAACAAGAACGGAAACCATTTTAATGGTAAAAACTTCCAGGGAAGCAAAAATGGAGCTGCTAATCATTCCAACAACTTCAAGGGCAGCAAGGAGGCTTCTAACAATCATAGAAATTACACTAAGAATTTTGAATGAAAGGAGCCTGTTAAGTGCTGGGAGTGCAATGGCCCACACTATGCTTCAGTTTTCCCAAATCGGAAGAAACCAAACAACAATATTCATACTATACAAGATGAAATGACTGTTGGAGACTTTGCAGGGACTATGCCCCGAATCAATGCAGCATTGGAGAACCACCAAGCTGACTATCAAACTTCCATGGTGGAAGTAGGAGGTATGGTTAACAAAACCCTTGTAACTATTTTAATAGATCCAGGTGCTAGCCTTAGTTATATTTCACCACAGATAGTAGAAAAGTGTAATTTGACTGTTGAAAGGTTTGATAACTCTTGGTCAGTACAACTAGCCACCGGGGTAAAAAGGAAGGTGAACTGTTATGTTAGGGAATGTGCCCTAGATATGAATGATTTTAAAAATGCTGTTAAATTAAATGTTTTGCCACTTGGTTCGTATGACATACTTATTGGTATGGACTGGTTAGAACAGCATAAGGTAGTTTTAAACTGTTTTGATAAAACCTTTACTTGTGTGAATAATAATGAACAGCCTGTAACGGTTAAGGGTATTCCTAGGAAAACTATAATCAGGTAGATTTCTGCCTTACAACTTAAAAGAGCAGTCCGAAAAGGGTGCAAAGCCTATGCTGTAACTATTACAGATGAGGCAGTTAAGTCTGAAATAAATAAGATAAAAATAGAGGATATCCCTGTAGTAAACGAATTTACTGATGTTTTTCCGGAGGAAATTCTAGGATTACCTCCCAAGAGAGAACTGGATTTCACAATTGAACTGGTACCAGGTGCTGTACCCAGTTCAAAGGCTCCGTATCGTATGAATATTTTGGAGCTTAAGAATTAAAAACACAGTTAAAAGAATTAATAGATAAGAATTACACTCGACCCAGTGTGTCCCCTTGGGGAGCACCAGTAATCTTTGTTAAAAAGAAGGACGGAACTATGCGACTTTGCATAGATTACCGTCAACTAAATAATATGACAATTAAAAATAGATATCCGTTGCCTTGCATAGATGATCTATTTGATCAGCTACGTGGAGCTACAATGTTCTCTAAGATAGACCTGAGATCGGGTTATCATCAGGTGAGGATTAAAGAAGAGGACATATTCAAGACAGCTTTCAGAACAAGGTATGGACATTACGAATTTGTCGTAATGCCATTTGGGCTTACTAATGCCCCAGCCGTATTTATGTGTCTAATGAATAAGATAATGCATAAATACTTAGACAAATTTGTTGTCGTATTCATCGATGACATTTTAATTTATTCTAAAAATGAAGAGGAACATAAAGAACATTTACGGATAGTCTTACAAGAACTGCGAGAACAACAGCTTTTTGCGAAGTTCAGTAACTGTGATTTCTTCAAGAATGAAATCCAGTACTTAGGTCACGTAGTGACTAAGGAAGGGATTTCAGTTTATCCTGAAAAGATCCAGGCAATCGAATAATGGCCAGTACCAAAAGACGTAACAAATGTTAGGTCCTTCATGGGAATTACCAGTTATTACCGGAGATTCATTGAAGGCTTTTCAAAAATAGCCAACCCAATCACTTCCTTGCAAAAGAAAGGCAAGAAGTTTGATTGGAAATTGAAGTGTGAAGAAAGATTTAAGAAATTAAAGACTTTATTAACAACTGCGCCTATTCTAAGAATAGCAGATCCTAATAAGGATTTCGTGGTTTGCACCGATGCTTGTAATGATGGTCTAGGCGGAGTGTTGACTCAGGATGGGCATGTCATTTCCTATGAGTCCAGGAAGCTGAAGATTCATGAAAAGAATTACGCCACTTATGATTTAGAATTAGCTGCTGTTATTCATGCCTTAAAAATGTGGCGACACCACTTAATAGGCAGAAAGTTTACTTTAATGACTGATAATAAGGGTCTAAAATACCTTTTAGATCAGCCTAACTTAAATGCAAGGCAAGCCAGATGGTTGGCCTTCTTAAGTGAATACGATTTCGAAATTCAGCACATAAAAGGAAAGGAAAATAAGGTGGCTGATGCTTTGAGAAGAACTGCAAAGCTGAATTTTAAAACAGCTATCGGCACTTATACCTCTGATTTAAATGAACAGCTGGCTGAAGGGATAAAATTGGATGAAATTTATCAAAATTTACAAGCTACAGCTAAAGAAGAACCTACAGAAAGTTTGATAAAGGGTTATAGTCTAAATAAAGATGGATTTTTATTGTTTAAAGACAGACTGTATGTGCCGAATGTATCTAAAGTTAAATTGTTAATTCTGGATGAAGTTCATAAAACCCCTTACTCAGGGCATCCAGGCTATCAAAAGACTGTCACCATGTTGAGAAAAGACTATTTTTGGCCTAATATGTAATCTGAAGCAGCTGAGTATATAGCTAGATGTTTAGACTGTCAACAAGTAAAAACAGAACATCAGCATCCAGCTGGGTTATTGCAACCTTTGCCTATTCCTAGTTGGAAGTGGGAAATAATCAGCTTAGAATTCATTACTGGATTACCCAGAAATCAAAATCAGAATGATTCAATTATGGTGGTAGTAGATAAATTAAGTAAATCAGCACATTTTATTCCTGTTAAAACCACTTACAAGGCTGCAAACATAGTTGATATATTTCTGAAACAGATTTTTCGGTTACATGGTATCCCAAAGGTTATTATTTCAGACAAAGATCCTAAATTCACAGGGAATTTCTGGAAATCCTTGTTTAAAGGATTAAACACAACACTGAATTTCAGCACTTCTTTCCATCCTCAGACGGACGGACAGACTGGAAGAGTTAATCAGGTATTGGAAGATCTGCTAAGAATGTATGTTAAGGATCAACCAGGTAAGTGGGAGGATTATTTACATTTAGCAGAATTTGCATACAATAATAACTATCAATCGTCAGCTAAGTTCAGTGCTTTTGAAATTCTTTATGGACGTAAATGTAACACTCCTATCTCTTGGAATAATCCAGTAGATAGATTAGTGTTAGGTCCTGAATTATTAAAAGAAATGGAACAGATTGTGAAACAAGTGCAGAAAAATTTGAAGATTGCCCAGGATCGACAAAAGAGCCAAGCAGATTTGAAAAGAACTCCTAAAGAGTTCCAGGTGGGTGAGCATGTGTTCATAAAGGTAAGGCCAAAGAAGAGCTCCCTAATATTGGGGAGTTGTGCAAAATTAGCACCACGTTATTGTGGTCCGTTTGAAATTTTATCTAGAATTGGTCAAGTTGCTTATCAGCTAGCATTACCACCTAATTTAAAAGTGCACAATGTTTTTCATATTTCTGTTCTGAAAAGGTACGTTCATGATGCTACTCATGTTATTGATTGGAACATTGTACAGGTAGAACCAGAAGGGGAAGTTCTGGTGGAACCGGATTGTATCCTCGGGAGGAGGGAAATTACTCTGCGGAATCGCACAATTGGACAGCTGAAGGTGCAATGGAAGCACCTTAGTCCTGAAGAAGCTACCTGGGAACTGGAAAGTAAGATGCGGGAAGCATACCCAAATCTGTTCCAGAAGGTGGCTAAGGATGAGGAATAAGTAACATCGAGGACGATGTTACATTTTAAGGGGGTGTGTATGTCACATACCCCAATTTTGTAAAAATTATGTAATTATTTTATTATATTCCTGAGACATTATGTTAAACTTAATGCTAAGTAGGAATTGATGACTCAACAGAGTCACTAGAAATGGAATGTAATTCAGAATATTTTATTATTAATAAATAAATTATGGAGACAACAACATGAGAGAGCTGTTAAAAAGAGGTTACTGGTCAAACTGGTGGATGGAACTAGGTGGAAAGGCAAAAGACAAGTGGCAGCATCCTCAAACACTTCCTAAGTTGCAGGTGGAAACTTCCCTATATTTGGGGTCATGATTCCCCAAGAAAGTGGAATCTGAGCAGGTGGCTCATTAATGACAGTTAACCCAACAAAGACCTAGGCAATCTTTTATATAGTACTCAATGAATAGAGCTGGGGGTTCAAATTTGTTCTAGAGGGAGAATGCATTCATGTGAATGTTATTCAGCAATCCTATTGAGGAAGAGGGAATTTCAGTAAGGAAGTTGTTTGAGAGAAATGTTGCAGTAACTTGGTTCCATTATAGCTGTTTGGGCTGAGTGAATTATTTTGCTACACCTAGTTCCAGCCAGGGAGACCAGAGCAAGCTCGGGGGTCCTGAGAAGTGCTGTTTGGGCACTCTCCAGGAATTGGTAGGGAGGAATAGCCTCCCATTGCTGTTGTTGTCCACAAAACAAGAACAGGTTCTGCCATTTACTCCTTTATGTTTATTAGAGACGAATGAATGTATGTTGTGTTTATTGTTAATATGTCTAAAGAGTAATTAATTAGTTTAGTAAATTTAATATCTCAGAATATCAGTAGTAAGATTGTTAAGAGTTACTGTGTTTTTCTGAATCGTTAGTATGATGTAATATCCTTGTTTTATTATTATTAATGTATCTATAATTTATGCAGTAAAATATTAATACTTTATGTAATAATTTATAGTTATAATTATAAACCTAGTTAATTATATTTGCTGAATAGATAAGCAGAGTTTTCATATAAAGTAATTGTACTCTGTACATTATAAGGTTAAATAAACAATAATAGGAACAATAGTAAACTTTGAACAATAAAAATTATAGTATTTATACACTGATAACTAATATTGCAGAAGAATGATAGCCACGGTCATGTTATGTATAACAGGATACAAACCCTAAGACATAAATTTTAACCAGACTCAATCTATTATTTAAATCAAACACAAACCCTAGCTAAAGATTATCCAGTTTTTACCTATCAATCAAATCCATGTGCAAAAACCCTAATAGACATTCATCACAAAGAATTCATCAACACTTAAATACACTAGTTATTGTTTTAGAAACAATAGAATAAACAGAACCATAGCTAGCTTGATATCGAGATTAAGCATTATAGTATTATCCTTCCTTAAAAATTTCATGTACCAACAGAATCATAATTGAAATAATAAAACAGTATTTTAGCTCATTTATCGAGCTCAAACAGCGTAGTGATATCATTTTCCTTTCTACTTTCAAATAACAGCAGAGGCAAAATCGTAATAACATAAGAACAACTAAACCATGTCACAACTGTAGAGCTCAAATTAAACCCTATCTTTCCAGTTTTTCAAGTACATTAAATACCAAGATCTGGAAACAACGATTTCCTCTACGGCCGCAGCACAAGTACACATTATAGGCATTTTTAAAAAGCTTAGAGTTTGAAACACACGCCACACACCAGCTCAAATATATAGGAGGGCTGGTAATAAGTCATAAAATCAAAGCTTAATTACACAGGAAAAATTTATAACAAAACATAGTGAAACCCTGTACGTTAGAAGAGAACAAAACTAAAACAAAAACCACGAGGTCGTAACCTCACCTACAGAACAGGCTCACAACCTTCGTTCTCTTCAATTTTACAATACAAGTCTTCTGTAGAAAACCTAAGTGCTAAAAAGGAGGATAAATAACCACAATACCGACCGAAGCCGTAACATCCAAATACAACACAGGGTTAAACCCATAACTTTTCATTTAAATATACAGTTAAAAGATTTAGCAAGGCTGCCGTGACTTTTCAGTCAAACCAAAACCCTAACCATACAGACAACCAACAAGGAGGATATGCCATGGTGAGAACCAGGCTTACTCGGTAGAGCCAATCGTTGAAGCTCGTGCCATCCATACCTGTAAAGAGGAGCAGGAACCTGCAACGACAGAGTGGTATGATTTAAACACAAAATTTGATAAACCAATCCTTTAAACTAGCAGAGCGTAGGATTAAATAAACTTACCAATGACTTTGAGAGGAGCTCAGTCATTACAATAGCCTACTAAACCATGTGTAGCACAAACATAATAAGTTTAAACCCCATCTTTGTCACCAAAAGAACGAGTTGAGAGAAGTGAAACCTTCCACGATGGAAGCTGTGGCAGAACTAAATCAAAAGATGCAGATGAAGGAAGTCGTGACAGGGTTAATAGGAGTAGCAAAAAGGATAACCCTAGGTCATAACAACCTCACAGCTGTTAACAGCAAAACAAATGATTCCCAAACGATGCAATGGACAAGCACAAGGCACTGTGACTGCATGGGAGCTGTTACCAACAACGTTTCAGCAAAACTCAGATAGAAGGGTTCACAGAGCGACCAAGCCTGAAGGCAAAGGGAGAAATGGCCAAGTAGGGTTAGTCAACTGTTATATATCACCAAATGCATGGCTCAAGACTAACCACGTAGCATTTTAATTTTTCCCATGTAGTGGGTCGACTCTCCATAGTTCTAAAATGAAGATTCCCATAATTTGTTTGCAAAATAAAATGATAACATGGATATTCCATTAGGGTCGTAATACCATAGTTTAAAACTGCCATATATACTCCATATTCCAAACAATGCTTTTGAACTTGCATAGTGAGCATTAACACGTTGTCCTACAATCCATAAAACCTTGCATTTGTCAATGATGTTCAAGATTGAGTTTTGAAGTCTTTTTAAACATGATGAACTCGATAATTATTATAAAAAAATTACCGGGAGGGAGTTTTCAAGTGAGTTTTATGTTGAATATAAAAACCTACCACTACTTTTTATATTCATTCTATGCTCATGTGACAAAACTTAGATCATACTTCAAATCTATAAGATAAAGGATTAATGTCATGAACAGTTACTTACAATTCTATTAATATAACGCCAATTGCGACAATTTTACACAGATGGTTAGGACATGCCATTCCTTCTTAGGTAACTTCAACTTGAAGATTCAAGTCACGTAACTCGAAATTCCGGATTAGGGTTACTCTAGTCCTTTTCAATGGTTGCTACAATTTAATAACAAACTATTAATAGACTCAGATTCATCGAATGGACAATTGGACTTTGTTACTATTCATGTTCAAGAAATACAAAGAACATATACGTGAAATGTATGCTAGATAGAATTATGCAAAGTATTATAACCACTCCTGTTGACAGTATAGTCTGGAAAATCATAATTAAATTCAATCGTAATAATTTCAGGACTATGACTAAAGATGTTATAGATTTCATCAACCGTCGATCATACAAATAGAAGTAGTTTTCTAATCATTGTAAGCTCTGAGATGTTAAGAGGAGACAGGTAGCTGCCAGAATATCTTGCAAATGCTGGAAATAAGCAAGTTATACATTGATAATTCCAGATCCTTTATAATTGAAATTGTAAAAGATACAGTAACAACAGATGAGCAAAAACTGTCATGTGGTATTGGTCAACCAGTTGAAATCTACAGTGTTAGCTATGAAGTATATTGCATTTCAGTAATATCATCGAAGAACAATTACTCCATAAAGTTAGTTAATTCATTTGTTTCCAAAGCAACATAGCTACCATATTTTCTAGTATTTTCTAATTCTCTAACAGTAAGATCTTGAGGAGGACATAGGAAAAATGCTACCTTTAAAACACTTGAAACATGGCTAGCATGCTTAGACTTTTTACTGAATGTGTTGGTATGGCTAATTGACTTATAATACTTTAAAGATTATTTGAAGCGACCCGAACATTACCTGTATATCTGTAAGAGCAAGAAAATATATTGCATTAGCTCGGAAGCTAAGTAAGCCCAGTCTGTCATAGAAACTCCCCCTTGTGGTTGAACAACAGAAAACAATCAGCAACGGTAAAGAAACTCATATCAAAATCTAAGTATAACAACAGATCATTCAGACACATTTATGATCACTTTAACTAATCAAACAGATTAATGAATGCATTTATTAATATTACTTGCTATTTTTAAAAATTTTAAAATTTTCGGAAATTATGGGTTTTGACAGTGTTGGTTGTGGGCATTCTTCGGTGCTTGTGCTTGAAATGTAAACCGCCATGTGCTACCTTGCAGGTTCTTGCTTAACAAACAGTCCATTGGCTATCTTAGCATTAACTATTATCTCCTTTGGCCAAATCTCACTAACATCTTGGGTCCTTTCCTTCAATAAATGCGTTTGAACGGCCAAATCTAACGTAGATCTTGGTCCTTTCCCTACATTGAATACGCCTTCAATGGACGAATACGCCTTAATTGTGGATACATATGTATTTAAATTATAAAAGAAACAATGTATTTAACTTATAACAGAAAGAATGTTTCTATTTTAAAAAATATTACCCTTTCAATATAACCATATGTATTTATAAGTTGCGGTAAAATCAATAAGCAAACAGTCCTTACTATTTATATGCATCTCACCGCTAGGGTGTGCCCAAAAATGGCTATCTTAGAATTAACTGCTATGTTCGTTGGCGAAATATCGTTGAGATCTTGGGTCCTTTCCGCAATTTCGCAACCTGCAATGCAGAATTCCCTCAATCCCGCAATTCCCCAAACCCGTAACCCGCAATGCAGATTGTGGGAAGCTCGAATTTACTAGAGAAATATTTCACTGGCCCTTCCGGCATCACCCTGTAAACAGGTTGAAGACTCACCCGAAGCGAATATGGGGCATTGGAGAATCAAGCTTCTGTAACCATGGCGATCGGGACATTGGCTAAGTTATAACATATAAAAAAAAAGTATCCCGACTTCGACATCTGACAAGAAGGATTGGTCGCCCCTTCGTTTAGTATAGAATTGTGAATTCACCTGTATCCAAAATGGTGAACACAAGAAGGATCGACCAACCATTCTTGTAGTCTAGAACTATTATGAACAAAATACTGGGCACAAGAAGTGTCGGCCTACCCTTCATTTATGAGGTAATTGTAAAAATATCTCGAAGTGGGGTTTTATGATTGATGTTTTTCATTCTCACCTTGCATGCTTTGATCTCAATAAAAAAATTTAAATAATGCTTGTTTTTATGTATTTTCATGATTTGCGAGAGGACTTGTTTTTTTTGGAAATACATCATTTCCGCAATCCTGCAATCCGCATTTTTTATGAGTTTGAATTTCTTGCTTTCGCATTTTTGTAACGCGCAATGTGGATTCCGGAAGTCGGAAAGCGTTTGATCAATAAAAATATGATTTTAGATTCCGCCTTTCTGCATTCCGCAATGTGGAAACCAAACTTAAAAAAAAAAATTTGATCGCCTTTTCTGAACTCGCAAATATATTTTGGATTGCGACTACCTAAATTTCTTAAAAACGTTCCCGCAATTCCACAACCCACAATGTAGATTGCGGGAAGATCAAATTTACTAGTGAAATATTTCACTGTCCCTTCCGGCATCACCCTATAAACAGGTTGAAGTCTCACTCGAAGCAAATATGGGGGGTTAGAGAATCAAGCTTCTGTAACCGTGGCTATTAGGACATTGGCTAAGTTATAACACATAAAAAAAATTATCCTGACTTCTGAAATATGACAAGAAGGATCGGCCGCCCCTTCGTTTAGTAGAGAATTGTGAATTCACCTGTATCCAGAATGGTGAACATAAGAAGGATCGACTGACCCTTCTTGCAGTCTAGAACTATTATGAACAAAATACTGGGCACAAGAAGTGTCGGCCTACTCTTCATTTTTGAGGGAATTGTAAAAATATTCAACATCCAAAGGCTAGGATGTCAATTCATGTATATGCAAAATGGTGAACACTGAAAGAATACTGAGCACAATAAGGGTCGTCCGATCTTTCATTCACAAGATAAATGTAGGCACAACAAAACCCCTTTCACTGGCCCCTTTGCCATCACCTTGTAAACAGGTTGAAGTCTCAGCCGAAGCGAATATGGGGGGTTATAGAATTAAGCTTAGATGTAACCATGGCAAAGGGGCCAAAATAACATACGACTTCGCACAAGAAGGATCGATCACCCCTTCTATGATGATCGCTCCTTCTATGATCGATCCTATCTCAAATGACTATATAAAATGTGCATTCGATCATTATCATGAACATTTGCAAGTATACATCTAATATTAAAACACTAATTTATAATTATAAACATTGTATGCATTCTTATATTAACTACTTTATATTTACTGTTTTGCAGATAAAACATGTCTTCGTTGTTGAGCCTTAGTTAGTACCAGGAAATCCTGTTCCTTGAATTATTAAAAGATCACAACCTTGTTTTATTTAAGCATGGATGGTATGTTGAGATGGATGAACCAGATTATTTGTACCCGGATTTATATCTATTCTGCTTGGATGAGGAAGAAGCTCCAACTCCAGCTGGAATATTGACATCTGCAGATCCCATTTCTGACAGTTTATTGCGTGTTCAAGTTGAAGTGGTCGAGAGAGACCATTGTTTCATTCTACAGGCTGATATTATGGTTTGTAATTTTCAACTAGATCTAATGAAAAGTGGTCCCGATTCAGATATGGTTTCATGTGGGAAGAAATGGTGGTTTTTTCCCTCATATGATGTTTCTAATCAGTTCGGAATTAATACTGCGTCATCTTTGAAGAAAGGAATTTTTTCGGTATGGAAGAAAAGAATCCTGGCTGCGAAACTTCGTTTGTATTGCATTACATGAATATTGAAAAGAAGTTGACAAACGTTGGCCATGAAAAGATTCTTATCTACCTTAGAAGAACATTTCTCCATCATCTTGTAAAAGATGTGGACAAATCTTGCTTCAAACCACTCAAATCAAGTCCTTCTAAAGTGATGATGTGGAAGGCGACTAAGAGCTTCGAAAGTTCAAAAGAAGTTCAACAAGAGCAGATCAAATACTTTTTGTTCAATGAGAATTTTTTTTCTATTGATGTAACAAGATGTGTTGTTGCGCTTCCACAGTTACAATATCGAAAAGTTGATGAGGAGGTCGTGCAAAAGATGGTTGTATCTCTTCTCTCAACATTTTCATCAACATTAAGAGATGCTATCCTATTGGCTTTCAATAAGGAGACCACATTGGGATTTATTCCTGGAAATGAGGACGGAGTTAATTTTCCTTCAGTAAATTCTTATATATCGGATGGGCAGCATACTATTTCTGCGCAGAAAAAAATCATTGAAAATGATAAATATGAATCGGTCCATTCAAGGTATCGACATCGAACAACTTGTCTTCTACATAAAGATGTTCCTCAGCACATTATCAACAAACTATGCAAAAAACAAAATTTATAAAACAAGGAATTTGCAGACACTCCATTCATTTCTCAAGTTGTAAAAGCAAGGGAGAAATGGATATCCTGCGATAGGCCATCCCGCCCGGAAAAGGGAAACGTTTCCAGTGATGCTTGGAAGGTATAGACTTTTTCTTCTTATCAATCAAAGTCTTTTGATTGCTTCCTGTGTTATGAAATTAGCAAATTAAATATTATCTTCAATTTTATATGTTTGCAAAACTTCCAAGGTGAATGTATGTATATCTTTGTTGTTCAAACAAAGGACAACCTTAAAGACAAGCTAACTATTGTTTTGACATCAGATCGACTGTGAATCAAATGGATGTCTGTATTCGAGCTTTACAAAAGTAGTTCCTTGCCATGCTCACCCAAGAGCATTAGTCAGCTTGATTTTGTTCAAAATAAAGAATCATGGATCTAATTTTTTTAGACCATTGCGTGATCTTGATGAAGATGAATTGACTGTTGTGGCAGGAAATATAATCAACGGATCAGTTTAGATGAGCACATCAGTCGAGAAAAATGTTTGCGTAGAGAATTTATATAAATATTGCAAGTGAATCAAGGAAGAGAGGTCAACCAGGCATTCGATCGTTGAATATTTCAAAGTTCATGATGTTCAAACTGATCGATCACAGATTATCACTCACCATAATGTCATTGAAATATATAAAATTGCACCAAATCATCTCTAGCAACTGTGCAGTATTTTAGGCTCTGAAAAGAAAGCAAAATATTCGAGTAAAAAGAGAAAGAAAGAACCTGAAGAGGATAATGGTACCAAACTACCAAATGATGCTGTGAAAATATTGAATATATATATCAATAAAGGGGAGATGGGTATGTCCATTGACGAAATCAAATATAGTTCACAAGTTGCTTGTCAATATTGTTATCATGCATATTTGGTCAACACACTAAGATCCATTGCATTCTTTGGTGCGGTAATCAGCTGTGAATTAGTTGTTGTTGATATGTGTAATTGCGACATGCCCTGGACAGAAGAAGATATGCTTGCGGTGTTGTACTACTTAGAATATAATGAAGCGGCATGTACTTTAATTTTTTTAGCTGATATGAAAAAATCTTGTATGGTTTCCAAAGCTTTCACACTTTTAAGCAAATATAAAAAAAAGGTAACACGGAATCCTACCAAGGGAGTTTATAGAGATTTCTCCAAGGACTTGTTTATAGGATTCTCTATTATATAGAGTTGGAGCATTGGAAGGGATGAGGATAGTTTGTCCACTTTTCAAATGGATATGGATTGGAAGGATGAGGGCCTACCAATGATTGATTTACCTTTGCCCAAGGTTAACACCGATACCTCGAGAAGCCATGTTTTTGCAAAAGAAAGGACACGAGAATTCTGGGATCACATAGTTTCCATACTGGTCACTTCTAGAGGTACAGTTCTTTTGTGTACGCAGGAGGTAGAGTTCTTCGTTCGTTGACCAGGTCTCCATGTAGAATAGTTATTTCTATTGTGGAGACTGTACAACAAGAGCTGTTTATGAACAATTTCTATCATGAATTAGGTAAAAAAACAAGGTATTTGTATTAACATTTTCAAATGTCTTCTTTCATTGTATTTTAATTTTCTTAGTCGGTTATGTTCAATAACTTCTTAAAATTCCTATTCTACTACGACTTCAAATAAAGAGCACACTCAGGTATCGTCCAATCAAATTATAGTATCCGAGGACGACATTGAATGCGATAGAGAATCCACAAAGAAATACCAAACTTGAGAACAAGATGGAAAAGAAGGTAAAAATTTATTTTTCAAATATCATGGTTAAATTAACTAAATTATGAAAGGGGATAGGGACCTTGAATACTTGCAAAAAATTATATAAAATGTATACCTGCAAATTTCCAGGTCAAGATGATTGTATTGCTATTCAACATGTGGATCATCGACAACCAGAGCTGGCATCGACAATGTCCGTGGATATTAGCCAACAAATCACATTGGATAATAATGAACCAGGCGAGATCTTGGACAATAATGAACCAGGAGAGAGCTTGGACAATAATGAACTAGGAGAGGGCTCAAATGTTGGCCTGGCATTGACAGGTAAAAGACAAAGAATAGTTTCTACGTAAATTGATAAAACAAACTTATTCTGAAATATATAAGGCCAAGCAATATTTTTGTGCAGCTCCCCATATAGGAATATTATGGATATTAGAAATGGAAGGTTTTCTATTTCGCAAGAAAGTCACAGAAAATGACTCCAAAAGAGAAAAAAGGGAAATAAAAAAATATTGTTGGAGGGAAAAAAGTAAAAAAGGGAGAAGAAAGTACTTTTGGTGATTTTGAATTTAAACACAAAGAAACTTCATATGAGTCACGAACATATGCCATACAATTTTTGGCATTATGTATTTCCAAATTCAATGTTGGGATTAGGTCATCTAAATGTGGGTTCAATGAGGGGAATTCACTGTTTACAAATTTTTTGAGGGAAGGCAGTACAAAAAATCATATGGTGAAAACTTTTTATTTGTATGGTTTCAAGAGAGGTGTACCAACGATGAATAAGGAAATACACAAAAAAATTTGGAGAGTTTGTGGGAGGAGTGCCTAGTGCAACCTTCTCAAAGTAATACATCAATTATTGTTTTGGAGGGTGATGCTGTGAAAGCACATCCATGTGAAAACTGTATTTTGAGTAAGCCCTTTATTTCATCGTCCGCTAGGACAAATAGTGAGTTGGTACTTCGAATTTGGAAGGGTTTTAGTAAAATGATTGAATCAACTAATATCAAAACCTTCAATTCCTTCTCTTGGTTGAGTGACAACCATCAAATGTAACCTGTCATTTCCTATTTTTAGATGTAACCTATCATTTCCTATTTTAAATAATTCAATGTGTTTTCTGTTCTTTTCGGTGATGTTTCTATTTTCGTCTGAATCAAACATATTATTAGTTCGATGTGATGCTTTTATAAAATCATTTGAATCTGTGAAATTTTGGGTGATTTTTGTATTATCTTTGTAAATCAACACCTTCATTTACAGTTGCAT
Organism: Larix kaempferi; assembly: GCA_027924585.1. NCBI lineage: Eukaryota > Viridiplantae > Streptophyta > Pinopsida > Pinales > Pinaceae > Larix > Larix kaempferi. The sequence continues at coordinate 51,644,242 of BSBM01000001.1, read as the reverse complement.
GTTTGTGATCATTAAATTCTTGAACGAAATGTTGTTGTTGTTGTTATATATATAGTCACGGTTCTTGTCTGCAGTCCGGATATCACCGCAAAATAAACTATTGGTCCTCGGAGTAGAGGGATTTATCTTTAGAGTTCGGATGTTATCCAACATTGAATATTCTTCCAAACAACCTCATTTTGTCCACAATTTCTATCGTTATTATGCACGGATGTTCAACCCCGATATTATTAGTGTTGCCAGAGAACATTTTGATGTTGCTCTGTGGTTTTTCTCGCTCGAAAACATGGAAATTAAAAATTTCCTTGGTATATTTGAATGGTTGAAGAGTGAATACTTTGTATTTATTCGGGGTCGAGAGCAATGTAAACTTAGTACTATTTATAATTCCCCAATGTTTGCATACTATAAAGTTGGTGAAGTACTAAACATATACAAAAATTTGTTCAAGGATGTACTTATCCAATATGGAGATATATAAAAAAAATGGACATGTTGTTTATAGATGAAGGGCAATATCAATCAACATATAATAGCAAGCAAAATTGATTTAAAATTACAACTAGTTGGACATTCGACTGTTCACAAGAGAGAGAAATAACTATAAAAACAATGTTGTGTTCTCTGTTGAATTATCTCAGGCCGCGTTAAAAAATGTGGCGTTGGTTAAAGACATTCAATTTCAAATGACCGTCATATTATACAAAAAAAATTATTTAGCGATTTGAATATTTTTGACAACTTCTACATTTAATTGATGTAAGTTTTATTGTACAATTCTCATATTAATTATGGACATCGTACCATGTATCTAGTAATGCGTTTCAAAAATTGTTGAACATGAAAGCAATATACTTAGAAACATTGAACCATAATATTTTATTGACTGGGTTGTGTGTGCTTTTTTTTTGTTTGTAGATAGTACTAGAAGATTTGTTTCTAGTAAACCATTTATTATTTTCGATTTCAATGGAGTTTTGTTACACGCATTTCATAAAAAAAGAAATTCAGATTTCCATGAGCACCAGATATCGAATCAACAACAAAGTACTATTTTATACGTCCAGGATTAAGGGAATTTTTTGAAAAATGCTTTAGTATATTTGAAGTTGGGGTATGGACATCTGCACAACAAGAAAATGTTGACGAGTTTTTTCCTAAATTATTACAAAGAACATGATTGCAAAGGGAACAATTTAGAGTAATTTTAACACAAGAATATTGTTCTTGCATAGCCAGAGAGGGTTATCAGGGTGATGGAAATCCTTATGTATTTCGCAAGCCTTTAAAGAAAGTTTGGGACATTTTGGTCCATGGTTGGGATTCTACAAATACAGTGATTGTAGATGAATCGAAAGAAAAAAACATTTTTGTAACGAGGAAGGGAACTGCATTATAACAAAAACTTATATTTTCCAAGATGTCAATGACACATTCTTGTTAGATCGATTATGGCCTTGCTTGTTACACCTGAATGGCGCGAGTGATGTGAGGACAATTGTGAATACAATGAAAATGAAAGTATTTTGTTAAATAATACACTTATGGTTTTTTGTACTAGTATGTTAAATAATGTTTGGGACATTTTGATCCATGGTTGGGATGCTACAAATACGAGATTGTAGATGAATTGAAAGAAAAATATGTTTGTAACGAGGAAGGGAACTGTATTATAACAAAAACTTATACTTTCCAAGATTTCAATGACACATTGCCAATTGTGAATAAAATGAAAATGAAAGTATTTTGTTAAATAATACACTTATGGTTTTTTGTACTAGTATGCTAAATAAAGTTTGGGACATTTTGATTCATGGTTGGGATGCTACAAATACAGTGATTGTAGATGACTTGAAATAAAAACACGTTTGTAATGAGGAAGGGAACTGTATTATAACAAAAACTTATACTTGCCAAGATGTCAATGACACATTCTTGTTAGATCAATTATGGCCTTGCTTGCTGCACCTGAATGGCGTGAGTGATGTGAGGCCAATTGTGAATAAAATGAAAGTGAAAGTATTTTGTTAAATAATACACTTATAGTTGTTTGTACTAGTATGTTCATTTTCATTGTGATTATAATTCTTGTAAAATGTCGAGTTTGGTTTTTGAAAATGCTAAATCAGAGTTTGAAAGTGCTAAAATCTATTTTAAAATTTCAAGATTAAGTGTTGGAAGTGTCAAAAGTAGCTTTCCAAAAGGGAAAAATCAGGTTCTAAACATTTTTGATATGAAGTATGTACATAGCATGTTTATTATTTTAATAAACAATTTCCATTTGGCTTCCTGGTGAGCAATACGCTGAAGAGGAGGTCCAGATATTAATGGAGGATTGTGAGGGGGGAGATCCAGAATGGTCAATTGCTAAGAAGAGGGAGATCGAGGCTTTCAATTTCAAGGCACAATTACAGCTTGAGCATGCAAAGTATCAATATGTTGATGATATTTTGGATGTATTTGCCAGGTGGCAATCGACCCTTAGCAAATCACATGAATGGGGGGGGGGGGAACCATCGAAGGAGAGAACTGGTGACACTCTGTACTTGGAGACTTGTAATTTTTTACAATCTTTAAAGAATTTCAGTTAGTTTGTCTTTTACTTTCTTTTGTTATGTGTATCAAGTTTCCTTGATTCATTTTGGTTTTTCATACATACATCTAATAACTCTGTTTTGTATTGTTAAATCATAAAACATATAAATCTGTGTGCTTGAATTATCATTCATATGATTTATATGTAGGTTATGCATCAGTCAATTTCTTTACTTGATTCATATTGTTTCACATTCTACAATTACATAACAATCATTATCATCATAAGTTAGTTTGTTAATTATCTTATCATTGACAATACAGTCACATTCTTTTTAATCATTTGAATAAAATAACACATGAATATTTACTCTTGAAAATATGCATTAAATCTACTTGGCCATATTTATTCAAAATTGAAAAGCTCAATACAAAACGAGTATCTCTTCATGGGTTCCAACCCTTACTACATTGCGAAAAATAAACCTCTAATCCTTTGAATAAAATATCACAGGAATCTTTACTCTTGAAAATATGCATCAACTCTACTCGACCATCTTTATTCAAAATTGAAGGGCTCAATACAAAACGAGTATCTCTTCACGGGTTCCAACACTTACTACATTGTCAAAATTTGTCTTTTATACATTGTAAAACCTCTCGAGGTAAAACCCTAAATGCTTCATAACTAAAAATAGAAAATTATAAACTAACTATTGCATTCCATTTCAGTCAAAATTTATACAATTTCCAAAATTTCTTAGAATATAACATTTGATGTCTTTCTATTGGTTGTAGCTACTGAGAGGGCTTCTTTCTCAAATAGTAGTCTTCAAGTGTGCAAGGTGTACTTCATTTTCCCATATCTCTCCATTGTCTTCCATTGGTCTGTAGAAGGTACCTCATAACTAGTCATCTCCTTGACCAAAAATTTCATCTCTATGTGCTCTGCAATGGAAGTTGGAGGAATCTTTTCAGCTATCATGGCCAGCTGGTTTAGAATTTCAAAATCATCTTAGAGTTTCTCCAGTTGAATTTTTCCTGTTAGAACATGAGTCAAACCTTCAAATTTCTCATGGTTCCTCCTGATGTTAAATAGTAAATCCTTATAATTGTTCTGGGAAACTAACTCATTATTTTCATCCCAAAAAGAAGGCAGTCCCTTTTGTATTAGCTTTTCAAATCCCTTTTTGAAGGCTTCAACTTGTTTCTTCATTTTTTTTGCTCTAGCCTAAACATTCTCAATGTGAGAATGTTTTTCAAGGACTCTCCTAGCCCAATTTATGGATGTTACCCGGTTTTGAATTAACTGAGTTGCTGGAATTTTAAGCTTTTTCTTAAGTATTTGGATAGTGTTTTCTTTCTCGGCTAAAATATTTTTACTTGCCTCCCCTCTATTTGGTTCATCATTTCTCTCCACCAGGTCATCTTGCAATCTTTTTATTTGCTGCTGATGAGCTTTGTTCTCTGTTTTCTCTTGCCTCAACTCGATTTCCAGCATGTTCACTGTATTCTATAGTTTTTCCACTTTTAAAGTAGCTTTCATCAAATAAGTATAAATCACCTCTCCAGTTTGTCTATGTAGTTCAATTTTATCAGGGACTTGTATCTTCTACAAATTCAATTTCATTTATGTGACCTTATCATTAGACAATACGACCAAATTCAAAGTATTTTTTGCTGGATCTCTGCTGGTCATCGGAGTAATTTCTGAATCAACAACATTCCCGACTTTTGGAAACAACTTATGCATTGATTCTACTGCCATTAGTTTGTCTTTCCCATATTTTACATATATTTCAGCTCTTGATTGAAATTCGCTAGAATCACTAGCAACTCTTGCCTCATCAAATTTGTATTCCTGTACTTGAACTTATGGCCCTTGGTATGCATCATTCTAGAAAAAGTGTGCATCCTTCATCAACAAAGTGAACAAAGGAGAAGCTAGTTTGGAAAATTTTTCTATGAATCTTCTGTAATAGCCAGCATGCCCCAAGAAGCTACGTACATCCTTTTGTGCTCCAGGAGTTGGTATATTTTCAATTACCTTGATTTTGGATGGATCTACCTGGATACCATCAGAAGAGATGAAGTGCCCTAGCACTATACCCTCGCTCATCATCATATGGCACTTTTCAGTGCTTAAAGAGAGTTGGCTCTATTCACAGTGTTTCAAGACCTTTTCTAAATTTTTCAGTGCTTCTTCATAACTATCACCGTATGGAGTAAGTAATCCATAAAAATCTCCATGCAATCATCTACCATCTCTGAAAAGATTCCAATCACTGCTCTCTGAAATGTGGCTGGTGCGTTACACAACCCAAAAGGAAGTACCCGGTATGCAAAAGTCCCCCAGGGACAGGTGAAAGTGGTTTTGTCCTGGTCTTCTGGAGCGATTTGGATTTGGTTGTAGCCACTAAAACCATCCAGAAAGGAAAAATACTTCTTCCCAGCCAAGGTATCAGGGAACTGATTGATAAAAGGTAAGGGGAAGTGGTCCTTTTGCATTGCTTGGTTCAATTCTCTGTAATCCATGCAGACCCTCCATTTCTCATTCTTCTTTGGATCTCTTCTTTCACAATGTCTCTTAGGTTCGGGTTCATCCTTCGTTGTGGTTGACACACAGTCCTGGAGTCGCTCTTAATATAAATGTGATGGGTACATAGATTAGAAGGAATCCCTTTCATGTCTATATACTCCCAAGTGAAAGCTCCTCTACGTTGTTTCAGCAAGGTGACTAGTTGTTCCATATCACTCAGGGCAAGGTTTGAATTGACATTAAACGTTTTCCCTGGTTCAATTTCCACTACTACACTTTTTGAATTCTGGAGTACTGGAATTATACTGGAATCACTGACTAGAATTTTTTCTGTAAGATTTTCATGTTCTGATTCATCTAACGTACTGTTAAGAATCTGGTAAACATGCTTGTTGACAAACGTGGGCTCACTGATGAAACTATTAATGGCATCATCCTCTGTTTCATCTTTAAACGTTAAGGCTCTCCCTATTGTTAATAACGACTGAACACCTTCCTCCTCCTCCAAATCTACCCAAAGTGGAGTTTCAGCTTCTGTGCTTGGTCGAGCTGGAGGGTACAAGGTTAGGATTTTGATCTCAGTCCCATTTGAGATGGTCATAGATACTGACCGACAGCTGATACAGGCATCTGCTATGGCCAACCACAGTCTTCCCGAGATCAGTGGATGTCCCCCCAACTAGGATTTCGGTTGTAACACTAAGAAATCCGCAGGGTATTCCCATGAGTCAACTGAGATTACGAGGTCGTCTAGGATCCCCTCAGGCTTGATTGTTGATCTATCAGCAAGTTCCAAAATAGTAGGGGTCAGCCCAAGGTTAGTGAGTCCAAGTTTCTTCACAGTTTATATGGTCATAACATTAATAGCCGTGCCTAAGTCTACCAATACATTAGGGATTTGTGTGTTTCCTATGTGAACTGTCACAGCAGGATTGCCAGGGTCATCGTATTTTTCCACAGGAGTTTTCCCCATCATCAATTCGGAAAGTTTTCCCAATACATGGACAGTGGTAGGATCCCAGGCTTTCTTCCTGGTTTCTTGATACCCAAATCCCTAATAGTATTAGCATAAATGGGCATGTCATGGAGGGTTTGTAACAGTGGAATTTTGACATACAAATTTTTCAATTCTCCGAAGAGATTGAATCGAGGCTATTCCACTGTTTTCTGCAGGGCCAATTGTTCAGGGTATGGCGGTTCTCTCATCAAATGTGTAGGTTGTGCTTCATTGTGTGTTACTTCCTAAGTTTCAACCACTGTCTCGGTAGGAATGTCAGCATCCTCAATGATGGGTATTGTTGAATGAACAATATTCTCATAGTGTTGATTCACTCCAGTTTCAATCACTGGGGATGGAACATCCTCAGTGATGATGGGTTCCACTACCCTCCCTGATCGTAATCGTATATCATTGCAAGGAGCTTGGGAAATGGAATACGCAGGCATGTTGGCAGTCTCAAACTGATGGACTGCTTTATTGTTTGGGTTTGGGTTAGGTTGTGCAGGTAGCTGTGGTCGAAGTGGTGCATTCACAGGTGCGACATTGTTTTGGAATTGCAGCTGTGGCTGTTGGTATTGTTGGTGAGGATACAGTTGAGGAGGGTACTGTTGATACTAAGTCTGGTGATGGGGAAAGTTGTTTCCTTGGTAAGGATTTCTCTAGTTGGAATTCCAAGGGGCTTGATTGTTTGACTGATGTGACCTTGGTGTCCAAGAATTAGGATTTTGCATCGGATTCTGATATGGATGCCACTAGTTACCAGAATAATGTGAAGGGAATTGTGTACTTATATTATTCATATTGTTCATACCATTCATATTATTAAAAAAAAATGATGGGTCTTGATTCATACCTTGATTGCAAGGCTGCCATGGTTTCTTCTGTGCAATGAAGTAAGCTTGTTCCACTTCTTAAGTGGATGCCTGCAGAACTACTTTGACCTTAGGTAGTGAGGGACATTCGTTGGTGTCATGCTCCAACTCACATATTCTACATATTTCTGCTTTGTCCAGCAGGAACTATTTCAGTGGGTGCTTTTTCCTACATTTGGGACATAATACACCAAGTGTAAGACCTTCTACTACTTGCCTCTGTTTTGCTCTCAAGACATCTAACTCTGAGGAAATGGAGCTCATCATATCAGTTTTAAAATTCTCCAGTAAGTTGCCTATTTCTGCTCGAGTGGCTCCTCCACTAGCTGACTTCTGTGTCCTAGTGAAGACATCCTGATCTCGATCCTTGTCTCATTTGTTAGTTCTAGAGGATCCCCTTGAGTACCTTCGACATAATTCAATAATCTTCTTGAAGGGTTCTTTTGAGATGTCCCCTTTCCCCAACAGATTCAACATATCAAGGAAATCTTCTCTAATTCCTCGTAGCAAATAATCTTAAGTACATCTTTTCCAATATCAGTGTGTCCAGACCTTTGTAAGTTGTACAACAATCTCTCCACAAAGTCTTCCAAGCTCTCTTCTTCCTTCTGAACCATTTTAAACAACTCTTCCTTTCTATCCCTGGTTCTACAATATTCTTGATATTTAGAAAGAAAGGTGTTTTTGATTTGGTACCAAGTAGTAATGGTCTCACGACCTAGACTCATGAACTAGCGTAGAGCATTTCCTTTCAAGGTGGTTTGGAACAGTTTCAACTTCTGAGCACTAGAGGTGTAATCATAGCTGGGACAGAGGATATCAAACTCAAAAAGAAATTCATCAGGATCTTCAGAAGATTTACCATGGAAATTCAGGAGAATTGATGGTGAGATGTTTTTCATGGGAGCTGCTCCAGGTGTCTGGAGGATAGGGAATTCTAATTTAGCCATAGTATTACCAGGCTGATTATCTTCCACTTCCTCTTCTCGGTTCTCCCTATGTTCATTCTCGCCTTCCTGTTCTCTATTAGCCATGGCTTTAGTCCAAAATTCAATGGCTTCCTTTATGCGTTCTTCCTCTGCTTTTGCTTCTTCTTTTATTCTCCTCTGTTCTTCTCGCCTCCTCTCTTCCTCTGCTACTCGGAGAGTCTCCAACCACACTTCTTTATTAACTCTGGTTCCATTGATATGATAAATCTCCTCTCTATCCAATACACCCACAATGCTTCCCTTATCTTCAAGAGGTTTATTTTTTGCAACAGGAGTTGAAGGTCCCATTGTATTCTCCACTGTTGATGCTGAATTCTCAAGATGTGGAGGAACAAAATTTCCTCTTCCTGTAGACATCCACAGTGGTCTGGTAGAAGAATCAGCCTTAGCAATTATATCGTCGATGAATGTTGCTCTTCCTAGACCTGCATTACGACCTCGAACTCGTCCACCTGCAGTGTTAGTATTCAAAGGGGGTTCCTGATTTGTTTTTCTTATATTCATGCATGTTGTAAATGATTAAACTAAAATGAAATAAAAAACCAAATACTAACTGTGTCTATATATTACCATCCCCGGCAGTGGCGCCAAAATGTTGGTCACCCTATATGTCAATTAATTACAACTAACACACATGATGCTCAATATAAATTGTCAAACCCAGGGAGGTCTTTTATTTCAATGGCAATAAGCACAATCTATGCATAAACATCTTTAGCAGTTGATTAAATAAAGAAAGATGATAATCCTACCTATCTGCTCAACCAAACTCATTCCAAAAAGAAAACTAATCTAACTCATACATCTAGGAATTCAAAGTGCAACTATGTTCCTACAGAAATCAACCTAGCAGTTACTGATCTAAGAATGAAATTGAACTAGATTAATTTTGCAAGAAGTTAAATCCTATAATTATCAAACTACAGGATTCAATCTTTACCAAAATGACCCATCCAGTAACTACTGTAACTCAACCATGATCTGCCTAATCTATGAATGCAATGAAAGATACAACATCAACCATAATTAAGAAATAAACTTGAACTATAAATTGATAACAATTAGAAATCCTAGAAAGCATAAATGACTGAAAGGATTGGAGCTGAGCTTGGTTGTAACAACTATTGAACACACATGCATTAATCAAAATAACCTACATAGTCGACTGTCACACCACGCAGTTGCAGCTATTCATATGCAAAGAAATAAACTACCAATAAAGAATGCAATCATAAACTCTCTGTTGCAGCTATCAGAAATACTAATGCAATTCCACAACACACAATAGGAAATGAATAAATCTAACTACCTACTTAACTTGGCAATCTCTGTGAGAAGGCGGGCCCTGGCCTTCTAACAGAGATTCCTGAACTACCACAAATTAAGACATAGAAATGGAAATAACTCTGCTCTTCATTAAAAGATGGTAATCCACAGTATCATCCTCTGTTACAACCCATACAAAATGATAATTATCCAACCCCAGACTTGGAAAGCCTTCCCAAATTTATATATGAGGAAAACAGTTCGTGATCCACTAATTTCGTGCAACAATGAAGGTCTACGATATTCATGCTGCAGAGTTACAACTAACTGTTACAGCCATAATGAATGAGGCCGTTAGTCATGAAGGATGCTGTTACACTGGCAGTCAATGGATCAACGGTTCAATCAATCAGGAGGCGTCCTGTTTGTTGCAACTATGCTTTGTTTCAGCGACCTGCTACAGCTTCACGTGGAGAGATGTGTTATCCCTTGAAAATATGAGGAATGGAGTTAGAAGAGTAACAGCTAGCCCACGCATGATTCTTTCCCAAGGCATGGGGACTGATACACCTATGCTTTGATCTTAAATTAATGAAATCACACAAGTTAGCATAAATCAAAGGCCATAATTCATAACCATAACAATCTTAGGCATTTAATTAAATGAAACAATAATGATGTATACCGTGTCAAGATTGCTGATTAATCAGGAAAAAGTCATGTATATGGTTTATGAAGGTAGGGTGTAACTGAGAAAAATGGTGTAATAGGTATGGTCAAAAAGGGGCATTTCCAGGGCCCAAAATCTCCTCCCAACTATCCATGTGCATGTTTTCATGCAACAACCTCCACTAGTCCGAATCTAAGTCCAAGCAGTATTTGTGAAGATTGGTGAGACTGTAGGCAAGTTATGGTGGTTACCCATAAGGCACAAATCCATAGCAGGCTGTCCATTTCTCCCAACACATCTTCTCCTCTTCCTCAGTAAAAAAATAGTTGTTCCTATAAGGACTCACAGGCAGCCATATGAGGGGAAATATGAATCTCAACCCAATCCACCAAGGTCCACATGTTTTCATGCACTGCACATACCTAGGAACCCTTATCAAGGCTTGCTTGAAATTCTCAAAGTAGTATGGATCCCCTTTCCTCGGAGACAAAGAAGAATATAGCCATCTGTATTCACTACCTTCCAGAGCACTCTACTGCATATTAAAAATCATCATGACACATGTAGTGAGGATCTTTATATCTCGCAAAATTTCAAAGTATTGGGCAATTGCAAGAACCTTGAGAGATCTAGCATGATTTGCTATGAGTTCTTTTGGATCCTGAGGCTCGTCTCTAATCCAGAGAGTAGAATTTTCTTCATTCTTTGTGATAGTTTGGAAAGCATTTCTCCATTTTACATGGTTGATGACAAAAGAGGCAAACGCCCTCAGCTGAACATCCCCCAAACAAGGCAAAGGATTGGAGGGAGATTCAGTGTAACACGCCCTATCATGTAAATATAATTCACATAACAAATGATGATCCTCAAAATTACTCCCCAGAAAAGTTTCTAGAAACTGGCTAGCTGTTGCTAGATAAAATGATCTTCCTTTCTTTAGAGCTCTCAATTTAAATAAAGTGGTTTGCTCGTGAAGAAAGACAGGGTAAGAGGGGGATGGAACCCTACAACTTAGTAATTCTAGGGAAAGAGCATACATTTGGTCTTTTTCTTGTTGCAGGGTTTTAAGTTTCTTCAATGCTTCCAATCTTTCTTGAAGTTTTTCCCACCGGATTTTCTGGAAGAATAGCTCCTCAACCCATTTTTCTCTCAACTCCCTGATGATATTTCTATGTTCATGGAGAGAGATCATCCCTATCCTGCACTGAGCAATGAATTTATGCCATTTGCCTAACTCAAGATTCAGCCAGAGAATTTTCTTCTCTAATCGTTGAATTCTCCCATTCTCCACATCCTTTTTATCATCATAATCTAAATAAATTATGTCTTGAGAAGGTAGCATTCTTAACCCATCACCACATGTTTCAGCTTCCACTTTGTGGATTAAAGGTGCAGCAACCTCATCTTCCATTGGTGCTATAGTGACCTCTGCTTGTGTTGAAGTTTCAGTGGCTACTTTTGGGGATGCTAGTTCTTGTGTAACAACATCCTGTCCCTCCAGTTCTAATTCAACAACATCAGTTTGAGTTGCAATCTCAGTGGTTACTTTCGGGAATGATGGTTCTTGTGTGACAGCATCCTGTCCTTCCAATTCCACCTCAACAACATCAGTTTGAGTTGCAATCTCAACAAACATTTTTGAAGACATTGGTTCTTGTGTAGCAGCATTCTCTTCTTGGATTTTTCCTTCAACAACTTCAGTCTGAGTTGCAACTTCAATAAGCATTTCCAAGGACGTTGGTTCTTGTGTAATAGCGTCCTTCTCCCTAATTTCTCCAAGTTGCTGGAAATGTTCCTGGACTATCTCAATGTCTGTTGAGCAATGAGACTGTTCCATGAGTATTTTTGTATCTCTGGATGGCTAAGTTTGCATAACTCCTTCTTCTTTTGGTTCCAAATCTAGGATTAAGTCCATTCCTGGTTCATCTTCCCTCATCAACTCAACTGCTTGCACTTCTTCTTCTTGCATTGCTCGTTCAGGTGATTGTGCAACCACGTCCACCAATATGACTTTATGCCCTGCCATTTTATATACGTCTCCACATTCTGGGCATATCACTTTTCCCTGTTCTTCATAACTCAAATCAGGGGATGAATTTTCCACTTGATCTGCAGCCTCTACTAATATATTGAGACTCCTCTTTGCTTGTTTCCTGCTTATTTCCTTCCACTTCTTCAAATCATTCTGAAGTGCTTGCACTTCTTCTTTTAATAATTCATTTTCATACAGGATATTTTCAATCTGGGGTTCGTTCACAACAGGTTCCTGTATGTCAGCAGGTGTTTTGGGTTTTAAGGTAGGGATTTCTATGCCTATCCCTGTTACACACTCTACTTCTGCTAAAGGTGCTTCACTATGTTGACAAAGGTAGTAACCAGAGAGAAATTGAGTTCCTACTTGGTTTCAATTGTCCCTCTAGCTTGAAGGTGAAGATGAGAAATTTTTGAGATCCAAGGTTCAGAGCATAGTCTAACAAGTGCAATAGTGGTGGAGTTGATGTGATCAGTCTCCAAGTGGGAGATTGTTGGTTGTGGAGCCTAATAATCTTAATTTAGAGATGTTTTTGTTTCAACCGTGTTTGTACCCCGATTTTATATGATATGAAGGTGGATTGTACACTCATCCCAACGAGGGGGTGTGGGGGTGCATCGACCCCCCACAGGGGTCCGAAATATATATTAAGTTTAAAAGGAGCAACAAGGTGCAATAATAGAGGTTGTTGATGAATTTTTATTATATTGGAGTTTCTTAGGCTTCACTTTGCTTGGGTGATGCTCCTATTGCATGCCAAGAGGGTGATGGGGCCCTCATTTCCACAGTAATTGAGTATCCATCTAGCCATTGAAGAGGAAGAAACTCATCCTTTCTCACCGATTATTTTGAAAATTTATAATTTCCATTGCACTTCCTTCCATTTCTAGTGTTTATGCCTATGTTTTGATGTACTAGTTTTCCTAGCAATCTTATCGGGAAATACAATAATAAAGTTGTTGGTTTGATGCTTGGAATTTTGTGAGCCATGATAATGTTGTAAAAGCCTATACATGTTTATTCAGAACTTCATATCAAATAATAACAATGCTATGTATTACATTGTGCAAAATCTATGTTTCTCTTCTAAACTATTTTGATGGAGGGGCATCCCAGCCCAAGAGAACCAGCCGGGAATAACCGACAAAATATTCCCAGAGGATGGTCGATGATCTATAGGATAAAGTGCGATACATGACAGAAGGTAGTTGAGTCGTTGGGTTTCTGATCAACTGAGGTCGATAGCCGACAATCAGTCAATGTAATAAAATGGTCGAGAGTGATATCGATTAAAGGGAGAAAGTAGTCAGGAGTTGACAGTGACCAATGGAGATAGTTGGAAGACCGAGAAGAACACTCGAGAGAAGACAATTGATGAAAATTGGTCGATATGGAGGCGAGGGAGAGTGAAAAACTGAGTCACTTATAGAGGATGAATCAGTTCTGGTAGAAGAGAGGGATAGTTAACCCAAATGGTCAATGAACGACCAAGAGTAGACTTCGGTTTAAAGACCAAGTTGTATAGGAGTCGAGGCTAGTCAGGGGACTAGGCGATTTGTTGATGATGCTGACATAAAGGATTCCAAATACAACATAGTGGTCGAACGATGAAGATGACGAAGAAAAAAAGGGATCAGAGGGATCGACAGCTGAGTCACTGAGCTGGTTCTATGCAAGAAGAAGATTGACTAGAGAAATGTTTGAGTGCATGAGAGGAAGGAGCCAATGTAGCATGGTAAAAACTAAGTTACAGTAAAGGACGGGATCAACTATGGTTTAGAAAGAAAGAAGTGATGTCTAGTCATTGAATCAAATGCGACTGAAGGAAAGGCGAAGGAAACTAAAGTTGCATAAGAAGTGTCAAAAAGAGCATCGATGTGGTTAGATGAGTGCAAGAAGACATGTCAGAGTATAGTTCGGTCGACAGAATACCGACTGATCACATGAGGATGATTCAAATATGATTGACAAGGGAAGGCCGACCAGGGGGATTTATGACAACCACTGGTGCAGGAAGACTGGTAGTCGAAGCCATGAAGTCGAGCAAGATGTTGTCAAAGTATGGTCGAGAGGATGTGGAAGTCAAAGGAGTGGAAACTCGACGAGTGGCAGAGCATCGACACCGAAGAAAACAATAAAGGACAAGGGTGGATGATGGGGCAGACTGGAAACCGTGGAGACTAAGTAAAGTTGACAAGTTAAGTGGAGGACTAACAAAGCACATAATGGTTAATAGGTTGAAGAGGACAATGATAAGACCGAAAACTGTAGCAAAGTTAGAGAGGTGCAGAGGTAAAGGAAACGTACCTACAAATGTTGTGGGTAGTTGAGGAAGTTAATGTCACTTAGGAAGGTGGTTGAGATCGATCCATATGTCACCACAAGAGATGGTTGTGCAAGCATGTTCAGGGGAACAGACAACTGCAGGTCTGCGGATAAGGGATAGTTCAGTGGATAGAGTGTAGTGCTCTGCCTACCCAACATAGCACTAAGTCAAATTTCTAAGTTGTTGTTGTTTTTTTTTTTTTAAGCTTAGAATTGGTTCTTAATAAAATCTCAAGCAAGAAAACATGATTTTCACTCAGATTTCCTTGTTTAGGTCTATGTCTATTTTCCTAGTTGTATAAACATGTAAATGTATAAATCTGAATCTGTTTTCCTAGTTCTGTAAATGTATAAGTATGAATCGTAAATGTGTACATGTATCTATAATAAATTTCATGAATTTTCATAAAATCTAGTCATATAACATTTATATATAACATGCATAGATTTAGTGAATAATTAACTTAACAGTAAAATACCTGGCATTGGTGGTTGTTGTAGATCCTGTAGTTTGATGAAGATCCCGTAGGTACCTTCGGCTTCCCGTCCAAACATTTGTTACCAAAATGGATGAACCACCCTACCAACCAACTCTTATCATGCTGGCCCTAGGAAACCAACGGGTTTCCTATCCCCCAATCATGCAAACCAATAATCCCAAGAGAAACTTTCCTTAGTACAGTCCCATAGTTCAATAAAGCAGTTTCACAATACCAAAATTTTCTTTGAGTTAACCCCCTTCCTCAATCTTTGAGTTTCCCACCTCCTCAAAGCTTCGAATTCTCCCCCTCCTCAACATTCCTCCTTTTCATCACAATACTAAGTATACTTCTCCCAAAAGAAAACCAACCCCCCCCTTCTCCATGAAACCTTTTCTTTATATCCATTTTCCTCCTCAAAACTTCATTCTTACTCCACCGCCTTAGCCCTCCATGTTTTTGGGACTAAACCATTAATACAATCACACTAATAAAGGATAAAATCATGTTTAAATATGTTTTTCAGATTTCGTGTTTCTCTCGAGCAGTGAAATAATTCAATTCCAATTAAGGTTTTCCAATTGTATAGATTTCCTATCGTTTACTTTTATTCAAGAATAAGCATGACATGTCTTATTTAAACTTATGGGACAAGTTAAATAGTATAGAATTTATTCCACCGCTTTATCTTTAAATGAGGATAGGATAATATAATGAATACAAACTTGAATTTACATATGGAGGATGCTAAGGTCTTTATTATTCAACCAAATCCCGATTCGACAATGTTGTTTGGTTTACAATTAAAGTTTAAATAAAAATAAAATATGGAATATAATAATATAAAAAAGAATCACTTTCAATTGTTTTTACAATAAATAATATTATTCCTTTTTACTATTCACATAAAACAATCGAGATAAATTCATCCATTTATGCAAAACCATTAAGCTATGTTTATTTGACAACAATTATAATAACAATAAGATTATGCACGTTGTTAACAACAACAACACTAATAATAATAATAATAATAACAACCATAATAATAATTGGTTTAAAGGAAAGAAAACACAATATAAGTATAACATTAATTGATTTTAAACAAAACACCTTCCATGGTTTAGATAGTATGAGAAACATGTTAATTCAAACTATAATATTGGTGTATACTAAACAATATCTATGTTATTTACAATAACTATCTCATGACAATTCCTAATGCACAACTTATATGTAACTATTAACTAAACTAATTGACCTATCTATTCATATCCAAATGATTAAACAATCATTATTCGAACTCGATTAATGCATGACTGAATCTTATCCAGAATAACATTACAATCATTTAGCATGTTAAGTATTTATCACATCAATACTAGCGTACATGTACAAGGTGTGCGTGCATGGCCAGTGTATGCATATATCATACATGTAATATATGAAAACATTATTTTTCCTATGTGTATTTACTAACTTACGGAATCAAAATCATCCATGCAGACATAACAAACATACATTCAACAAAATAATTTTAGTATCTTTTAGTCATTTACCAATTAACCAATCAAATTATAACATCATTATATTTTTAGATTCATAATAATTCATCAATCAATTATTTCCAAGGAAGAGGCACCTACTACTACTAAGTCAGGATCAAGGGATACCCAACCCTCAATAGTACTAACTAACATATCCTCCCACCCTAACCTACATCCGCATCCTCCCTATCTTTCCTCTGCTAGTACAAAAGTGGATGTCAACTATATTGACCTGGGCACGTAGAACGTGAGAGTGGTAGCATCAACTAACTAGCGGACCTAACCTCTCCTAGAAGGCATCTCATCGTCGTCATCACAACAACTTGGGGAGCGTGTCTCAGCACGACCCTCCCATGACCTCGGGTATTATAGAAACATAGGGTGGAACATACATCCATCCCTCTCAACATCCTGGGTCTATACCCTATCAAAACCATACTGTGCTTCTATCGAGATTATTGGAATGTGTCATCGTATCATAAACTTTGGTAAACAAGTCTCTCTGCAAAATAGGTACTATACCATACTTCATATCAAGTATCCGACTATTGCATAGACCCTATGTCTTGCGGATTAATACTTTGCAACCATACATTCATAAAAAATATTTCCATTCGATCATCAACTGATCCATATTATCAACATTATTTCATTTCATCACATAAAATCATTGAATCGATCACACCATGGGTTGGCATCCACGTACTACATAATATATATCATATTTCATCAAAGATGACAATTAAACATACACTATCAGTATGAAAGAAAGGAATCTCATGATGACTACAACATCATAACCGCATAACATAATAACATTATGAGAATAATAACATCCTAATCATCATAATCATGGTATCATCATAAGCATATTAACATCATAAACATAGCAACAACATATAATCAGGTCTAATGTGCCAGAAATATAGTTTACTTAGTCTAGCTGAGTCCAACCGATAATAAACAAATAAAGTGCGATATGTCTGACTGATAAACATGCTTAGTCAAAATATGGGGCATTACATACACCCACCCTTTGGGAAACTTTGTCCCGAAGTTACAGACAAAATAATGCGGGAAAATATTGACACATAGTCTCTACATTCTCGCAAGTAGCAGGTCATGGCCATACTTGTCCTACTTAGCTTTGACTTGACCAAATATATCGATATTATCTTATGGTTTTACTTCTTTTATCCCCTGATATGTGTTCTAAAAGAAATATTTAAATTATCCTTTCTGTAGAATCTCAATATTATATCTATAATTATTTAAAGGTTATAATCAAGTTCTATCCACCTTGGCTTCATACTTTTAACCTATAACCATATCCCTTGATTTACCTCATCCGGATCAGTTTATTTGTCACACAACCAAGTCTTCATCAAATGCGTATATTGCTCCAACTTAACATAAAATAATCACTCATCAAAATGGAGAGCTGAAAGCTCATAATATATAATTATTCAACAAGGAATTACAAAGGAACTTTAAGGTTTGCATACCTCTCAAGTAGAAGAAGATCCCTGTTATTCCATCCTAAGGTCAGACATTATTATTACCTCAGTGTTATAAGCAATCTGTATCCTTGATAACCATAATTACTATAACAAATATTAAATTAGGAGAACTATTATTCATTATCTAATGTTTTTAGTAACTATATCTTATCAAAATGCTCAAGTTCATTTATTGTACCCTCCTTTCAATCTAATATAATTCGAAGGGAAACCATTACCTATTCAATTACTTAAGAAATTTATAGCTAATTGTGTTCTTACTCTCGAGATCGTAAATGTATTTACTCAAATTTATCCTATTATACCATTGAATTTGTACCTCACCGCTCATACTTACACCTGCTTCCTAATGGTTGTACTCTTAGCTTCCTATACATATACCTATTATTCTACATGTATCTCATAGATACTTACCCACCTTCTGCACTACGACCACCTCGCAAAATACTATTATGTACCCAACAAACTTACATGGCATCATGCATTGTTCTTGCTTTATGAGAAGTTGACGTGAACATAGACATATTATCCTTTCTACATAACATTGCACTTCTCATTTAGTTTAATCTCTGTAAAGAAATAAATATTTGTATATCTGAGGTGACGATCGATTTCCTCCAACCTGTAAAAGGGGTTTAAACATCGTAACTTTATTCATTACGATGCACATCGGTGTCTATTTTGCCTCCATTATCATCCCATTTACTTGTATTTTTATTTCACTTAACCTCATTGAGATTTCATGCATGTTCATTAAGGGTAACTTAATTAGTTCCTCAATAATTTACATACTTTTATATTTTATTCCTTGTTCATTTTGTATTTATCATATCCTAGTTGTTTCTAAATAATATTTTCCCCAAATCATGACAATTTATCCTAAGCAAGACTAGCGACATGTAACCCCTACTCTTTTCTTGCACATACTTAGTTCCTTCAATCACTTTCCACTTACTATATTGAAACACGACTAATTGCACACAATGTGGAAGAATACATCACACTGATTAATTAGCACTATCAAGCATCAATCCCCAACACTTGTGCACATATATTTATTTACCAATTTGATGCCTAGATTCAACTATGTTAGCTCAAACTCCGGTGTTTGCCAATACAACTAGACTATTTACCATCTTCTCACAGATGAAGGTATTATAAAGTGTAATGTAACTTATTTATTATATGTAAGTTATGGATTTATAGCATAGCCTTTCCTTACGACATTGTATCATTGCAACACTTGAACATAACAATGATTATATTTCCACAAAATATATGTTTTCATACAACCCAAAGTGAGGTAAAAACCTAATCTATTCCTAATGCCAACTATGGAAGGATCAACACTATACCCTTAATAGATTGAGGCTCATACTTATGCCTATACCTAAGTACAAAGATAGCTCAATTGCTTAGCTACTCTTCCCAACAAACCCATAATGAACCACACATCATACCCAAATCCCACAATCTTGGTATTGTCTCATTGGGAAATAATAATTTGTCATTGACCCTCCTTTGTCTGTCACTCAGGTATCATCCTATAACAACCAATGATCTTTCGTGTCAATATGAAGTCTTTAAGACATACCAACTTCGCCATCAAGTTGTCTTCAAGGTCGCAAGGAAATAACAACTTAACTAAGTTAATGTAATTTTATAAACAATAATATGGTATTGTTTTATACTTATCAATATCATATTAACCTTATAATATTAACATTATATAATCAAAATACTATCAAATAATTAATAATTAATTTACGTCATTGCTATATTATATTGTAAGATTTCCACCGACAATTTTCCATATTTCAAAAGACTAATCTTTCTCTATACGTATTATTAATCATTCTAATTGCCATTTCTAATATGGTTAGGTATTACAATTTCTTCCTGCACATGTATTTATATACATGCAAAATCGAAATCTAGATATGTATATATTTATACTTATGTGTTAGCGTGTTAAATTCTATTGTTGCTTTTATTAAACGATTTTGTCATGTAGTGAACTCATCGACTTAGCATTTAGCTCATTGTGTTGGTCTTAGTGGTGTCCGTTTTCAAGATTCTATGTTTGTCTCATCCCTTCCACTATATGTCAAATTCTCGGTAAAGGGATTTTTCTATATATATCCTTACAAATTTAATACTTTAATAAATATTTTATTTTAAAACATTTCAAAACTATAAATATTTAAATTTAACACATTTCAAAACTATAAATATTTAAATTTAACACATTTCAAAACTATAAATATTTATTGACCTAAATTTTAAATTTAAAACATTTAAAATTTTTAATTAATTTAAAACCTTTAAAATTGTTGTTATCCAATCTAGAACCATCATTAGCGAATTTAAAACCCATCATTAGTGAATTTAAAACCTTTAAAATTGTTGTTATCCAATCTAGAACCATCATTAGCGAAGGGATTCAAACACATGACTTCCTATATGAAGTCCAACGTTCTAGCCAACTTCCTATGACTTCCTTTAACCATTTTAATTAAAATTTAAATTAAATATAAAATAGGGTAAATGTAAAATTTAAAATTTACATTTTTAAAAGCTACCACATCATTAGGGTAAGTTTAAATGTGTAATTATTGACCTATTTTTTTAAAATTTTAAAATTTAAAACATTTAAATTTAAAATTTAAATAAATAAATAAAAATTAAGTTTTCCTTTAAAATTTAAATTACATTAACCTATCCTATCCTAACCTAACCCTAGCCTATCCACCTTCCTTCAGCCACATGACGGCCTCTCTTTCTCCACTCCAGGCCTCCCCAACTCCTCCCCAACTCCTCTCCACGTAATCTCACCTCTCCCCTTCCATGCGGCTCTACCTACCTACTCGAGTCTCCCACTGCATGCGCTGGTCTCCACCGTCTCCACGGATAAACCACTATACTCTTCGGCTGGAAAGAAATCACGAGGGCCCTGGGATGCATGCATGCCCTCTCCCCACCGTCCATAAGCAGGGCGCATCCCTACAAGGGCAGTTCATCCCTCCCCCCGCGCGCGAAGGCACTTTGGCCTAGAACTTGGGTGACTGTGGAGAGAGGCGCTGATATCTCTCATCGCAAAGGAGCTTCCTAGTTTCTTCACTCGTGGTTTTCTTTTTGCGTTGTCTTCATAATCAAAACTGCGCAAGTATGCTTCCATATCTTGCCCAGGTAACCTTTATGTGAAAAGATGGACAATGGGGCTACTTTCTTATTTGTGGATTGGGCATAGACGCGTTGTTCTCATTTATGGGCTCGTGTTTGGTGAGTGGTTATCTTCTGCGCGCTAGACTTTCCACTTCGCATGTATTGAGGCTTGTGGTGAAATGTATTTATCAATGACCGGGTATTGTTTTATGGTGATAACATTCCTTAATTTTGGTTTTGACTGCAGGAGGAGCCCGAAGATGTAAATCCCCCAACGCAGAAATTAACTTATGAAAGAGAATAGAAAAAAAAAGCGAAACCCCAGCGCAGCTTCAAATCCTTAGGGCATTGAAACAGAGATATCTTCTTTCTCTTCCGGAAACAAGGATGAAGACCACCCTATGAAGCTCAGGGAATTGGATGAAATGGTGGAAGGGCGTTTGAAAAGGGGTATAATTAACGTGGGCGATTTCAAGTGGCTTCTAGAGCAGCCCAAAGTAGAAGGAGCATCTATAGGGTTGTCAGTCTCATCTTTTGTGCTCTATAAGGACGATCTGGTTGTCTGTGGCTGATAGGGATTGCAAGGTGTGAAACATACCTGCATTGTCAAGTACTTCATCCTTGCCAAAACAACTCGAGGATTGTTTCCCAGGTTCCCCCCTTGTCTCTTCCGCTTTCCAAGTATCCCATTCATTTAGTGTTTATGAGATCTTCCTTCAAACGCAGCAAATATTCCAATTTACAAAAGTAATTTGTCTGCTATTTACACTAGTTGCATGTTTGCGAGTATTTGTTGGGTCCCTCGCCAAGCATGCCGTATCGTGGTACTAAGGCCATCACCAAGTTCATTATCCATTTTATCATACCCCCGTTACCCTTTCACTCATACTCTTCTACTTTTCCATACGATACAATGGTGACACAATTAGGTGCGGTGATAATGTTGGTTTTCCAGTTAGGGTTCCACGATGTATTTCCTCGCATATAAACATATTTACTTGGCTAGATGATAGAATCATTGGGTCAACTGTATGGGTTTTAGGGTAGGGGCTTATGGCCAATCTAACGAAGCTTCTGGAAGGACCTATTTGAACAAGTGGTAGCGGGAACATAAAGTAAGCAGGCGGGGCAATACAAAGGGTCTTCCTAGAAGCAAGCCTTGTAACTGGTAAGAGGAACAAACTGAAACAAGTCTAGTGCAAACAAGACTCCGTCCCTCAAGATCAGCTTTGTTATAAGGGGTCCCAAACAAAGGAGGGGTTCAAATGATAGGTTTGGGATAACCTTACCTTCCTTCGCAGAGCTCAGTTTCAGGGGAACAATATCTATTAAATTAATGACCATTTGAATGCGCTGTAGAGCCACCACTTTTTTAACCCTTCCTATTTTGACTTGAGGGGAATAACTATAGGCCCAACACTCTAGACCGCACTATTTGCAACTATTTCCACTGTGTTATCTTCCCGGCTCTCTAGACCTGTCTATAATGTTTCTCGTAACGCATAGGTAATATAAGCTCGTCAAAAACCACTCGTCAAATAATGTGCTACTAAGTCAACTGGTTGTCGAATGAAGCTCGCGTTAGTTGGTTGTCGTCCCAAATAAAGTAGTAATCCGGGACGAACAATAAGTTGTTTTCCCTTAGCTGAACCAAATTCACACCATGCAAGGTGGGAGTGCTCTTCTTAAACTTTATCTACGGCTCCAGTGCTCTTCCTCGTAGCGTCATCTATAATTCCACCAAATGTATCACAACTGGGGTTTTCTATGGGTTGATCATCTTTCAACCGGACCTCCTTCTACTTGTTGGGTTGGATACTTTCCTCACCAGCGCTTGAGTTCGGTATTCTCTTTGAATACATTTCAATGGTGTCTATTGTCACCACCTCTGCTATGGAACCGTGGATTGATTTCCTACTTTGTGGATCGTTTAACCCATTTTAAATTTATTTTGTTTTCATTGGGTGAAAGGGATTTGAATCCTATAGCCTTTTTGGGTCGAAACACTCCTGAACTACTTGGCATTTGACTGACATTGAAGCAGGTTACGCTTCAGAATATGCTCCTTTTTCTTTTTCTTTTTTTCTAACTATAAAAGTCGCAGATGCCTAGAGATTGAAATATGAAAGCGACATTCTGTTATCTGAAATCCTCATTAATGAGGTTAGAATTATTCGGATATTATTTTATGGAAAAATCCTAGGCTTCGTAACTTTGCCAATCCTTATAATATTTTCATTATATTGGTTTTAGTTTCCCATTTTAATTATATTGCTTCAGATTGTGAAGTTATGCCTGTTTGTAATTCCAGAAAGGCATTGAAATGAATCTTTCCAACTTTTTAGTTTAACTGATTATATCGTAGGTGTTGCACTTCAATTTTTATTATACTGTCTTTACATTGTGAGGTTATACCTGTTTTCAATTTTCAAGAACGCATTGAAAGAAATCCTTGTTATTGATTATATCATGGAATTCTTTATTTCTGTAATAGGATGAGCCCTCTTTTGTTGGCCCTTTCACTGACGCCTAAAAGGATCCTTTGATAAAACTATATGCATCCTCCATAATTACTGCCTGTAGTCTATATGTGCACAGTGATCATAGTTTTAGTAAAATACAGAACATAATTTCTACTTTTATTTTTAGATTTTTGTCTGAGGTTCACTAATGTGATTTGTGTGTTTTGCAGGTAACTTATTGAGGTTTGGGTGATTTGTGTGTTTTGCAGGTAACTTATTGAGGTTTGGGTCGTTGGTGTTCAAATTTTCCAGACAAGGCTTTGTCCTAAGTTCCATGTCATTGTAAATCAGAATAGTTAGGTGTGGACAGGCCTCTTAAGGTCTAAGTTTTTAAGCTAATACCATCTGTAGTGCTCTGCCTACCAGCATAGCACTAAGTCAAATTTTCTAAGTTGTTGTTGTTGCTTTTTTTCTTTTTTTTCTTGCTTATAATTGGTTCTTAATAAAATCTCAAGCAAGAAAACAAGATGTTCACTCATATTTCCTCGTTTCTATAAACATGTAAATGTATAAATCTAAATCTGTTTTCCTAGTTATATAAATGTATAAATATGAATCGTAAATGTGTACATGTATCTATAATAATCTTCATGAATTTTCATAAAATCTAGTCATATAACATTTATATATAGAATGCATAGATTTATAAACATGTAAATGTATAAATCTAAATCTGTTTTCCTAGTTATATAAATGTATAAATATGAATTGTAAATGTGTACATGTATCTATAATAATCTTGATGATTTTTCATAAAATCTAGTCATATAACATTTATATATAGAATGCATAGATTTAGTGAATAATTAACTTAACAGTAAGGCATTGGTGGTTGTTGTAGATCCCATAGTTTGATGCAGATCCCGTAGGTACCTTCGGATTCTCGCCCAAGCCTTTGTTATCAAAATGGATGAACCACCCTTCGGATTAGCTCTTATCATGTTGGCTCTAGGAAACCAAAGGGTTTCCTAGCCCCCTAGCCCACAAACCAATAATCCCGGGAGCAACTTTCTTTAGTACATTCCCATAGTTCAATAGTGCAGTTTCACAATACCAAATTTTTCTTTCAATTAACCCCCTTCCTCAATCTTTGAGTTTCTCACCTCCTCAAAACTTCGAGTTCCTCCTCATCACAATACTAAGTATACTTCTCCCAAAAGAAAACAACCCCCCCTTCTCCATGAAACCTTTTATTTATATCCATTTTCCTCCAAACTTCATTCTTACTCCACCGCCTTATCCTTCCATGTTTTCGGGATTCTAAACCATTAATACAATCACACTAATCAAGAATAAAATAATGTTTAGATATGTTTCTGATATTCCTGTTCTTTGGAGCAGTAAAATAATTCAATTCCAATTAAGGTTTTCCAATTGTATAGATTTCCTTTCAATTCCAATTAAGGTTTTCCAATTGTATAGATTTCCTATGGTTTACTTTTATTCAATAATAAGCATTACTTGTCTTATTTAAACTTATGGGACAAGTTAAATATTACTTGTCTTATTTAAACTTATGGGACAAGTTAAATAGTATAGAATTTATTCCACCACTTGATCTTTAAATGCGGATAGGATAATATAATAAATACAAACTTGACTTTACATATGGAGGATGCTCATGTCTTTATTATTCAACCAAATCCCGATTCGACAATGTTGTTTTGTTTACAATTAAAGTTTAAATAACAATAAAATATGGAATATAATAATATAAAAAGAATCACTTTCAATTGTTTTTAAAATAAATAATATTATTCCTTTTTACTATTCACATAAAACAATCCACATAAATTCATCCATTTATGCAAAACCATTAAGCTATGTTTATTTGACAACAATTATCATAACAATAAGATTATGCATGTTAATAACAACAACAACACTAACAACAACCACAACAACAACAACAACAACAACAACCATAATAATAATTGGTTTAAAGGAAATAAAACATAATATAAGTATAACATTAATTGATTTTAATCAAAACACCTTCAATGGTTTAGACAGTATGATAAAGACATTAATTCAAACTATAATATTGGTGTATATTGAACAATATCTATGTTATTTACAATAAATATCTCATGAGAATTCCTAATGCACCACTTATATGTAATTATTAACTAAACTAATTGACCTATCTATTCATATCCAAATGATTAAACAATCATTATTCGAACTCGATTAATGCATGATTGACTCTTATCTAGAATAACATTACAATCATTTAGCATGTTAAGTATTTATCACATCAATACTAGTGTACATGTACAAGGTGTGCATGTGTGGCTAGCGCATGCATAGAACATACATGTATTATATGAAAACATTATTTTTCCTATGTGTATTTACTAACTTACGGAATCAAAATCATCCGTGCAGACATAACAAACATACATTCAACACAGGCATTTTAGTATTTTGTAGTGATTTAACAATTAACCAATCAATTTATAACATCATTATATTTTCATATTCATAATAATTAATCAATTAACTATTTTCAAGGAAGAGGCACCTACTACTACTAAGTCAGGATCAAGGGATACCCAACCCTCAATAGTACTAACAAACATATCCTCCCACCCTAACCTATGTCTACATCCTCCCTGTCCTTCCTCTGCTAGTACAAAAGTGGATGTCAGCTATACTGACCTGGCCACGTAGAACGTGAGAGCGGTAGAGTCGGCTAACTAGTAGACCTAAACTCTCCCAGTAGGCATCTGAACGTCGTCATCACAACAACTTGGGGAGCGTGTCTCATCAAGGCCCTCCAATGACCTTGAGTATTATAGAAACATAGGGTGGAACATCCATCCATCCCTCTCAACATCTTGGGTCTATACCCTATCAAAACCATACTGTGTTGCTATCAAGATTATTGGAATGTGTCATTGTATCATCAACTTTGGTAAACCAAGCTTCTCTGCAAAATAGGTACTATACCATACTTCATATCAAGTATCTGACTATTACATAGACCCTGTGTCCTATTAGTACGTTGCAACCATACATTCATAACAAATATTTCCATTTGATCATCAACTGATCCATATTATCAACATTATTTCATTTCATCACATAAAATCATTGAATCGATCACATCATGGGTTGGCATCCACATACTAGATAATATATATCATATTTCATCGAAGATGAAAATTAAACATACACTTTCAGAATGAAAGAAAGGAATCTCATGATGACTAGAACATCATAACCACATAACATAATAACATTATGAGAATAATAACATCCTAATCATCATAATCATGGTATCATCGTAAGCATAGTAACATCATAAACATAACAACATCATATAATCAGGTCTAATGTGCCATAAATATAGTTTACTTAGTCTAGCTGAGTCCAACTGATAATAAACAAATAAAGTGCGATATGTTTGACTGATAAAAATGTTTATTCAAAATATGGGGCATTACACAGAGTAAGGACACCTCGGGGAGACCGACAGGGTGTACCTCGGGAACAACAACAGAGCATAGTAGAAGAGCGGTGCATAGGCACAGAGAGGGGGATCAATATTTCTTTCGTTATTCAGAGGATCAGAATATGGAGAGGATCACACACAGAGGGGATAAACACACCGATAGAGTAGAGATTTATTTATGTAGAATGTAACAGGATAAGGCCGACTTGTTTATTTCATTTGTATGTAACATTGTAATCAATTAAGGTAATATAAGATAACTTCTTGGCATTTCTAGTTCACATCTAGTCTATGTGAGAATTCGTGTGTTTACTATGTGTTATAGTTAAGCAAGAGGGTCTGACCGACCCCAACTCACACCATATTTAATGCCTATGCTCAATGTGTTGAAATGTTTACTAGCTTTCATTGTTCGTGTCATATATCGAGTTTCTGAGCACCAAATCAAGTTCTGTAAGTTGTTGTAGGTATATGGAATAGTATAGATCACATCCCTAGAATCATATCAAATTTTTTATGCCCTAGTTAATGTTTAGGTCAAGCTGGAAATCACCTAGTTGAGCTTTCATGGTTTCCTCATTTTTCTCCTAGTGATCCTAAAGTGAAAATTACCACCCAAAATATGATACAAGTATTTCCAACTATATATATTGAATATAAATAGGTTTAGATACATCTAGTGTATCACTAGAAGTTGTTGGGTTCCACATAATTCCTTGGAACTAACACTACTGGGTAATTGTGACCACCACAGTTGTGATGCACTTAGAAAATATGCCACTGTCGAATATATAAACTAAAAAACCTATACAACTACCATATATTTCAGTAGGTGTTATGCATACCCCACCCCTTACCTTAGAACATAAATTCAAATTCCCCCACTGCCATTTGGAACTAGTTGGGAACATCAATTTTTATCCTTGCAAAAGCTAGGAATTGCACCTAGTTTCAAATTCTTCACTTCCTGCCTTGGAGTTTGAGTTGGTATCTCTGATTTTCATATTAGGGATATTACAGTTGGTCAAATCACTAAACATGGTTATAAAATCATATTTATGGATAATGCTTGTATAATCCTATACCAATTTCCAAGTAGGAAACTGTAATGTCCCTTGTTAGGAATTTTATTAAAATGGAAAATTTTCACTTTTTTCCCTAGTTTGACCTTTGACTAGTTTTGAGCTCTAGGTCCCCAAATTGCTCCAATTGCTCCAATTGCTCCCAAATATTCTGAGAAGGTATATGGATGATGTTAGAACATAAAGATGTATTTAAAGGATGATTTTGGACCTTTAAAATACTTCTGCAAATCCTCTTTCAATTCTGGCCAATGTAGGGAACTTTACTAGTAATTTCCCTTTGACTAGTATTGGTCTCTAGGTCTCGAATTGAATCCAAATGCCTTCAAATATTCAAGGAAGGTGTATGAATGATAATAGGACTTGAATATGATGTTCAGGGATGATATATGGCCACCAAAATACCTCTACAAACTCTCTTGAGATTATGGACCAAGTATGCAATTTTACTAGTAATTTGGGGTTCAAATCCCCCTGGGGTAAGTATTGAAAATGGCTTCCCAAATGCCTCCAAAGCCACTCAAATTTCTGAACAGAGGTAGGGAATGTATTAAGGATGTTATTAAGGTCTCATGTGCACCATTAATTGATTATTATATCTGTTCCAACCCTCTCCCATTCAACTGCAAAAATCACCAATTCGATCCTTGGGGAAATGGCACTATTTCTTCTCCCAATGCAATTAAACTGAGTAAAAACACTTCAAATGCTCAAGTACAGTACATGAAACTTGTAAAATACATCCATGGTAGTCCATTAATCATAAATGCATCAGAGAATCATCCATTCATTCGAAATCATTATCAATACATTGGTTCACAACAAGGTAGTGGGGAAATGACATTGTTCTTCCATTAAAAATGAGATTTATACATTTCTACTTGGAATTTCAACCTGAAACTTTCTGGAGATGAATAACAGAGTATTTAATTCATATTACAAAATAAATGGGGCATTAGAAGCTCCCCCAAAGAGTACAATAACTCACCAAAAATGCCCTCCCTCAAGGATCAAGAATATGCCATCAAAACTGGAAATGGTTGAAGGAGTGAGCTGCAATAGAAGAAACCATGAGCTTCCCTGTAGCTTACACCTGAAAATAAAGACTCCATTAAATATCCAAATGAAATGTCTGAATGGCCTTTCCAATTACCAACTTGGATGGGAATCTTTCACCCTCGAAATTGGCTGAGGCAAGAAACTAGTCATCCACTGGCTCTCCCTCTTCACAAATGCAATTGCAAATTCTACAAATGATAAAAAGCTAGTTTAATTCTTTTTTATTGACATTTATAAATTTATAATGTCCTCCATGGGTCGAATTCCTTCCAAGAGACTCATGCCAACTCAAGTTGGGAAGAGATTCCAAAGAACGCCACTTGTACAACAATTCCTAGTCTCCCACTTCCACCAAATCACATGTGGAAGCATCTTAGCTGCCCTAACACCCTTGAGCTCCCTCTTGGAGTCTATTTTTAGCCCTGAAATGTCATATATGTCATATGTCAGCCTTCAGGTCTAATTTGTGTCATAGGTGTCATAGCATCTTCATCATTGTTGTCATAGAGCTAGGGAATCTAGCCCAAGTGTCTCACTAGCTCCAAATTGCCTCTTCCTCTTCCATGGGAGTTACTCTTCCTCTATATTTAGACCTTGGATGAGTCATGCCATGAATAATACCTTTTGGACTCCGCCAAGTATGTTACCATTCACCTTGAATTCAAATTGGTGAGAGAATGATGCCAAGTGTAGTGGGGAAATCTAGCCATATGTGGGTCCCACTTCCTCCATGTGTCTTCATGATCAAATGCAAATTTGATTTTCACTTGTATATATTTATTTAGCTCCTTTATTAAATATTTATGCCACTCTAATGTTCAAACATCATTTATTATCCCCATTATTCCAAATCCCAAAGCTTCCACCCCAAACCTAGGAAACTAGTAATTTTCCTCCTTGGCAATTATTTGACCTTTAACATCAATTTTACAAACTCTAATGAATATGGCCAATGTGATTAGGCCATTGTGACCCAATTCCAAATTTGGGACATGACAAAAACACATTGCTAAAATTAAAATGACCAAGAATAGGATGTTTCCTCTAACTCTAAGGAATGCCAACTAGTTAAATTCACGTGTACACAATGTCACAACTCTAGATGAGTTTTGGTTTTGGAATTTGAGATTTGGTCATAATTTTCACTTTGTTGGACTAAATTTATTGCAGCAGAAGCAAATGGTTAAAGGCTTTCCGGTAATACACCAACCAACAATTTCCTGTGAGAGTTGCATGTTGGGAAAACAACACAGGGATAGCACCATTGGAGCTGGTGCACACTTATGTATGTGGTCCCATGCAAACATTGTCCTTAGGGGGACACTTTTATTATCTGAATTTTATTGATGATTTTAGCTTGAAGACTTAGGTGTATTTCCTAAAAAAAAAATATGAAGCTTATGACAAGTTCAAGGAGTTTAAGGATTTAGCAGAAAAACAAAATGGTCTGTACATCAAATTTTTGAGGTTTGGAAAAGGAGGCGAGTATTATTCCAAAGAATTTACAAATTATTGTAGACATCATGGCATTAAAAGACCATTTAAAGCCATATATACTCCTCAAGAAAATGAGATATAAAAAGTGAAAAAGAGAACCATAATGAATATGGCTAGAAGTATGCTCAAAGAAAAACAACTTCAAAATGAATTTTGGGGTGTGAAAGTTGCTTGTTCAGTCTATACTTTGAACATATCACCTACAAAGAGCGTCAACAAAAAATTTCCTCGTGAAGCATGGAGTGGAACAAAGTCAAGTGTATCACATTTAAGAGTATTTGGTTGTGTAGCTTATGCTCATGTTCCTGAAAAAATGAGAAGAAATTTGAATTATAGAAGTGAAAAATTCATTTTAAAGGGTACAATGAGCATTCAAAATCCTATAGTTTATACAATCCATTTACAAAGAATTTTATAGTATGGAAAGTTGTGGAATTCAAAGAAGCAAAAGCTTGGAATAGTCAAGGTGAATAGTCAATTGTAGCTGGAAATTCAACATCCTTATTAGAAACAGAATATCAAATGGAACCAACAAGACAACAAGGATCTCCATACAGATAACCAAGGTTATAGGTTCAAGGTGAAACTCGTTAAAATTATAGGCTACCATAGAATATATTGCAAATCCATTATCATTCAATACATTATTCTCAATAACAGCATAATCAAGGTCTATGAAAGATACACAATCACAAAGCACAAAACAATATACCCTGGGAAACCCTCGAGGGGAAGAAAACCCAACAAGAACTTCCTCAATATAGATGATCAAGAACAATGCCCCCAAAATATGTCTCACAAATACGAGAAAGAAAAATACCAAACTTTGGACTCAAGATACTCCTCCTTATCCTTCACAGATATCTCTCTCTCTCCACTAATGCGAATTGCACAAGTGAGTGAATGAATAAATGAAGGAGTCTATCCTTCTATTTATACATTGCTTTTGATCTAACATTTAACTCAGCTAGTTCGGCCCTAGTAATCCTAACTGGGTCGACTTCTCTAGAGAGACTCAATTACCACTTATATTACATTTACTTGGGTGCTAATGACCCAACTTACAATGGAGGTTTAACCTCATGACCTTTACATGACCAAATGTAATAATGACAGAGTCCCCAATGGATGTAAAACATCCCCGATAGAGTTACACTAATAAAGTACAAGTAGAATATACTTCAAAGTTACATTAATTTAACACCACCCCTTAACAAGAAGGGTATTCTACTGACAAGAAACATCTGCATGTGTAAATCTACACAACATCATCGGATAATGGAGGGCATCATCATCAACATTGATACATCTATAAATCATTAGAAGTTCTTCAACATCTCATCTTCAGCACTAGATAATCCTCATCTTCAGCACTGGAACATCAACATCTTCAGCAATAGAGCATCCTCGTCGTCAGCACTGGAACATCACCTGCAACACTGGAGAATCCTCATCTATACTAGAACATCACCTGCATCACTGGAGCATCCTCATATTCAGTACTTGAACATCATCATCTGCAGCACTGGAGCATCCTGGCACCTGATCTTCTGTAGCACTGGAGCATACTCATCTACAGTATTGGAATATCATCAGGAGCATCACCTGCAATACACATATGATCCTTCCTTTCAGAACTAGGGATCAAGTCCAACACTAGATCAACATTTAAGACTAACCTTCCTTTCGAAACTTGGGATCTCTGTATAGGGATGATCAATCTTACCAAAATCATTTAAGACTATCTCAGTCTAGGGTTGATTGGACCTAACACAATAATTTAAGACTATCTCAGTCTAGGGATGATCGGACCCAACACAGTCATTTAATACATCTCTGTCTAGGGACGATTGATCCCAACATAATTATTTAAGACATCTCTGTCTAGGGACAATCGATCCCAACACAATTATGTAAGGGCATCTCTGTTGAGGGACAATCGATCCCAACACAATTACTTAAGACATCTTTGTCCAGGGACAATCGATCCCGACAAAATTATTTAAGAAATCTTTGTCTAGGGACAATCAATCCCGACACAATTATTTAAGACATCTCTGTCTAGGGACAATCGATCCCAACACAATTATTTAAGATATATCTGTCTAGGGACAATCGAACCCAACACAATATTTAAGACATCTCTCTCTAGGGTCAATTGAACCCAACAAAATTATTTAATACATCTCTGTCTAGGGACAATCGAACCCAACACAATTCTTTAAGACATCTCTATCTAGGGACAATCGAACCCAACACAATTATTTAAGACATCTATGTCAAGTGTCAATCGAACCCAGCATAGTTATTTAAGACATCTCTATCTAGGGTCAATCGAACCCGACACAGTTATTTAAGACATCTCTGTCTAGGGAAAATTGAACCCATCACAACTCAAGATCAACATTTAAGACAATCTCTATCTAGGGATGATAAATCCCACTACAACTCAGGATCAACATTTAAGACAATCTCTGTCTAGGGATGATTAATCCCATTGCACCGTATAATCATAAGCAATGCTCCCCCTTTCGAGGGAAGTCCTTTCGGACTATACCAAGCTTTTCATGGAAGTGTTCAAACTTCACTCGATACAAAGGCTTGGTCAACACATATGCAACCTGCTCATCTGTGCTCATGTACTGGATCTTTATAGCTCCCCTCTGCACCATATCACAGATGTAGAAATATTGTATTTTTATGTGTTTTGATCTTTCATGGAACACAAGGTTCTCTTTCAGTTTTAGACAACTCTGGTTATTACATAAAATTACTATGGTATCCAACTCCAAATCAAACAGAACTGAAAACAACTTCTGAAGATATGGATTCAAAACTTGTAGAACAAGCTGCAATATACTCTACCTCTGCAGTGCTAAGAACCACACTGGATTGCTTCTTTCTTATCCATGAGATCATCATTGACCCCAGACTATAACATCCACCTGAACTGATCTTCCTGTCCGAGACACTTCTAGCCCAATCAGAATCTATATAACCATATAGTCTGAACTCATGGTCTCGAGTATAATTGAGACCATAGTCTATTGTACCTTTTAGGTACCTCATCACATGCTTTGCAGCTACAATGTGCACCTGTCTGGGATCAACTAGATACTGTCTCAAGGTGTTCACATCAAAGCATATATTTGGCCTCATATTCGTCAGATACATCAACAACCCAATAATGTTCCTGTATAGAGTCACATCCACTAATTATGACGAAGTATCAGATAATAACTTAAAGTTGGTATCCATGGGTGTGGCCATGGATTTTCACTCCAACATATCAAATCTTTTCAATATTTCCATTGCATACTTCCCTTGGTTAAGGAACATTCCCTATGGGCTCTGCCATACCTCAAGACCTAGAAAATAATGGATTAATACAAGGTCTTTCATCTCGAATTCTGCAGCGATCTTCTCTTTGCACTATGGGATTCTCTTCTCATTAACTGTCAGGAACAAGTCATCCACATGTAGCAATAATATGACTGGTTCATCATCCATAACCTTGAAGTAAATGTTAGGATCAAATTTACTCTTAGTAAATCCCAAGCTCATCAAAAAACTATCAATCCTTCCATACCAAGCTCTTGGAGCTTGCTTTAACCCATACAGATCTTTCTTCAATTTGCAGATATGCGTCTCTTTGTTTTCAACCTAAAAACCTTGTGGTTGTTCTATGTACACTTCCTGCTCAATAACACCATTCAGGAAAGCTATTTTCACATCCATCTAGTGTAACTTCCACTTCATCGTGGCTCCAAGTGCCATGATGGTTCTAATAGAAGTGTACCTTTATACAGGAGAAATATTTCCTCATAATCGATTCCTTCCTTTTGAGAGAATCCTCGAGCCACAAACCTAGCTTTGTATTTCTCAATACTTTTATCTGCAACATGTTTTATCTTGTCTATCCATTTGGAAGATACCACACTTTTACCTTCTAGTTTGGGAACTATGTCCCATACATCATTCTTCATTATTGTCTGGTATTCTTCCTCCATAGCTTCTACCCATTCTTTCTTTTGAATGGCCTCTTTGAAGTAGGTAGGTTCTTTATCTACAATATCACACATCAAAGCCACAGAACGGGAAAATGGCTTTGGCCTCTTGCTTTCTCTTGTGGAGCCTTTTGGAGCTCCATACCTCTCAACATCTTGAATAATTTCACGAGCCCAAGCTAGTTTTCTCTTGCGAGAAATATAGTCATGGATGGAGGTTCTTGGGGCTCCAACATATCACGATATTTCAGAGTCTCATCATTGTGAGAGGCTGCAACCTCTGCAACTCTAGGAGATACATATTCTTCCTATACTTCGATCACACCATGAGTCTGGTTATCTCGTCATAGTTGACTTCCAGTACTTGATTTCACAAGTCTTGTTTATATTTGAACCATTGTCACTTGTTCTATGGAACAAGTCTCATCATTCTTCATTTCTAGGTGATCGTTGTACAATACTTCCTACAAGTCAAATCCAATAGCATGGTTAGAAACATTTCATAGTTTCCAAAAGACATATGCATAAAGAATAAGTCACACTGTCATAATGCTATCAATAACACAACATTTATTTATACCCCACATTCATATGGTAACTTTCTAGATGCCTTCCATCTCTACCAGGACATTATTAAGAGTGTGCACTACTCCCAATATGTCAGCAAAGAGGTTTCACTCTAGATAAGTAGCAATGGAATGTTGTATAGCACCATAAGCTACTTACCCATCACATGCATATCAATGAAAACATGCATAACACACATCCTAAATAAATGTGTACACAACTAGACACTATCATGAAAATTCAAATACTTATATTTGTTTGTTTGGTAGGATCTCTTTTGATCCTAGTCTCCTTGCAGGGATTACTGAAATGTCTGATGGTGAGCTCTACTTCATTATTAGAGTTCCTGAACCAATCTTGTATGTTGCTTCTCCTATTCTCCTAGTGAAGCTTTCTGAGGGGAGTCCTTTTCTTCAAGATTGGAGAGAGTGCTTTGAAGCACCACTATTACAAGACATATTCTCCGAATTCTTCTTTTGCAACCTTCCTGGGAGGTTCTTCTTCTTCGTTTTCTTCTTCTTCATCTTCAACAAAATGAGCATGATGTCTTTTATTGCTCTTCTTCTTGTAATATTCCTTTCTGTCATTTCTTTCTCGACAATCTTTTGCAATATGTACCATCTTATCACAACGGAAACATAGATAATAAGAGAAGTCTCTTCGCTTGTAGTTTCCCTTGTTATAATTTTGAAACTTCTTAGGAGGATGGAACTCCTTATGATTTTACTTCTTGAAATAAGGTTTTCCCTTTCCTCTCTTTGTATGGGTAGCTAGAGCTTGATCATCATCCCTGAGTAGTGCTTCTCGATTTGCTACTCTAGCTTCCTCCTGGACACATTCTTCCCATACAACTTCAAATAGTAGGCTTTCCTTTCTTGCACACATAATATGGATAAAGGAGTCCCAAGGTCTAGTAAGACCATTGAGAGCAGTCATCACCAACTCATATTCATCAAGGGTGTCTCCAATAACTTCTAGTTGTTCCTTGAATTGGTAAACCCTTGTAAAATATTCCTGGATAGATTCTCCTTGGCTCATCTTTGTACTTTTGAGTTGAGCTCTCAAATTCATCTTCCAATTTATATTTATTCCTTCATACATTCTAGTTAGGGCATCAAACATCTCCTTTCGAGTCTTCTTAGAGGAAACTTGAGGAATCAAGTGATCTTTAATGGAGTCTTCTATGATCCTCATAGACCTAATCATATCCTTCTTCTGCTTCTTCGAGTTCAGGTACAACTTATTTAACAAACTTGGTAAGGTCATTCTCTTCTAGAATGAGACCAATCCTATACTTCCAAGCACGGAAGTTCTCTATGCCTTCCAACTTGTCATCAAGCTTGGTGCTTGGTTCCATCGCAATCGGGGGAGCATAAAATAATAAAAAATCAAAATTTCTCAAAATAAAAAACTGAACTCACCAAAAGATGCACTTGATTGAGGCAAGTATGCTGGTGCACTTGGATTCTGAAAATTCCAAAATTTTACCCTTCAATATTGACTTGCGAATTTTGGATATGTAGTTTCTCGCTTTCTCTGGTTTTCTGGTTTTTCTCGTCCAAAGTCAAACTAGGTTTTGACTTTTTGGGAGTTTTACATGCTCAAAAATTTTGATCTTGGTATGAAAATTTCTCTCTTGGAGAGGTGCACTTCCCTATGCCAATTGCACTCGAAAATTCCACTTTTGTGAAAAGCCCTAATTTTTCACTTCCGGACAGAGAGAAAGAGTTTTTCCTTGTGAAAGTTTCTCTTTTAAGGCTAGTTCTGAAACCATGTTAAAATTATATGCTACACTAGTCTAGATTGAAAATTCATTAGCATTCAATACATTATTCTCAATAGAAGCATAATCAGGATATCTGAAAGATACAATATCACAAAGCACAAAACAATATATTGTGGGAAACCCTCAAGGGAAAGAAAACCTAGCAAGAACTTCCTCAATATAGATGATCAAGTACAATGCCCCAAAAAATATGTCTCACAAATAAGAGAGGAAAAAAGACCAAACTTAGCCAATCCTCCTTCTCCTTCGCAGATATCTCTCTCTCTCCACTAATGCAAATTGCATAAGTGAGTGAATGAATAAATGAAGGAGTCTCTCCTTCTATTTATACATTACTTTTGACCTAAACTTTAACTCAGCTAGCTCGGCCCCAGTAATACTAACTGTGTTGACTTCTCTAGAGAGACTCAATTGCCACTTATATTACATTTACTTGGGTGCTAATGACCCGACTTACAATGGAGGGTTAACCTCACGACCTTTACATGACCAAATGCAATAATGACATCCCCGATGGAGGTAAAACATCCCCGACAGATTTACAATAATAAAGTACAAGTAAAATATACTTCGAAGTTACATTAGTTTAACAAAACCTCAAGACATGGAGAACATCAAGCTCACAATCCACACTCTAGTAGTGAGTTAGATCCCACAATAGCTTCACTGAGAAATGAAAAGACTAGAAGCCTAAGAGAAATTTATAATCAAGATGATTAAATAGCTATGCAAGCACATTTTGCATTATTTTAATGTGAGCCTATGCATTTTGATGAGTCTACGAAAGAAGGTAAATGGATTCAAGCAATGAATGAAGAAATTGATGCAATTGAAAAAAATGATACTTGTGATCTTGTAGATATGCCAGAGGGTAAGGACAACATTGGAGTTAAATGTATTTATAAAACTAAATTCAATGAAAAAGGAAAAAGTGGAGAATCATAAGGAAAGGCTTGTTGCAAAATATTTTTCACAACAAACTAGTATTCATTATGGATAAACCTTTGCTCCAATGGCAAGATTAAACACCATTAGAACAATGCTAGCATTAGCAGCTCAAAAAAATGGAAAGTATATTAGTTAGATGTCAAATCAACATTCCTAAATGAGATTTGTGAAGAAGAAGAGTACATTGATCAGCCACCTAGGTATGAAATCAAGAAACAATAACATAATGTTTGTGGAGAGAGAAAATTGGGTGGAAGCAGAACGTAATGTAAAAAATATATTTGATAAAATGTAGAAGATGATTACAATGATCGTGCCCTGGGTAATTTATACCCTAAATGGGGAAGAGAGGTGACTTTTCAAGTCACCTCTTAGTTTAATTACATTAATTTACTAAAATTAACCTAGCTTAATACTTTAAAATTAGCATTTGTAACATTTCTTTCTTCTTTTTAAAATGCTTTGTCCTCAAAGCAGGGTAATGATGGATATTGCTGAACGAATTTCTCGGTTTCCCATGATGCGTCTTCTTTTGGACAATTCTTCCATTTAATAAGGTATTCCTTGATCATTCTAGTGCATAATTTTCATTCTCTGATGTTGATGATAGCTTCTGGTTCTAAGATAAGTTTCCCTTCTTCGTCCAGAGTGGGAAGTGTTGTTTGAACGGATTGATGTTGACCCAACAATTTTTTTAAATTTGAGACATGGAAGATGTTGTGAATTCGACTCGAATCAGGTAACTTGAATTCGTATGCTACCAGGCTAATCTTTCTGACAATTTGATAGGGTCCATAGAGCTTGGGTGCCAATTTGTTTTTTCCTTGTTGCTTTAGTGACAATTGTTTGTATGGTTGAAGCCTTACAAATACCCAATCTGCTAATTCAAATTCTCTTTCTGTTCTATGTTGATCTGCGTGCTGCTTCATACGATTTTGTGCCATAGATAAATTATCCTTTAGTACTTGCATTACTCGCTGATGTTCTTCATGTTGAATTTTTACTGCGGGTACTTTTGCATTACCTTGAACGAATTCCTTCCATATGGGCAGCTCATAACTATACAATGCTTGAAAGGGTGTCATCTTAGCTGACATGTGATAGGTTGTGTTATACCACCCTTCAGCAAGGTTTAACCATTGCAACCATTTGTTCTGTTTGTTAGTGACAAAACTACGAAGATATGCTTCCAGACATTTGTTGACAACTTCTGTTTGCCCATCTGTCTGTGGATGATAAGCTAAACTCATGTTAAGAGTGATCCCAATTTATTTGCAGAATTCCTTGCAAAAATTGCTTGTGAATTTGGCATCTCTGTCACTAACGATAATTCTAGGGAATCCATGTAATTTGTAAATATTTTTACAAAATACTTCAGCAATCTGTTTAGCGGAGTCAGTTTTCTTGATACCCATAAAATGTGCATATTTCGTTAATCGGTCCACTACCATGAAGATTTTGTCCTTACTATCAGATAAGGGTAACCCTTCATTAAAATCCATAGAGATTTCCTCCCACTTTTGCTTCGGAATGTTTAGTGGGTGGAGTAGCCCTGGAGTCATGACATTTTCGCTTTTATACCTTTGACATGTGTCGCATTCGGCTACATATTTTTGAATGTCTTTATGCATTCCTTTCCAATAGAACAATTGTATGGCATTGTAATATGTCTTGAAAAATCCTACATGTCCTGCGGTGGGTGAATCGTGAACTTCTATCATCACCTTAGTTTTAAACCTTGATGTTGGGTTTAAATAGATCCTTCCTTTGTACCACAAGATGCCGTTTCGCCACTCGAATTTCGGACCTCTATTCGGATCTTCGATTAAGGCGCAAGTGTTTGGGTCTTTAGCATATTCTTTTCGTATTTCATCCAATCACTCCGGAATAACGATTGAAATTGCATATGTCTAGGCTTCATCCTTCCTAGATAGAGCATCAACGACTATATTGTCTTTCCCTTTTTTATGTAATATCTCCAGATCAAAAGTAACGATTTTTTCTATCCACTTCTGTTGTTCTGTTGACAATGTCTTTTGTTGAAGGAGATATTGAAGACTGTTATGGTCTGTTCTTATCAATATTTTGCTCCCTAGAAGGTATTGTCGCCATTTTGTTAAGGCATGTATAATGGGCAGCATCTCTTTATCGTAAGTGGACCTCAAACTTTCTCCCTTATTGAGCTTTCTACTTTTGAATGCTATTGGGTGACCTTCTTGCATAAAAAATGCTCCTAGTCTGAAACCTGAGGCGTCGCATTCGACTACAAAAGGTTTTGTGAAGTCAGGCGTGGCTAATATAGGTGTTGAAGACATCATGCATTTTAATGTTTCAAATTTTTTTTCTACTTCACTATTCCATTGGAAGGAATTCTTCTTCAATAAATTTGTGAGAGGGGCAGTTTTATGGGCGTAATTTTTTTACAAATCTTCGATAGTATCTTGTTAGGCCTAGGAATCCCCTTAGTTTTGATATGTTATTGGGTTTGGGCCATTCCACAATTGCCTTGATTTTACTTGGATCGACTTTAACTCCTTCCTTCGATATCTTATGGCCCAGGTAGTCCACTTCCTCTTTTCCAAAGGTGCACTTAGACCTTTTTGCATAGAATTGGTTTTCTTCCAAAATGGTAAGTACTTGACTTAAGTGTTCCAAATTCTCCTTCCATGTTCTGCTATATATGAGGATGTCATCGAAAAATACTAGTACGAATTTTCTTAAAAATGGCTGGAATAATTCGTTCATTATGGCTTGAAACGTAGCTGGAGCGTTAGTCAAACCGAAGGGCATTACTTTGAACTCATAATGGCCTTTATGAGTGCAAAAAGAAGTTTTTGCTATGTATTCCACTCTAACTTTGATTTGATAATAGCCATATCGGAGATCCAATTTTGAGAAATACTTGGCCCCATGAAGTTCATCCAGCATCTCATCAATGAACGGAATCATAAATTTATTTTTGATAGTTATTTTGTTCAGTCCTCTATAATCTATGCATAATCTGAACGAACCATCCTTCTTTCATACTAACACTACTGGGGCTGCATACGGGCTTCTGCTTTTTGAAATGACACCACATTTTAGAATATCTTGAGTTAGCCT
This sequence comes from Larix kaempferi, assembly GCA_027924585.1. NCBI lineage: Eukaryota > Viridiplantae > Streptophyta > Pinopsida > Pinales > Pinaceae > Larix > Larix kaempferi. The sequence goes on along the minus strand of BSBM01000001.1, from coordinate 51,603,276 downwards.
TTCAATCTTTGTTTTATGGTGATGTGGATATCTGTATGGTTTGCTATTTACAAGTTTTGACCCTGGTTCAATCTCAATTATGTGTTCAATATTCCTATTGGTGGGAGCTCCATCGGAAGCTATTGGAACACCTTGTGATGTTTTTGAATTAGATCTTGTATCTTTGGTTGTTTGTCCATATCTCCTTCATATGTTAGAAGCTCCATTTCTTGACATTGAAGTATGTACGTTGGTGCGCCTTTCCCAAGTAGCTCCCAAATGCAAACTGTAGCTCCCAAATGTACAGTTTGCAAGTTGAAAAATGCACTATGTGGTTTAAAACAAGTGACAAGAACTTGGTATGGAAGAATTGACTCATATTTAATTAGTAATGGGTTCTACATAAGCAAATGTGAACCCACATTGTACACCAAAACAGATCAACAAAACATAATTTTAATTGTATGTATTTAACTCTCACAATTAACTCTCCATTCTCGTCCCCCAGATGTCAATCCCCAATGGGATTGATGTCCAAAACAAGTCCCACTAGCAGCCCAATTTCAAGTACTCAGCTGAGTCCTGGAAATAGGGTATTAAGGGCTTCTGCCAGCTTCAATGGAAGAACCATTAGTGCCAGTTTTGCAACAGAAGGGAAGAGAGATATTGCCTTCAGGAGAAAAAAACACCACTATGCCATTTTGGGTGTCCCTTGTGATGCCTCCTGTTATCCCTAAAGTTGAACCTAGACTACTAGGGTTCAAGCTTAAGGAAATCTCAATAGTAGATATAAGGTAACTGACAAATAACTCTATGGGGTTTGGTGGTAGGTAGACATATGACAGAAATCATACATATTCAAAGATCAAGTAGCAGGGAGTATATAAGGTTTCACTATCTAGATATTGACAGAATATAACTGTGAGCATAACTTTGTGAACATAATGATTCAGGTTCTATTTAAAAAAAATTAAAAAAAAATAGTTGCATGCTGATCAAAAGAGTCACGGTATAAAATATTAAGATCATACATAGACAAAATGATGATAGCATGTACTTCAATAATTAAAAAAGATAAGGCTCACAGATCACAATCATTTCAAAAACAGTAATTTCTAATCAATATGAAATAAAACCAGATACATGCCTGTAAATCCAGTTTAAAATCTGACTTCCATTATAAGCTCCAACCCCTATTACCTCATCACTATATGATATATATACAAAATTGTTTAAAGTTTGATGAGGTTTCAAGATCCTGTTTTTATGGATCGAACCTTTAAAAAATAGTAAAGTTTCTTCAACTTCAAACTTTTAGACTAGACAAGTGTATACAAAATAAAAACCATACTATCTGCTGCTGACTATCGAATCATTAACAAACTAATCTTCTATGACTAGATTATTTTAGATCATCACAACCTAAGGACTTCTAGAATATTTTTCCAAGACGGTCAGATCATTAAGAACCTGGGACCTCTTTTGCAATCTGATGTATTCAGCATCTTGGTTCTGTTCTAAACTCTCTAGCTCCTTGATCTGAATCTTCATCTGTTCATTCTTCTTCTGAATAACCCTTTTCTTCTTTAATATATCTTTGGATATGAGAACCACCTTCTGGTAATCGGCTTCTGTTAACACCAAAAAGTGCTCACTAACTCATCCCTTTGGACATACACCTCTGTTGACCAAATTTCCTACCAACCTCGCCTCCAAAACGCCATAAAACCCAAATGGATATTAAAAATACCCAAAAATTCCCTCAAAAACATACTAAAACCCCAAAAGAGGGTCAAAATCAAACAAATATGGAATAAAACCCAAAAGAAAATTAAAAAAAAAAGAGAAAATAGGGAAAAAACCCTAAAAAAGCCCTAAAACCCTAATCCAAGTTTATAAAAAGGGGTGGAGGCCCCTCATTTCATAATCCCCAATCACTCTACCCTCATGCTACTAAATTTTTTCAAAGCCTTAAGCCATCCATCTTTGTGCCTTTTGGCCTCCCTTGAGATAAAATTTTTAGCCACCATCCAAGCATTAGAGAGAAGAGTACCAAACTAAGGAGCTTCGGAGCACACCGCCAGAACTCCACCAGCCTCATCTTCGAGGTAAATATATTTATTGCAAGCCCTTTGCTTGCCCATAGTAAAAAAAAAAGATTCTTTATTCTACAGTTTTTACAAGTGTATCGTTTGTTATTTCAAGTCATATTTTACTTCATGCATGTGTTTAAACTCATGTTTATTGTTTAATACCATTTGCTTCAATCATTTGTACTTAGTTTATTGTTGTTTACTTCCATACTGCTGTTAAGGATTCCATAATCCTTAACAGGTGCTCATTTGTACAAGCTGGGGCAAAAACCCCAGCTACAGTTTGGCGACTCCACTGTCTGAACCCCTCTCTGACAAGTTTAGTTTTTATTAATATTTTTGTTTGCAGTTTTGTTTTCTGTTTTCCTTGCTTAGTTCATCAGTTCTGTGTGTTTTCCTGTACAGTTGCAACTAGTTTGCATTGATGCAGAAATAGCGTATTTTTCACTGACAGTTGCGGTCCAAACCGCGGCTATTCTCCACCTTCGCGCGGTCCGCACATCGACTTCTTAGCCTTTTGCTGCGATTCAAAATGTGGGTTATCCTTACCTGTGTGCAGTCCCAACCGCGACTGTTCTCCACCTTTGCGCGGTATGCACATCGGCTTCTTATCCTTTTACTGTGATTCAAAACGCGAGTTATCCTTACCTGTGCGCGGTCCCAACCATGACTGTTCTCCACCTTTGCACGGTCTCCACATCGGCTTCTTAGCCTTTTGCTGTGACTCAAAATGCGAGTTAGTATTTCTTGTTCGTGGTCCCGACCGTGCCTGTTTTTCATTTGTACACGGACTGCACCACGTAAAACCTAGTCTTCTGCTCGTGGACCATACCACGGCTCTCACCACTCTTCTCGCATCCTCGTCCCCGAACCAGAGCGGTGCCGCTCACTACCCTGACATATACGTAGCATGCACCGCGATCCAGACCAGCCACATCTGTGGATTCCATCACAGCAACACACCTGTGAACTGCGCTGCAAAACGCAGGTTTCCTAGCGACCTGTGCGCTACCACCACCCCACCTGCACGCTTTTACCTATGCGATTTCTGCGCTGCACACCGCGTTCTCTGAGCCGAAACTTGTGCTGCAATCCGCATTTTTCGCATCGATACCCGCGTTGCACTTCCCCTAACTTGCGCTGCAAACCATGAGTTTCTTGCCGATACCCGCTCTGCACCGTGCCAAACTTCCCGTAACTTGCACTTCACACCGCAGATTTCAACGCAAAAGTCGCGTTGTACACATCATTGAGCAGGCCCTTAGCCGCATTCTGATTTCCACTTTTTTTCTTAATTTTAGTTGTTTTAAAAAAATAAAAAAATAAAAATTTGTTTTAAGTCTTTGAATCAGCATTCAATTTCCAGCATTGTTTCCATTTTTCTAGCATTTAAATACCATATTTTTATTTGCTAGTTAACTGCCAACATTATCATTGCACACACTCTAACACCTAACTCAAGTGATCCTTAAAAAACTACTTAACTCAACCAACTTTTAACCACACTTGGGGTACACAGAAATTGGTAGCTAGGTAGGGCAAGGGGGATAGGTATCCAAATAAAACCCCTTTCTAGGGTTCCAAAATCCATTAGTATTTTTTGACACAGTTATGACCAATTTGTCGGAAAGGCCTCTCCCTCAGGAGGGTTGAAGTGGCGAGACTGGTTCCGGAGGCCTGAGTGGAATACTGCAATCCATTCAGTCACCGAAGGCTGAAGGCTACCTACTCGTTGGTCCATGTGTGGTGATTCCTTTTAGGTCCACATGGTGATAAGACTGGAGCCACAGATTCACCTTTCTGGACGTGTCATGAATGGGGTATCTTAGTTTCCTTTCTTCTAGGATTGTCTACCCAGTGTCCTTCCTAGTAGGGGGATATCATTGGCCTTTGGTTCCACTTTTTGTATTGTCTGACCGGTATTTCATCACCCTGTAGAGGATACGTCGAGTTCGAATCAGCATACCTTCTAGTTAGGTGTTTGCATGATCCCTTACCTCCCTTGAGTTTAGTGAGTACACCTTTTTTCTCTTTGTAGGAGCCTTTGTCTATTGGTATTCTGACCATTTTTTGTTGCTCTGTTCGATTGAAACTAGCATTTTGAGCATTGTGGTTGGACTGAGCGCCGCCTTTTTTACGCTCTCCTTCTGCACACATGATTGCACTAGGATTTTTTGAGCTTTTCACTTATCACACCTCACTCGGAATACCCTCATCGTCATCATTGAGTCCCAAAGACAGTCCCGGCACCAACGAGGCCAACCCCCACAGCACGGTCTACTTGGCTCTCCCCGTCACAGATGTAGAGCCTCACTCCCTGATCCAGACACCCCTTATACCACATCTGATTCAAAACCAGAACACACCACATAGTCGGTTCCATCTAGCCCCTTAGCCGACATGACGTCCAACCCCTTTTTCAGTGGGATGGTTGGTGGAGGATCCACCACTCATCTAGCTACCACCTCAACAGTCACACCGTCTGCAGGCCCTACGCCTACCATTAACACCACTACATCCATCCCAGTGGGTAGCGTCTTAGTTACTAGTACAAACCCAGCAATGACTAGTGTCATGCTTGGGGTCAGCACCTCCACCATGGCTGCTATGACCCACACCGTTGCCCCACACATTGGGGGCAGCACCTCCACCATGGTTTCTATGGTCCACACTGTCGCCCCACACATTGGGGGTAGCACCTCCACTATGGCCGCTATGGCCCACACCATTTCCCCACACATTGGGAACAGTGGCCATACCATCGCCACCGTGGCGAACACACTTCCCCCACCACCTCCAACGCACCTCCCCGCTAGTTTTCCATTCATGGCCAGTCTAAACCTCCCCGACTTGGCTAAGTTTACTAATGATCCAATACCGCATGATCCCATGTGCCCTCCTATGCCCACCAAACTCTCCTCGGACATACCCAAATTCGAGGGAAAGGGAGGAGAACACCCTTGTAATCATATCATGTCTTTCCACTTATGGTGTTCCTCTAACTCCATCGTGTATGACTCTATTCACCTTCGACTACTACAAAGAACCCTTACTAGAGCTGCAGCCAAGTGGTATATTGACCAACCTCATGGGACCCACCCTACATTCACATCCCTTACCTCCACTTTCCTGCAGTTCTTCCAGCTACCCGTTTGTTACGATGCCGGTGTAGATATCCTCTTGTCTTGCAAACAAAACACTGCCACACACATCACAGATCACATCCATGAATGGCGTAAACGATGTACGTTATGCAAGATCAAGTTGGATGACTGGATCTTTTTAGACTGGTTCCTCAAATCTCTCATACCAACCATCATGAAGGATGTGGCATCCAAGCGACCCCAGTCTAAGGAAGAAGCAATTCTCAAAGCTCAACAATTTGCTCTCATTTATGCCCAGTTCGGTTATCTATATTCTATTTTACCTGATGCCCCCCGTGCTGACTCAGCCCGGAGCAATGCGCCTGGGGCATCCCATGCTATTGATGGTATCATTGGGCATGTGGCATCACTCCCTCAACTGTACACAGCTATGCCCTCTACTAGAGGCCCCAACCTCTCACGCGCCACGTCCCATTCTGGAGCGACTACCTCATATGCCCCAGTCATTAGACCTCCTCATATCCATGGACCATCATTCCCACCACAGTGTTATGGCCATGCACCCCCACCTTATAATTCTCCTATGGGACAGCCTACATTTTATCAACACCCAGCTCCGCCCACCCATTCACACCCCCAAGTCTAGCAAGCTTACTACCCCCCGTAAGCCCCAATTGTGCAACCACCAGTTCCTCCATCCAATTTATCATCCACAACCGACCACACCAGCTCCAGCCCAACCTCAAGCACATCCCAGTTATTACCCAACATCGGCACCTTCACCACCTGCTCAACCACATAATCCTACCAATCCCTAAGGGCAAGTTTATGCCCAATAGCACCCACAGCAAAATCAGCCTGCTCAACGCAACCAACAAGGCCAACAGAATTGGGGCAGATGACAGAACAGGAGGAATAACCAACCTCAGGACCAGGGCAGTCAACAACCAAACCCCCCCAATAACAACAATGCCGCCCCACCCGACCAAAACCCCGACAGACCACCTCGTCAGTGCAAGAATCCCAACCTACGAACGAATCATCCTTATTCCATATGTGGGGTATACGGCCACTATACGCACAATTGTCCGCATTTAGATCATTCCCATCAACTCTAGATGGATGACACCCAATTGCAAGGACAAGCTACTCCCTCGACACAACCCAACCCCCAGACACCCCCCTTGGTGCTGCAAAATCTCTTGCCCACGTAAGGAGTAGTAAACGCTCAACCACTACCTACTCCTCAAGAAACTGTACAACCACCTCAGCAAATCGCATATGCTACACAAACAAGCCAAACCACAGATTCGGGTACTCACCATCTCCTCATGATATCATCAATTGACGTCAACCTTCAAACGCGTCGAAATCAATACGGACCTAATCCCGAAACCCCCCCATTGACACTGCTACCCCCACAGATCAACCCTTACACATACCCCCACCACACGGAGATGGGGCCCCTAAAGCCCCTCGTTTCCCACTACAACGGATCAACAACAATCCTAACGCTCATGCCGCAGCAAATTATAATATTGTAGAAGATCTAGTGCAATCCCCCATGGCTATGTCTGCATTAGAAGTCCTGAAGAACTGCCCCACACAGAGGAAATTGTTGTTATCCGCCATCGGTGCGATAGACCCTAATGACTCTTAATTGATGGCATTTGACCTAGACCAATCCGAACCACATTTGCCTTCAACATTATCCTTCCAAGTCTCCGTATCATATCGGAACTCAGTCATCCATTGATGCATCATCGATGAAGGTGCCTCCACCTGCGTCATGTCGACTTTTGTTTGGCAGAAGCTTGGATCCCCCATTGTACAACCATCAACAACTGCGTTAAGAGATTATGATGGTCGCATAGCCCAACCTCACGGCCTTTTTACCAACGTCCTCCTTCAGCTAGTGGGAAAAACAGTCCTAATCGATATAGAGGTTATCAATGTACAACTTGATTACAATCTCTTACTTGGTCGTAGTTACATGTATGCTATGAAGGCTGTCACTCCGTCCGTATTCCACATCATGATGTTCCCCCATGAAGGACGTGTGGTCAAAATTTACCAAATAACATACTATGATCCCAATGCCCCAGCTGCCCCGAGAATGTTCTCCCCATGATCGAACGACCTGTGCACAATGCTCCTACATCGCTAGTCTCCACAGTCAGACCCGGATTATACTTGGAGCTACCCATGACTTCCACGTTCCAATCCATTTCGCCCCCTCTAAAGATAACTGAGATATCAGATCTTTGCACAATTTCCTCCAACCACACAGCACCCAACCAGCAACCGTCTTTACTACAACAACCACCATCAGTACCAAATTACATTGGGGCGACGCCTATCCATACGATCCCGTTTTTATTTCCACCATCTGGAGTGATAAGTTCACCAGTGATGGCCACTTTGAACCTCCCTGGATTAACCCTAAGACTTCCCATGTGGTACTTACCCGCCCCTAATCCTATACCAACACCACAGGTCATTCTTCAACTATTTCAACCTATTAACACTTCCAACGGCCCACCACCAGGAGTGGCAAACATGCCCAACTATCCCCCTTCTAGTGTAGCCTCCACATCTGCTACACAACCTCCACCACCACCACCAAAAAACACTAGGGGTAGAGGCCTGCAAAACTATACCGCCCCACTGGCAAGAAAACCAGTGGCACCCCAACCACCCCCCCGAGCACTCCCTAAGTGCTTCTTGTGTGACGATATTGGCCACGCTACCCACAACTATTCGCAGTTACCCAATCTCCAAAAGCACATGCAGACCTTGGACGACAACCCCAGCATCCCCGTGGTTGTACTAAACCCCCCATCCCATCAACGCATAAAGGCGTTACGTACTAATCACGCTTGCGCCATCTGCGGAATATATGGTCACTACTCACACCATTGCCTTGACCTCCCAGATTACAGAGCAACCCTCTACGAATTGAATAATGCTGACCTGGAAACATCACCTCCCACCATTGAAGAAATTCATCCTCCAACACCTTCCCCTTTGGAAGAAGTCAATACCATATATATGATCTCTACAGTTGATAGAAATGACTCTCCTCCAACACCTACCCTTCCCTCGTATGACTTGATCTCCCAGCACTTCCACAGCGATGAGGAAATCCTCGAATCCCTTACGGAACCAGACTACCCATGGTACGACATGCACCATCGATCATATTTCATCCTCGGTGAGTCCACCCCTATCGCAGCCAACCAATTGGCATTTGAAACAAAAGACTTCCTCCCCGAAAAGGTCGATTGGTTCAATAGTCCTATTCCCGCCCCCGACGCCTTCGAGGAAGGAAACATGGCAAATATCTCTCCCATCATACAGGTATACATTGCTTTCCCAAGTGGCCAATCCGAGATCGGGGCCACTTGTGCGGAATATGAAATCGGGGAAGCCAAAAAACTTTTTCAGGAGTTCTGTGATGTCTTTGCTTGGTCTTATATGGAAATGCCCATTCTAGATCCTACTATCATAGAACAACACATCGACACATGGCCTAAGGTCCCACCTGTCTGCCAGAAGCAGATACCAATTCACCCCTCCAAATTCCTTGCAGTTAAAACTGAAATTGAGAAGCTCCGAAAAGCCGGGTTCATCTATCCCATCGCTTACACCACTTGGGTGTCCAACCCTGTACCCGTCAACAAAAAATAGGGCACTCTCCATGTTTGCACAAATTTTTGAGTTCTCAATCAAGCATGTCCCAAAGACAACTTTCCCACACCTTTCATCGACCAGCTTGTTGACACTTGTGCCGGACATGAAGTCCTCTCCTTTATGGATGGTTTTTCCAGATATAACCAAATACACATTCAAAAAGAAGACCAATATAAAACTGCGTTCACTACCCCATGGGGCACCTTTTCCTACCGGGTCATGCCATTTGGTCTAAAGAATGTGGGTGCCACTTTCCAATGAGCCATGACATACTACTTCCACGACCTTGTTAAATATTGTAACTTCAAAGAATATTATATTTGTACTTTATTATTCCGGAGATGTTTCATCCCTCCGAGGTAATCCTATTATGTATCCGGAGATGTTTATTCCTCCGAGGGTTAGTATTAACTAGGGTTATTAGACCCACCATGTGTGGGTCGGCCCTGTAGTTATATTTTAGGGGTTATTAGACTTCTCCAGGTGAGGTCGGCCCCAACAGGTCTTTTAGTCAGTTGAGAGTCAAGTATAAATAGATGAGGTGAACTCCTCATTAGATCATTCACTCACTTGTGAAAGGGTGCGCACTAGTTGAGGAGATCTGCTAAGGAGTCAAGAGGAGAAGGAGCACATCTTGTATTTTGGTTGATCATCTTATTGAGGAAAGCTTTACTGGGTTTTCTACCCCATGAGGGTTTCCCAGGATATATTGTGTGTTATCTTGTGATTGTGTTTCTATCAGAGATCTTGCTTGTCTATTTGGTTTAAATCTAACATGGTATCAGAGCCAGGTTGAATAGGACATCTTTCACAAGGTAAGAATACCTCTTTCTCTCTCTTTGGTGAAGTTAGGGTTTCAGCCCAAAGTTGATATTATTGATTTTTGGTTGCATGGATGGATAGCCCTTTTCAATACCTTTCTTTTGAGCTATAGATCGAACTTTTTGGTTGGGTAGAACTCCGGGAAATCCAAACCCTAATTCTACCAAAAGTGCGATACGTCAGATTTTGGTTTCAGAAAAAAGTTGTAATTTTTGAATTCTGATTATATGGCTGGGTATCCCTTCTCAAGAGCATTCTTTTGAGCTATAGATCGAACTTTTTGGTTGGGTAGAACTCCGGGAAATTCAAACCCTAATTCTACCAAAAGTGCGATAAAATTCTGTTCCAGATTCCGGAAAAGTAAAAGGTAACTTTCCAGGTAAGTCTACTCTGTCTCTTGGACTCCCCCAAGATAAGATGGCTCCAAATACTAAGCTTGAAGACAAGCTAGAAGGCATAGAGAATTTCCGAGCATGGAAATACAGAATTGGTCTAATTCTTGAGGAGAATGATCTTGCTCATTATATCAAGGAGGAAGTTGCAGAACCATAAGAAGATGAAGCCAAAGAGAAACACAGGAAGGATCTGATTAGGGCAAAGAGAATCATAGCTGATTCCATTAAAGACCACTTGATTCCCCAAGTGTCTTCCAAGAAGACTCCAAAGGAAATGTATGATGCCCTAGGAAGAATGTATGAAGGAAAGAACATCAATAGGAAGATGAATCTAAGGACTCAGTTGAAGAGCACCAAGATGAACAAAGGAGAATCCATTCAAGACTACTTCTCAAGAGTCCATCAAATCAAAGAACAACTAGATGCCATTGGTGATACCCTTGATGAAGATGAACTTGTGATGACAGCTCTAAATGGTCTCACTAGACCTTGGGAGTCATTCATTCAAACTATGTGTGCCAGAAAAGAAAGTATGAAGTTTGATGTAGTTTGGGAAGATTGTGTACAAGAGGAGGCTAGGGTTGCAAATAGAGAAGCCTTTCTCAAAGAAGATGACCAAGCCTTGGCCACTCATACCAAAAGAAGAAGGAGTCAATCCTACTTCAAGAAAGGTGGTCTCAAGGAGTCTCATCCTCCTCACAGATTTCACAAGAAAAGAGGATCTACTCAAAGAAGGGATTACTCTTCTTTCCAATGCTACTCTTGTCACAAATTAGGACACATTGCTAAAGATTGCCCTCTACAGAAGAAAAAGGGTAATCACTTCAAAAGACATCAAGCACATCTTGCAGAGGATGACAGTGAAGAAGAAGAAATAGAGGAAGAAAGGTCTCACAATAAAAGGCCTAGAGATGAAGGGGAAGAAGAAGAAAGGACCTTCTTCAAAAGGAGGTCAAGAAGAAACACAGAAGAAGATGCAGAAGAATATGTTCTATTCTCCGCACTCTCTGGATCCATAACCCCTGGTGAAGGTACATGGCTTATTGACAGTGGTGCTTCAAAGCACATGACTGGACAGAAGAGGACCCTCTCAAATCTTGAAGAAAAGAATTCTCCCCAAAAGGTATCTCTAGGAGATGACTATCAATATCCCATTAAGGGAATTGGTGAAGCAAACTACAAACTCGATTCTGGAACCCCCATGAAGATGAAGGAAGTTCTATATGTTCCAGGATTAAAGAAGAATTTGCTTTCAATCTCAGCTTTAGACAAGAAAGGCTATAGAGTTGCATTCATTGATCGACAAGTGTTAATGTGGTCCAAAGGAAAATCCATTAAGGATGCAATTGTTATTGGTGAAGAGGAAGGAGGTTTATATAAACTCAAGGGTCATCCAGAAGCTGCTCTTGTTCATGAAACCTCTAGCCCCAGTGAGCTATGGCATAGAAGACTAGCTCACATTAACTACAAAGCCTTACCTTATGTAAGCAAGGTGGTCATAGGACTACCAGATTTAAAGGTGGATCATAATGGCTCATGCAAAGGATGTAAGAAAGGCAAGAATGTCAAGAACCCATTTCCAAAGAGTGAAACAAAGACCAAAGGGATCTTGGAGTTAATACACTCAGATGTGTGTGGTCCAATGCCCACCACCTCTCTAAGTGGGTTTGAATACTATCTTTCTTTCATTGATGATCATTCAAGGAAAACTTGGATATACTTTCTAAAGGGTAAGAATGAAGTTTTTGGGAAGTTCAAAGAGTTCAAGGCTCTAATAGAAAATCTCTCAGAAAAGAAAATCAAGGTTCTCAGAACAGACAATGGTGGAGAGTATACTTCAAAAGAGTTTGAAGAATTCTGTAAGGAAGCTGGAATCAAAAGAGAACTAACCACTCCCTACAATCCCCAACAAAATGGGGTTGCAGAAAGGAAAAATAGAACCATCATGGAAGCTGTGAAGACTATGATACATGACCAGGATCTTCCCATGTATCTGTGGGCTGAAGCAGCCAGAACAGCAGTATATGTTCAAAACAGATTATCTCATAGTGCTCTTGATTTCAAAACTCCAGAAGAAGTGTTTTCTGGAAAGAAGCCCGAAGTAAGCCATCTTAAAATATTTGGGTGTCCTGTGTACATCCACATTCCAAAGGAAAAGAGAACCAAGTTGGATCCTTCTGGTAAGAAAGGAATATTTGTTGGCTATTGTGAATCATCCAAAGCCTTCAGGATTTACATACCAGGTTTTCATCATATAGAAATAAGTAGAGATGTAACCTTCGATGAGGAAGCAGCTCTTAAGAAATCTAGAAAATGTCAACTTGAAGAAGTTTATGAAGAAGATACATCTCCCAGAGTCTCAGATACTGTTCACATCCCTGAGGAGGACATAACAGAGGATCATGACATGCTGGAACCACAAGAACCCCCTGTTGCAGAATTATCTAGGAAAAGAAGACCAGCATGGGCTAGAGATATTATACAAGGAGCTGAAAGATATGGTGCTCCTGAAGGCTCCACTAGAGAAAGGAAGAAACCAAAGCTAGTGTCCAACTATATGGCCTTGATGTGTGATCTTGTGGATCAACTACCTACTAGCTATGAAGAAGCAGCTCAAAAGAAAGAATGGGTAGAAGCAATGACTGAAGAATATCAGTCAATAATGAAAAATGATGTTTGGGATATAGTCCCCAAACCAAGAGATAAAAGTGTGGTTTCTTCCAAATGGATTTTCAAAATAAAACATGCTGCAGATGGAAGCATTGAAAAATACAAGGCAAGGTTTGTAGCCAGAGGATTCTCTCAAAAGGAGGGAATTGACTATGAAGATACATTTGCACCTGTTGCTAGGTATACTTCGATTAGAACTATCATGGCACTTGCATCTATGATGAAATGGAAATTGCATCAAATGGATGTTAAGACAGCCTTCCTGAATGGTGTAATTGAAGAAGAAGTATACATAGAACAACCTCAAGGTTTTGAGGTCAAAGACGGAAGGACCCATGTATGCAAACTGAAGAAGGCATTATATGGTTTGAAGCAAGCTCCCAGAGCTTGGTATGGAAGAATTGACAGCTTCTTATTAAGCATGGGCTTTACCAAAAGTAAAGCTGACCCCAATCTCTATCTTAAGGTAATGAATGATGAACCTGTTATATTGCTATTATATGTAGATGATTTATTTCTAACAGGAAATGAGAAACAAATCATTGAAAGCAAGAAGAAGCTTTCTTCAGAATTCGAAATGAAAGATCTCGGATTAATGCACTACTTCTTAGGCCTAGAAGTATGGCAAGAGCAAAAAGGGATATTTCTAAATCAAGGTAAGTATACTGTGGAGATCCTCAAAAGGTTTGATATGTTGGAGTGTAAAGCTATGGCCACTCCCATGGACTCCAACCTAAAACTACTAGCTAATGATTCATCAGAACTAGTGGACATAACCCTATATAGACAAATCATTGGATCTTTGATGTACTTGACAAATACTAGGCCTGATATATGCTTTGCTGTAAATACCCTAAGTCAGTTTCAAGTAGAACCTAGAAAGGTTCACCTTATAGCTGCAAAGCATATCATGAGGTACCTAAAAGGTACAGTGGACTATGGTCTTTACTATCTTAGAGAAAATGAACTCAAGTTGCATGGTTTCTCAGATTCTGATTGGGCAGGTAGTGTCTCAGACAGAAAAAGTACTTCAGGTGGATGTTATGGTCTTGGATCTGCCATGATCTCCTGGTTCAGCAAGAAACAATCTAGTGTGGCCCTCAGTACCGCTGAAGCAGAATATATAGCTGCTTGCTCTGCCAGCTGTGAAGCGGTGTGGCTTCGGAAACTCTTATCTGGAATCTTTGACTTAGAGATGGATCCTACTGTGATTATGTGTGATAATCAAAGCTGCATTAAGATGACTGAAAATCCTGTGTTCCATGATAAGTCAAAACACATTGAGATCCGTTACTTCTATATACGAGACATGGTGCAGAGAGGAGCCATCAAGCTCGAGTACATAAGCACTGAAGATCAGGTTGCCGATATCTTGACTAAACCTCTGTCTCGAGTAAAGTTTGAATACTTCCGAGACAAGCTTGGTTTAGTCCAGAAGGACCCTCCTCGAAAGGGGGAGTAGCATAGTATTTCTGTCACTTATTTTTTTTTTTTTTTGTTTTGTTAGCTACTTACAATTATTTAGATTTAGAACTCTTACATATCGTTTATACATGATTTGATATGATGTATTAGTGAGAATACATACATGTTTTGATGTACACATGTTTTGATGAGATGTGTACATGTTTTGATTAGTGATGTATACATGTTTTGATGTACACATGTTTTGATGTGATGTGTACATGTTTTGATTACTGATGTATACATGTTTTGATGTACACATGTTTTGATGTGATGTGTACATGTTTTGATTAGTGATGTATACATGTTTTGATGTACACATGTTTTGATGTGATGTGTACTGATGTATACATGTTTTGATGTACACATGCTTTGATGTGATTGTTGACGTATACATGTTTTGATGAACACATGTTTTGATGTGATGAATACATGTTTTGATGTGATATATGATTGTACCTGTATGGATGAAGATACAGTTGAGGGGATTGAATCATCCCTGGACTTTCAGTCCTAAAGAGAACCGTAGACGTAAGGTCTCCGAAAATGAAGTCCTTAGTGGACAGTTGAGGGGATTGAATCATCCCTGGACTTTCAGTCCTAAAGAGAACCGTAGACGTAAGGTCTCCGAAAATGAAGTCCTTAATGGACAGTTGAGGGGATTGAATCATCCCTGGACTTTCAGTCCTAAAGAGAACCGTAGACGTAAGGTCTCCGAGAATGAAGTCCTTAGTGGACAGTTGAGGGGATTGGATCATCCCTGGACTTTCAGTCCTAAAGAGAGCCGTAGACGAGAGGTCTCCGAGAATGAAGTCCTTGGTGGACTTGAGGGGATTGGATCATCCCTGGACTCTCAGTCCTAAAGAGAGCCGTAGACGTGAGGTCTCCGAGAATAGAAGATAGGACTGCATCGTCCCTGGACCTTAGTTCAAAATGTACGTGATGGGGATTGCATCATCCCGGAACTGATAGTTCAAAATGTACGTGATGGGGATTGCATCATCCCGGAACTGATAGTTCAAAATGTACGTGATGGGGATTGCATCATCCCGGAACTGGTAGTTCAAAATGTACGTGATGGGGATTGCATCATCCCGGAACTGATAGTTCAAAATGTACGTGATGGGGATTGCATCATCCCGGAACTGATAGTTCAAAATGTACGTGATGGGGATTGCATCATCCCGGAACTGATAGTTCAAAATGTACGTGATGGGGATTGCATCATCCCGGAACTGATAGTTCAAAATGTACGTGATGGGGATTGCATCATCCCGGAACTGATAGTTCAAAATGTACGTGAAGGGGATTGTATCATCCCTGGACTTCGGTCCCTGAATTGATCCGTAGACGAATGGTCTCCGAGAAAGTAATGGTATTAATGATGTGGTTACTTGTATCGGTAGGATACTTGTATTGATGATGTGGTTACTTGTATCAGTAGGATACTTGTATTGATGATGTGGTTACTTGTATCAGTAGGATACTTGTATTGATGATGTGGCTACTTGTATCGGTAGAATACTTGTATTGATGATGTGGTTACTTGTATCAGTAGGATACTTGTATTGATGATGTGATTACTTGTATCGGTAGGATACTTGTATTGATGATATGGTTACTTGTATCGGTAGGATACTTGTATTGATGATGTGGTTATCTGTATCGGTGGGATACTCATATTGTTGTGTAGGATACTTGTATGATCGTATGATGACGATGCTACTGATCGTGTGATGACGATGCTGCTGATCGTGTGATGACGATGCTGCTGATCGTGTGATGACGATGCTACTGATCATGTGATGACGATGCTGCTGATCGTGTGATGACGATGCTGCTGATCGTGTGATGACGATGCTGCTGATCGTGTGATGACGATGCTGCTGATCGTGTGATGACGATGCTGCTGATCGTGTGATGACGATGCCGTTGATTGTGTGATGACGAAACTGTTGATCGTATGACGACGATGCAGCTGATCATGTGAAGACGATGCTAAAGATCGTGATGTTGATATTGATGTACCAGTAACTGGTTGAGTTACTGATGAAGTCGAATTGAAGAAAGCTTCCGATGATTTATAGATGTATCATGTGTAGTGACTCCTTGCTCCTGCAGATGCTGTTATAATATCCTTCTCGTTAAGGGGGAGTGTTAAATATTGTAACTTCAAAGAATATTATATTTGTACTTTATTATTCCGGAGATGTTTCATCCCTCCGAGGTAATCCTATTATGTATCCGGAGATGTTTATTCCTCCGAGGGTTAGTATTAACTAGGGTTATTAGACCCACCATGTGTGGGTCGGCCCTGTAGTTATATTTTAGGGGTTATTAGACTTCTCCAGGTGAGGTCGGCCCCAACAGGTCTTTTAGTCAGTTGAGAGTCAAGTATAAATAGATGAGGTGAACTCCTCATTAGATCATTCACTCACTTGTGAAAGGGTGCGCACTAGTTGAGGAGATCTGCTAAGGAGTCAAGAGGAGAAGGAGCACATCTTGTATTTTGGTTGATCATCTTATTGAGGAAAGCTTTACTGGGTTTTCTACCCCATGAGGGTTTCCCAGGATATATTGTGTGTTATCTTGTGATTGTGTTTCTATCAGAGATCTTGCTTGTCTATTTGGTTTAAATCTAACAGACCTAACCCATATCAGCCTGGTTTACCTAGATGACCCGACCGCTCGCTCCAAAAAAACGATCTAACCACTTAAATGACCTTTGGCAAGTCTTCCTCCATTGCCACAAGTACAGAATCCGCTTGAACCCTCTCAAGTGTGTCTTTTTTGTTCCTGTAGGATGGTTGTTAGGATTCATCGTGTCACAAAAAGGGATAACTGTTGAACCCTTAAAAGTATAAGCCATCTTGGACCTACAGCCCTCGCACCGTACGTCAGTTACAAAGTCTACAAGGGAGAGCAAAATTTCTCTGCTGCTTTGTTCTTGAATATGCCACGACGGTCCACGGCTTCCTCCGCTTACTCCGTACCCATAGCCTCTTTTTCTGGGATGAGCAATCTCAAGCAAACTTTACATCCCTCAAAACAGCCCTCACTAATGCCCCTTTGATCTCCCCACCAGATTTCTCCAAGGATTTTATCCTGTATGTTTTGGCATTTGAATACGTTGTCTCTGGGGTGCTTGTCCAAGAAGATAGTGCACAGAAAGAGCATGTAATCTACTACGTGAGTCAAACCTTGTCTGGCCCACAGTTGCGTTACCCTCCTAAAGAGAAGTTGGCCCTAGTTGCCTTCTTCTCCGTACAAAAGCTCCGTCACTACATATTGCTGAGCACAACTACTGTTGTGGCCGACTCTAATCCTATGGTTTACCTACTGAGTCGTTGTATACTTCAAGGCCGTGTGGCTAAATGGGTCGTTATTCTCCAAGAATATGACCTCACGTTTACAACCCCAAGGAGCGACAAGGCCCTTACTTGGCACAACTTATGAAAAAATTTCCATCGTCATCCATTTCAGCCTCCATTCAGACCAATCTCCCGGATGATCATTTATTTATCATTTCTTCATATGACCCTTGGTACGACGATATCTTGGTGTACCTTCACACTCAGAAATTTTGACTGGATCTCTACTGCGATGAGTGTCGATGCATACGTCACCACGCTTCACGTTACCTTCTCCTAGGAGATGTGTTATACCGTCATGGTATTGACACCATTTTACATCGCTGCCTCACCCACGATGAGGTCGAACAAGTCATTAATGATTGCCACAGTGGAGCTTGTGGCGGACATTTTTCAGGGATGGCCACCGCCCAAAAAGTCATCCAATGTGCCGGATATTTTTGGCCCTCCCTTTTCACCGACTGTATCACTACAGTAAAACATTGTCGCAACTGCCAGCTCTTTGCACCCAAGGCAAGGACCCCACCCGCCCCCCTCCACCCAGTCGTCACTGTTGGCCCCTTTTGAAAATGGGCCATCAATTTCATGGAATGCAACCCAACCTCGGCAGGTGGCCATAAGTACATCATTGTCGTTGTGGATTACTTCACCAAATGGGTTGAATCCATGCCCACATTCAACTGCAAAGCCGACACTGCAACTTGTTTCTTCTTTAATCTTGTCATTACTTGGTTCGGCGTCCCCCAACAACTGGTGTCTGACCACGGCGGCCACTTTGAAGACACCATCTAGAAGGAATTGTCCATCCTTCTTAAATTCAAGCATCAATACTCTTTTGCCTATTACCCTCAAGGGAATGGTCAGGTCGAGGCCATCAATAAAATACTGAATACCATTCTTCAATGTACCGTAGATCGCCATAAGTCCAACTGGTATCACATGTTATTTCCAGCACTTTGGGCTTATCGCACTTCTACTAAGACCGCCACAGGGTTCACCCCTTTTCACTTGGTCCATGGTGTCGAATCGGTTCTCCCAATAGAGTGCCATATTCCCTCCCTCCACATAGTTGTAGAACTCCTTCCCGACACCTCCCCACTTGAGCAACGCCTAATCCTATTGGAACAGGCTAACAAGGATCGCCGGACGACCCTTCAAACCATCAAAGTTGCAAAAAACCACTCCAAAGCAGGTTATGATGAACACGTTCACCCATGCAATTTCAGGGAAGGAGACCTTGTGCTAGTCTCTGACCAAGCACACGATAAGACCGGGAAAGGAAAATTTGAATCCATGTGGCAAGGACCATACATCGTGCATACCTGTTTGGGACATGGAACATACATCCTCACCAATTATGAAGGGACCCCTTTGCGCAATCCTCAGAATGGGTTGTACCTTAAACGCTTCTACCCATAACACCTTTTTTTGAGGACCCACCAGTCCCCTTTTGTACAATTTCATTCCCCTTTTTTTTCCCACCCTTTTTTATCTACGACCTTACGTTTTGATTACCCTGCATGATCGCAGATGGACTCCCTCCTACTACAATATGTTGGTTTTGCCAATGGCGCAAGTCGCTGGTCCCTGAACCTCACCTCTGCAGCTTGGGTCTTATATTCCCCCTCACATGAGCTCATCCACCTTGATGGAGTGTGCATAGGCGCTGCTACCAACAACCAGGCTGAGTACGATGCCATGGCCAGTCTATTGACCGCTGCCCTCCATATGGGCATATGTCACCTTCATGTGTTTCTTGAGTCCCAACTGCTTGTCACTCAACTCAACAACTGTTACCAGGTACGGGACCCCTGCCTTTTTAGAAAGTTCCTGCGCACCAAACAAATGATTAGATAGTTTGAATCCATTAAATTCACTCATGTCCCACGCAATCAAAATAGTGTAGCAGACCAACTGACTAATAATATTCTAGACTGGCACACGAATCACCATATGTAGGGCACCAATCATACATACCATCCACATGTACGTAACAATATCATTTAAATATATCAAAAAAGAAAATCAACCATAAGTGCATCCATGTGCATAACCATAAATTGCATCCATGTGCATATAACGCAAACATCATGCTAGGTGCATCCATGTGCATAGAAAGCAAAACATCATCACAAAAGGCATCCACGTTCCATCAATATATATATATATATATATATCATCATGAAAATGTCATAAGTACCCACTGTACCAAAATATACATATAAAGACAACGAGGAGCCCCAACAACATCCTTGGTAAATACCATAAGCCGTATATACAAAAACCCCACATGATCATCACAGTGGGGGAAGCCCTGTCAACTGCCTAGTCAGACTCCTCCTGGTGGTCCTCATCATCATCATCACTTGCGGACCCCCCTACCTCAGCGGCAGTAGTTGCAGCTGCCTGTGCTGCCTCTTCATCCTCTCCCAGCTCCTCCTCAAGCAGCCCCTCCTCAGGATCCTCCTCCTCGGGCTCCTCATCCTCCTCAATCTCCCCAAAATAAGGTACATCCCCTCGAGCAAACGCTCTCATGGTCTGTGCAGCCATTGCAATGCGCTGCATAATAGGCCTCCACTCCTGTGGAGCATCATAACAAATATCGATCAGCTCCTGATCCAAATGCTGCCAACCATTGCTCAAGATCCCCTCCAAGAGCCGATCAATCCCCTGCCTCAAAACATCCAGAGTAACAGCAGCACTCCGGCGACAAACCTGTCCATGCCCGACTGGGTCCACCCCCTCCACATGCCCTCGCCGTAGCCTATGACCTGGCAGTGGTAATGGTCCCACATCTGCCAAAAAAAAACACCAAAATGTCAATACAAGTCCAGCAACTACAAAATGATATCATATAGAAAACCTGTCGAACTGAAATAAAACAAACATACCGTCTGGGCCCTAAGCCTGGCTAGGAGGTCTCGGCATCTCAGGATCCCCACGAAAGTCGATCTCGGCGTATGGATAATCCTCGATGGATACCAATATCTGCATCCACTGTAGAAACAACTCCTCGGTGAAAAAACAGCCAACTAGCCCTCCACCCTTACGAGTCATCATCTCTCCCCATCGCCGCATTCGCGGCTCGGTCGGGGGCGCCACTTGTATTGCTCGTTGAGGCTGAAGTGTCTGAACCCGCTCAAAGAAAAAGGCACACAGAAAAGATGGGAAACAAAACTTCTTCCCCAGGCACCGAACCTTGCTCAAATCTCACCGAACAGTGGTCAAATACATTTGTCCCCATGCATACTATGTCTCGTTAAGGACGCCCTCTATCAATAAGATCTGCCCTCCCGTGATCTGGTTAGGGCCATGAGAACCCAAAACCCGTACCACTGCCGTTGCAATAGCCTACGTAACTGGGTTCTCTATGTCACACAGCATGAGTGAAGAACCACTCACCACTGCTATAGGCGAACAATGTCTCTCCAATAAAGTCTCCATGGATATATTCCCCATCCTCCTCGGCTAAGTCTCGGCAACCATACCTAACCGAGGCAACCTAGTCAGGAAATATACATAGGCTAAGGTCAAATCTAGTTGCTCGCCCTAGATCATGAAAGCCTCAATATCAGAATCCCAGAACTCTAATAACTTGTTCAGCAACAGAGGTGTTGAACGCATGTATGGAATCTCCGCAAACTTCAGGAGACCACTATCAGCTAGTGCCTCCCGAATTGCTCGATCTGTCTGGATATTCCTCCAAATGTTGGGAGGAATCTCCCGCTCTCGCCATCTCACCTCTAGCATCCTACCAATAACAACAATAAAGCTCATTAGATCCCCAGCTAAAAAAAAAACACAACCCTCTGGAGCGTGCTTTCTCCCTTGAAACGCGCATTCCAGAACGCTTTCACCAACCATTTCCTTGCGCTTCACACTGCACATTCCTCCCGGAAAGCCGCGGTCCACATCGCAGAGCGAAACACACCCTGGTTACGCCCTGAAGCGCTTTTTCCCCTTCGAAAGCCGCTCTTCAGAGCGCAACCATCATGGGTCCACCTGCGGAGCACACCGCAGTGTTCTGGATACCCCAGTGCGACCTAAACCGCACCTTTGGCAAAGAAAACCGTGCTTTGCAGCGCAGTTATCCCCCCCATTGCCGCGGTCTAGACCGCACCAAACCATCCAGAACCCGCGCTATGCCACGTAGGTTCCCATTTATGGCCGGTACGACCCCCCAGAGACCCTAAAAAATACAAAAAACTCTTAAATGACAAAGCTTAGGACATGGGCTCTTACCTGCAACTCCCGCAATGCAAATCCACTGGTGAAATCTCCCACAAACTCAACTTTTACCTCTGACCTCCTCTAATGCTCTGTCAAACTGTTGATACCTTTTACGAGATCATACGAGGTTCGTTTCTCAGACCGTTGATACCAATGCACTCAGCACAGCTAGAACTTCGTGGTGGTTCGGTCAGTTTACATTTTTCACTGGCACCTTTTTCGGGCATATTTTCATGCCCTGCGTTGCCTCGGTTTGCATGCCACTTTGGTCATCGTCCGTTTCTGATGTTCTTTATATCGTCGGATTCAATTTTCCGCGCTCATGCTGATGCTTGAGACCATTTCTCGCTCTAACCTCTAAAACATTCGAGCATTTTTTACAGTGCTCTCGTCACCTCGGTTTGCATGCCAATTTGGCCGTTGTCCATTTCTGACATTCCTTATATCGCCGGATTCAATTTTCCACGCCCGTGATGATGCTTGAGATCATTTCTCGCTCTCACCTCCAAATCTCCCGGGCATTTTTCAAATGTTCCTCGTCGCCTTAGTTTGCGTGCCACTTTGGCCATTGTCCATTTTTTACGTTCTTTGTATCGCCAGATTCAATTTTCCACGCCCGTAATGATGCTTGAGATCATTTCTCACTCTCACTTCCAAATCTCTTGGGCATTTTTCAAATGTTCCTCGTCGCCTCGATTTGCGTGCCACTTCGACCGTTGTCTGTTTCTGACACTCTTTATATTGTTGGATTCAATTTTTCGTGCCCGTGATGATGCTTGAGATCATTTCTCGCTCTCACCTCCAAATCTTTCGGGCATTTCTCAAATGTTCCTCATTGCCTCGGTTTGCATGCCACTTCGGTTGTCGCCCTTTTTCGACGTTCTTTATACTGTCGGATTCCATTTTCCACACTCATGATGAGGCTTGAGAGCATTTCTCTCCCTCACCTTAAATTGTTTTGACATTGTGTCCCTACACCTTTTCACCTCGATTTGCGTGCCACATCAGCCACCGCCGAGTCTTTTACAAGTTCGTGCATCACAACCTATCCATGAGCCCTCCACTCCATCCATACTGCAATTATGATGTTGTTTTGCTGCCATTCATCGACCCACAAGGAGGCCCCATCAGTGTTCCTCCCCCTATCACTCTGCTGGATACCCATATTTATGCCTTGATCAAACACTTCCTCCTTGCCTCACCAACACTTTTGTTGGGTTTAAGTTTGCCCCTTTTTTGGGTCGAGCAATTCCTTTACGAAAAAGGCACTTAGGGAGTTTCTGTTAATCTCTTTTTTGAATCCTAAAACAATGAAAAGATCGCCGAGCAATCTTGCTTCCTTTCATGTTCGCTAAAAGTATCTGAAAGGGCATCTACCTGGTATAAGTATACCCCTTTTCCAGACCTCATAGACTAATTATGAAAAAGGAATACTCTAGTCACACTAGCTAGAAGAGTTCTTCACTGCATCATTTTATGCCTTTTCGAGCTTTGAAGACTAACACACGAAAAAGCACCCCCTTGGAGTCGTCTTACTACTTTTAGACTCTCTAAAAGTGAAAGCAACCATGAGCAATCACCATCTTGGGCTCGCACAAATCCACAAGACGGTACATATCCACCATTTCAGAGTTTTATTATCGCTTTCAAACTCCTCAAAATTGAAAGCACTTACGAGCATTAACTGTCCTGGGCTCGCACAAATCCACACAACAATACCATTTTTTGAGCATACTTTCACCCCTTCTTTGAGTTCCTTAAACCATGAAGAAGGCCCCAACACTACCTCTCAGCGCCACACCAAAGCATATATATAATTGCACTGTCACGACAACTTCCCCATCTTGGTCGCCTTTATTCAGAGCATTCTGCAAAATGCCACCTTCAGAGTCTCTGGATATGATCCTTCAGTAGATCCCCCTGAGTCTTTCCCGCTGCAGTACTTATCCCTTATCCCTTAAGCTATGATTCCCATACCTAAAAGTTAGTTTCATAAGCTTCCAGGTCACCCATGTCATCATGCTCTGAATAAAGGAAGTTTGAGTCCTCCCACTCCATTGACCCCAGTTATTCCCCGTCCCCACAGTATGTCAGTCCCGCCATTAGTACTATCACATCTCAGTTGTACACCTCAAGCCCCTAACAAGGAAACATCATTTCCTTGGTAGTTGCAAGGTCTCCCTTTGTCGACGCCAACCAATCTATTCCAGAGGATAGACCCAGAGGTCCCTGTGCCTTGGACTCATCGCCATCAGCAGTGAGTGCCTATGGATCATTTTGAAAGGAGTCCTTAGTGCCTCTCCAGATTATTGTTTCTCACATGCTCGACGTCAACACCTTGATCGCATTGTTGAGATTCGTACAAGGTATTGGTCATTTCAGTTATTAGTAGAATACCTCAGATGTTACCTGACTCCAGCACATTTGTGAGTCTACTAGAGGAAAGAACCAATCATATGTTCCTGTAGATATCCGGGCTGCGCATGGCGACAGTTTCATGAAAGTACCCCAATAACATGCTTCTTTGACTCACAGTTATTGGACACCTTCAGATCCAACATTTTTATCAGTCATTCCGGTACCACAATCAGAGTGACAAATGTTTTCTAGTGTATCCGTTTTTTCGCATCAACCATGGTTAGGCCATGGGTATGTCCCAGATTTGCGTCCCCTTTGGACCAAAATGATGTACACAACAATTTTCTCTTGTATTGTTCTGGTCCCCCTTCATGGACCCCATTATTATATTTTGACAACGAGCATGGGTATGCCCACCTCATCCATATGTTGAGATACTCATCAGTAAGACATGTATTTTTAGTTCTTGGCAGTCAGTACAGACCCCGTGTCCTGGTCTCCAACAAGTTCATTCTCTTCTCTCTCCCAATGCTCATTACCCAGGAAAACCACAGTACTTATGATGTCCATCAGCCATACGATGAGCTCCTGCCCTCACACATTAGGGGGCAATCTGTTAACACCAAAAAGTGCTCACTAACTCATCCTTTTGGACATACACCTCTGTTGACCAAATTTCCTACCAACCTCGCCTCCAAAACCCCATAAAACCCAAATGGATATTAAAAACACCCAAAAATTCCCTCAAAAACATACTAAAACCCCAAAAGAGGGTCAAAATCAAACAAATAGGGAATAAAACCCAAAAGAAAAAAAAGAAGAGAGAAAATAGGGCAAAAACCCTAAGAAGCCCTAAAACCCTAATCCAAGTTTATAAAAACGGGTGGAGGCCCCTCATTTCATAATCCCCAATCACTCTACCCTCATGCTGCTGAATTGTTTCAAAGCCTTAAGCCATCCATCATTGTGCCTTTTGGCCTCCCTTGGGATAAAAAATTTAGCCACCATCCAAGCATTGGAGAGAAGAGTACCAAACTAAGGAGCTCCGGAGCACACCGCTAGAACTCCACCAGCCTCATCTTCGAGGTAAATATATTTATTGCAAGCCCTTTGCTTACCCGTAATAAAAAAAAAGATTCTTTATTCTACAGTTTTTGCAAGTGTATCGCTTGTTATTTCAAGTCATATTTTACTTCATGCATGTGTTTAAACTCAGGTGTATTGTTTAATGTCCTTTGCTTCAATCATTTGTACTTAGTTTATTGTTGTTTACTTCCATACTGCTGTTAAGGATTCCATAATCCTTAACAGGTGCACATTTGCACACGCTGGGGTGAAAACCCTAGCTACAACTTCTTTTTCTTCTAGATCTTCTCATAGTCTCTTGTTAGCAAACATCAAGCTTGCATTTATGTCCTGGAGGTATTTGCTTTGCTGCTTGTAAGACTGTAATGATTTCTTGACTTGATCTAACTCTGGAGTGTTTTCAACCTCTTCTTCCTCCATAAAAACTTCATCTACCTGCAAGGCTTTTGAGATTGATCCATTTTCATTTTCAGAATGAGTTTGTTTGCTCCAACAAAATACTTCAGGCATATCTCCTACATTCCCTTGAAGATCTACAAAGTTCTCATTTTCAGAAAACTATCCATCAGGTATCTGCATATCCTTTTCATTATCAGAATCATTGACATCAATGATTTCACCACCTTTCACAGACCTCTTCATCAACTTTATTTCTGCATCTAGCTTGCTTCTCGACCTAGTTCTTGGTTTCAAATCCAAATTCTCCGTGTCTAGGGTTTTAACCTGTTCACCTTCATCAAAACTTGGACTTTTTATAACTAGACTGAACATATTTGATTCCTCTACATTAAACTGTTCGGCCGACTTCTTACCTTCATTTGCAACCAGTTTGGTTTTCTCTGCTTCAGTATGTCCCTCGAGCTCCTCTGTTTGCATTTGTTTGCCTGATGGCTCTGACTTTTTCCCTTTGGTTTTAACCGGTTTCTTATTTTTAACCTCAAACCTTGAATCAAGGATGAAGCTGTCCCAATCTCGCCTAGCTTGGTTCAAATGAGAAATTACCAATAATTTAATAAGACCCTGATGAAAAATAGAGCAAGTTGTATGCTTTGGATGATTTTGAACCCATGAAATCATTCTCCATAGACTCTTTATCAAAAAATAGGGTAAATTTAGCTTCTTGCTTCCATTTAGATGCATCAATAATCAAAGTTGGCATCTTAACACTCTGTCATAACGGCCATCACAAGTAATGTAGTTCTGGAGCATTTCTAACGGGATTCGCCAGTTAGGTTTTAACTTGCTTATGTGCAGACCATTTTTCCAACTTAACCTTTCGAACCCTGGTAACAAGAATTCACTATAATCTCCCTCAAATTCCTGCTATTTGAACCATCTTTCACCTTCTGTTGGGACACCAATAAATTCTGAAATTGATTGCTCACTAACTGCGACTTTGACGGTTTTAAAATCAACCCACCCATCCTTATAATTTTTAATGAAAGCTCTGGTTACCTGGAGGCTGTAACCTTGCAATTTCTCATAGAAAACAAACCATCTTGCTTCTCTCATCAGCTGTGCTAACTTACAAAACTGGCTGATCCATTCAATGTTATCAGGCTCGATTCTATAGATGAGACCGCCTGGTTTCTTCTTTGTATGGCTCTGTGAACTCTCTTCCATGTTTACCCTAAACTTCATGCAATGCAAACCAGAACAAGGTTAAACTGAAAAAAGGTTAATTTCAATGCTAGATACTTTTGTGCCTTGAACTTGATGAACTTGATATCTCGATGGTTGTACACATAATTCTGAATTGACTGTTTGATAGCTGGAGTATAGGTATGACTGCCATGACTCATTGGAAGTACATAGTGCATGAATAATCACGATTAATCAATAATCATGGTACATCAAAACCACAATACCAAACTTTGACACCCGTATCAATAATGATTATGCATTTTTCATTACTGGCAACATTATTACATTGCATTTTAATATGTGTTGCTAGATCACATTTAATCAAAATAGATAATATCAACATTTTCGAGCATATTTGAAATGGCTTTTAACTAAGAAAATGAACAAATGAGAAAATAAGAAAAGAAAACTAAGATGAAATAGGAATGGTAACTAGGTGAAAGTAAAAATAATCTAAGAAACAACCCTAGAGATAACACCTCTTGCAGTGATATCAGGTTTGCATACAGAAGATTGGCACTAAAATACCACCCTGATGTCATGCCCCTGCACCAGCTTGAGACATCCACTGAGCTATTTTCTGAGATAAATGAGGCACACGATACTCTGTCTGATCCACAGAAGAGGAAAGCTAATGATGCTCTGCAACTCAGACCCAATTTTGACAGTGCTAGGGCTGAAGCATCTCCATCCTCATTTGAGCATTTTAGAGGAGGGAATTGGGAAACAGATCACTAATGGTGTTGATGGGTAAACCCTTTCAGAATGGTACATTCTAAATAAGGCACCTTCGAGGATGGTACATTCTAAAGAAGGCAAAGAACCTTAATCCATGGTCAAAACTTTCACGCTGGTTTCTTGGACACACGCCTTACTTTTAATTAGGGTCATAATTATCCATACTAGATTCAGAATGTAAGAGTAATATTCTAATATTCTTATTTAGGTCAATTAATAAATAAGGTCATTAAGTACGGTGTGCACATACTCTTTGTCAAAGGGAGGTAATAAGTTATAAGGTCGGTCATTCATTCGTCATCATTTCTTAATGGATGGTTAATGTAAACATATTATTAATGGATGTTTAATGGATGGTTAATGTAAACATATTATTAATGAAATCAACGATGGTTCAGTGAAAGTAGTTATAGCAAGTTTGGATTAATTCGTTCAATCTTATATTGTCAACGGAAGATAGCTTTAAATATTGACTTATAAGATAATGGAAGATAATGTTAAACATTGATTTATAAGATTAGTATAGATTCATTTTATTTATGTTTTACAAATAATTTAGGTTTTATTAAGCTTAGAGGAATCAAATTATTAAAATATAACATATATTTCTCTCACAACTATGTTACATCGCTCTCTCACAACTATGTTACATCGCTCTTACCACTATGTTAGAATATATGTATTATTTATTTATTTTTCATTTTTATAAAAAAAAACTAAATACCATGCATTTTAATAATTTTTTATTAAATATAATATTTTTATATCAAACAAATATATTCCATATTGAACCTACAAATTATATTTTAAATTGTATATTCTTTTTGAAACATTAAATGTGATTATATATATCCATAGATATTAATATTAAAAGTGATTGAAATGAGGCCCATAATATGATTGTGTTAATAAAATCCTTTTTCTTAATTTTAATATTGAAATTAAAAAACAATTAATCAAACAATTTTAAAAATTGAATTTATTTTTAATTAATTTATATTTTAAAAATATGGTTGGGCCATTGTGAAACATGGTTGCAGGCAATGAAAACCTTGCTATCACTAGAAGGCTTTAAAATAGAAAAGAAATTGCTCATTTTTTACATTTTGGTTGGAAAAAAAGACATTTTTTGCTATGAAAGCTCGATTTTGTGAATTTGTGGGTGGAGATACCCAACCTCCCACTAAAAATCAACACAAAAGTTGAACTATTTTCCTTGCAATAGTGATGGGATTGTAACGACATTTCCCATAATATTTATTTCATTCTTTTCTAGAACAGATCCATCAAATTCTACAAATGAGTGATTTGTAATCGGATACCCATCAAGCAAAATAGATTTTTCTTACCGGTAAGGACACTGAAATTCTGGGGATGAGGAAAACCCCATATTAATGAGGGTAAACCAAATAAAACCTAATACTATTGAAATCATTTGAAGTATTTTATCTCAAAAAGTTTTTATGCTAAAAATTTGCAACAATGGCAGTGAACATAGTAGCATTGTGCTCCTTTATAAAATATCAGAATATCTGACTTTAGGATTGTAGTAGTTTCGAATCTACAACCATATCTAAATAAATTAATATCAAAACCATAATTTTTAGGAAAAAAAAAAATTAATCATGGGAATAACAACAACTTTCCAAGGGTATATCCAACAGCCCACAAACCAGATATACCAGAAACTTGTGACTTAGCAAGGGCTGAGACGTCCGAAGACCCTTTACCCCAGGGGTCGCCTACCATTCGAGCCTTGTCACAGCGAGCCAATGAGCAACCCTACCCCTCGCCGGTTTTGAACCTGTGACCTCCTCGGAGATAACACATGTTCTTAAAATATATGAACACATACAATTCATAAGTTTAGGGTCTACTCCTTCGTAGATCTTGCATATCTCTTGGATTGTCGCAAATCTAGAGAAATATGGATCTCTAAATCGCTTGAATGGTTCACTCTGAAATTTGATTGAATACCCAAAAATACCCTCTCCATTCTCTAGTGTGATCTCATATATAATTATATTATATTAATCTTACCTATTAAATAGTATATTAATTATATTATATTAATTTTACATATATATATATATATATATTTTTGTAAGTTGCATAGGAAATTTATATTAAAGTACAAAAAATAGTACAAACATCAGGAGATGTTGAATATGGCCTTTTGGTGCTGCTTTGAGTGCCCATATTACAAAGAACTAGTGCTGCTTTCAGTGCCCAAATTACAGAGAAGTGTAGCAAAACTAGAGTAGTAAACAGTTTATCTACCGATCATGTTCAAGACAGAAGATAGAGTGAGTCTCTGTGATACATATAGATAACAAAAAATCATAACTAGACAAGCCTGTTTAAGAGTTGGCTTCCGTTCCCTTGGAGTACTAAATGTCAGCAGAAATGGGGCATGGATCAAAGAAATCTTCATTTCATTGTTGCTCAGGGAATTTGACAGGCAGAGGTTCTGTTTTACGCGGGATGATTTCCTCAAGTCCATCCTTGCGAGAGCATTTGTGTTGGGTGACCGCGATGGTGGATGGAACCGGGAAGGAGGTCCCAGGGGACACTTCCTGTACCACAACCGCCGCGGGAGAGTCCGGGCCTGAAGCAAGTCCAGGGATTGGAATTGCCATGGCGTCGTGAAGAGAGCTTCCAGTCGCCTGCGCAGTTGCCTAAGAGCCCATACCTTTTTTGAGAGCATTGCTCTCCTTCTCGAAACTTGCAACAGGACCTTCCGGTCCAAAACCGATGGTCTGAACCGGCTGAGGAAACAACGAGTAGAGGTGGCGGTTAGTGAGGTTGGCTTCCAGCGCCACGAGAATACCATCCAGGTGCGCCATGGTAGACCTGGTGTCTGTAATGGACATCTTGGCCAAAGGCCAATGGGTCAGCATTTCCTCTACCAGTGTTCTGATCAGGTTCTTGAGCAGCCAGTAGTGATTTACCTATGTGCCCGGGCTACTAAAGGCCATAATCTCCGCCACATTACGCGATTCCCAGTCATCGACTAGGCACCGAACTGACATCGAGACATTATCCTTATACCCAATGTTTGCAGGGATTTCTTTTTCAATCGATGCATATTTTCCAGTGCTCTGCATGGAGCCACACCTAGAAGTGCCCTTGGTTCACTTCATGGTCGTGATGGGGAGATTGTAGAAGAAATGCTCTGGGGCTGAGCTTTCAGCAGAAGACGCTGACGAAGAGAACAGGAGGTGAGGAATGATCGCAGAAGAATGAGTCGGCCTCTTCATATCCTGGAGGGAGTGTCTGGGAGGGAGAAGCTTCACACGAGAGTGAGTAATGGCGAAATAAGGCCAGCAGGGGTTGGAGGACATAGGGAAACGATCCAGCATTAATGCCACCCATCGAGCCATGTGATCGAAGTTTGTTCGAGCATGCGAGACAACCAGCTGGGAGGGGATTATGCTTGGCATTTAAGTGTCATCTTGGGTGGAGGCCAGCCTAGGAGCTGGAGCCAGGGGAGATGGCATGTCGAGGTGGTTGCCTTGTCCTTCCCACGTAGCAGAGGTGCATGCAGGTCCTGTCGCCGCGTACAGGGTGGTGCAGTGGCTTCTTCTCACGACGTCGGTGGATAGTGCAGCAGATTCACCCGCATCCGGGAATATTAATTTTACATATTATATAGTATATTAATAGTTAATATAATATATTAATATATATACTACATAGGTAGGGTGCCATAAACTTCAATACCTAGCGGACACATGGCCCATGCATGTGCCTTGACATTTAGTGCATCAATGAGTACAAGAATAAAGATGCGGTTAAGAGTTATAGTACTCACACCTATGTAAATTGGCTACTCTAGCGTACCTTCGATGTGAGAGAGATCGGTCATCAGGATCGATTGGATTGGGCATTGAACTCTAGTTCTAGTGCAGTTCAAATCACCTTCATGATGGGTTATATGAACACCCCCAAAGAATTCACATTATTTATGGTTCTACAATCACCACTATATAGCTCCAAGACCCCTCTGAGTGTTGTGGATTACTGCATTCACTATCACTCCCATTTTGCATGCTTTTGAACTATGGCAATGTAACATTTCAGTGAGTGAGGATTAAGCCACGGTGATGGGGATTTCCTCCCAATAGAAGAGGTAACTGAGTGGGTGGGGAGTGTTAGCACTAAAATTTACACATCAAAATTTCAATTTCCGACAATGCACATGCAAAGAGGGACCCTGATTTTTGCTGCCAGAAATTCAAACAACCAATATTTTTTCCAAACCCCAAATTCTTATACCAATCTTGAGTAGAATTTCCGATTGCCACAAACCTTCAATCCATTGAATCTCGTTATTTATTTTACATCATTTTCCTTTTAACTCTACATTAAACCAACATCTCTCCTTATAACTGATTCTCCTACTTTGTCAAGTCTTCATCTAGTGTACAAAGACCATTGATACTCATGAATAAGTTAAAAGGTATGACATTAACTTTTTATTAATTTAAAATGTTTTAAATTTTGAATTATATATGAAAAAGGTTAAATGGGACATACCTTTATTTATCTTTTTTTTTTATATGAGTCTAAAACTCATATACTTTTGTAAACTATATCTCATGATCAAGAGCTGTGAATATATTTCTGAAGGTTTAAAAATTTGGCAAATTAAAAATTGGGATTTCATACCCAATCTCTAATTCCAAGTCATCATCGAGCCCTACCATTAGGTTGTCATCCAAATATTTAATCGTTAGTACTATACTTTTAATGAGCTTTTAGCTTTTCTTATAGAACTTATTTCTCTTGATTAATTGGATTGGATAAGTTTAGTTTTGGTATTTTGATTTCGTAAACTAGTTAAGTTTTTTAAATTTGTTTAATCATTAATATAGAAATGATCTTTTGATGTGTAAAAGAACTTGGATTTGATCGTTTAAGTTTGATTGATTCCTTTAAAAGAATTATAGCATTAGATTTAAGTTTTGTCTTTGTGTTTTGTGATTTGGATTGTTCTAGTTTCTTTTATTTGATTGGTATGCTCTTGTTTCTTTATAAAGATGTGTTTCAAAGTAGGAGATTTTTGGTGTTGATTGAGTTTTAATAGTTTTTAATTTCTTAAAGTTCCAATCACTAACATGGAAAGTAGTGATCTAACTCATGAAATATGGCAACCCAATGATGGGATTTCTCTCGAGGTGTTGGTCTATTCTTGTTTTCTTGCGTTATTGCTTTGAAGTGTGTTTTCTGGCTTTAGGTTAGGTTAGTTTAGGATTCAATTCTTTTAGATACAGTGATAGAAC
This sequence comes from Larix kaempferi, assembly GCA_027924585.1. Classification (NCBI taxonomy): domain Eukaryota; kingdom Viridiplantae; phylum Streptophyta; class Pinopsida; order Pinales; family Pinaceae; genus Larix; species Larix kaempferi. Next base: position 51,570,344 of record BSBM01000001.1, on the reverse strand, counting down.
CTCTAAGTCTATAACTCCTTAGTTGATAATTTAATGTCAAATTAAATAGCATATATTTTTGCCGAATTTTTTGGTTTCGTTTTCGGGGAGGTGCTAAGGGATTGGGATTTAGGTAGGTAGGTAGGTTGTTTTTAAATTACACAACTTGGGGGTGGAGAAACAGTAATACCCAAAGACAACCTCACTACGGGGTTTCCATGGTGTAATAGCCCGATGCATCCACTTTCGTGGGTCTCTCTGAATCCTTGTTGTTCCTTTCATGCAAGTATGCTTTTCTTTTTTCAATTTTGAAGTTTGTTTAAACTTTCCTACAATTTAATTTTCTACAAGTGTTCTTTCTTTCTTTCAATTTTGTTTCCTTTTTGAAGAGATGACTCTTGTGAACAGATAACTCCGTGATAGTGAGGTCTAAAGTACTAGGAGGAGTTCAAGTTTTCTTTGAGTATGTCAAATTCTATATGTGTCACAGGTGGATTTAGATTACTAGAGAAAGCTTCACTTAGAATTTACCAAACATTGATAGGAAAATAGAAGAAATATGAACAAAATATTAAGTAGAACACAAGAGAAAAACACTCATGTGGATTTATCTTCCATTGCATTATTATTCAATAGCATGTGTAAAATATATAGATGCTCCTAGGAGGAAAAATCGAGAGACTTAGTGGCAAGTTGAGTAGCTCATAATAATGAGGGATTACCTAAACTAATTCTCCACTAACTGACATTAATGCCATCCAACTCATACTTGGACCTCACAAATTGGTCAATAACACCTATGAGAGCCATGAGTGGATAATTATGAACCTATGTGTACACTAGTGGCCATCAATACAAAAATTTGACCAAATCAAGCATGTAGCACCCTTAGACTCATTAAAACAGGGAAACTATCATAATGACATCCTAAGAACTAGGGAATCAGCGCATTGACTGCCAAAACTAAGGAAATATGGTGCTCTTGTGGACATACAAGGTGGATAAGGCATATCACTAGTCTAAGTAGTCAAATGTGGACAAACATGTGGTCCAAGACACTAGACTAGGCACTAATCAACCAAACAACACTAGTTAGAACAACATAAGGGTCCATGGCATGTCTATGATGGGAATATTGTTCTAACGGAGTAGTGTGCTTTAATTCTGCAATTAGTCTCATTTCATTTTTGTTTCAATAGTATTTTTAAATTTCAGTTATTGGTTGTTGTAAGAACCCCAAAAACCGATCCATGTGTGAGACATGACTTATCAATCGAAAAAATGGACTCAAAGATGATAATGAGTTTGGAAGAACTCTCTCAAATCCTAGTGATAACTGGGTTCTCTTCTTCTAAAGAAGAGCACATATTGACTGTAGTCAATAACTTATCTACCTCTCCAGAAGTGCTAGAAGAACCAAAGTTCCATGAATCACAAGAAGATCTAGAATCCTAATTTGATCCCCCTTTCCGACTTGTCGAGGAGGCCAAAGAACCATGGACTGCATCGGATGGAGAGAAAACATTAGAGCCTGAGATTTAGGATTTCTTAACATGTTTATCAACATATCCTTCATATATTCATGAGAACAATCATCCAAAAGAAGGAAATATGTATGGCATGGGAGAAGAGGACATACCAATTATTGTTGATGATCAACTAAACCAAGGATATCAAGATTGCATTGAAACATGCTTCCAAGCAACTATCGAGCCACAACAATCTCCTCTTCAACAATTCTTGACATCTTATCATTCAAAGTCATTGTTTTCTCATGTTTTGGTATATTTTAAAGCATATTTTCTAAACCTAAATGCAAGTATATTTCTAATCATGTTACGAACATGGCTACATTGGAATTTTTCCTACACAACAAATGGTTTCTTTTTGTAGGTAAGATAGAATCGTAAATAAATGATAAATTAGCTGATAGTTTGTTTTGTTTTTAAGTTTTCTAATAAAGTAGGCTATGATTATTTGCTTGGAATTTTGCAGGAATGCTCTTTTAAGCTAGATTGGGAAGGCATATTCATAATTTGTAAAGGGAATTCATTTGCTTTCTTTTGGTTTTGTTATTCTATTTTTTTTTTCTTGGAACATATACCTTTTAAAGACGGTTTTATAATAATTATTCTTTTGTTTCTATTTTTTCTCCCCAAATAAATATTTTTTACTTTAATTTATGTATAATTCAAAGCCCCTTTTCTTGCAATAGTAGAACCATTTTTTTTAAAAGACTTTCCTAAAATATTTTGATGCTTACTGATTTTGTTTTCTCTGTCTTAATCATTCCCCAAATTGCCTCTTTTCTTTGTTGATTTTACAGTTTCGGATTAAATAGGAAGAAATTTGAAAGGATAGCCAATCATTCCTTTTATCATTGTTTCCAAGATTCTCTAGCATAGTCAATCATCTTTTCGTTCTTTTTTATAGTCCTTTTTCCCTTTTGTATACAAAATTTCAAACCATTTGTTACAACAAAAATTATAAGTCATATCTTCTATTATGGGATCACATAAAGTCAATAGTCTATATCTTATAAAATCCATAGGTTACTAGTACAAATTGAGCTTCTTTATCAAAGAGTAGCGGAAGGGTGTATGAAAATTTCTGATCATGGGGACACTACTATAAATTTTTCATTGAAAAAATATAAATGTAAGGACTATAGGAACGTTTAGGTCATTCTCTTATGGCTTCTCTCACTACACATTAAGTAAGTTTGACCATGATAATTTCTTTGAAGTAATCTAATCACATAAATATATTTTACATCTAGACAACATACATGCAATCTATAAAATATCCTCCAACGTGTACCATCCCATGCTATAAAAAGATTTTCAGATTTGCTCCCCCATCCACCTAATCATTAATACAAATATTTATATATATATCATAAATATTAAGGGTGGAGGTATGGAACAAGATCCTCTGATGTAAAATGGGTGCAAGAGGGTAAATCACCATGGTACTGAAAAGGCCTGCTTGCAGCGGGTACCGGCCTGTGGTATGACTAGGAAAACCCATCTGGGTACTGAACATGCTCGTGGGAAACGAGGCATTATGCATAGAGAGAATAATCTTTAAGTCATTTATATAGATGTCAATGTTACCTCGTCGGGGTACCGAACATGCCTGCTCATAACAGGTTTGGACTTGAGATGTCTCATTTGACTATTCCTAATCCATATTTTTCCTTATGGATAGTGTACTTGTGCAAATAATTAAGAAGAAGCATGCATGGTTAAATTAAAAGTTAAATAAATCCCATTTATTTTCCATTTGAGAATTACCATAAGATGATCTTAAGATCTTACCTTCAAAATCCATACTATATCTAAGATATTGCATCTTAAGGGTGAAACCATGATTTAGAAATCTAATAGACTAACTGTTAAATTTATTTTTATTACTCAATTGACTATAAATATTATGAGCTTAGGTATATTGAATAACATTCTATGGGGTTTCATCTATAAGACTATTAAAAATACAATATACCTACTTTTTACAAAAGGACTTTCTAAACATAATTGTTGTTTATCTTTTACTGAAATTTATATACAAAATGAAAGAATAATCTCTGGAACATAAATCCTAAAGTGATTATACTTTATGTGGCATATATTTGAGCTATCTGTTATAGTAAGAAAGGATATTTATCCATAAATCCTGGAAAAACTATTCAAAATTTGAAATTTTTATACATTGATGTATTTTGTAATTTGGACAACCCATATCTTTTTATATATCTTATGACTCTTTCATCCTATGTGTTTATAGTTGTTCTATTCATATCTAGGGCCCTTGTGCCCACCATTCAATAACAACATGTATACTTTTCTTGTAGCAACATATTGTAATAAACATTTGCATGAGGACATGCAAACCCTCATGTGTGAGGGGAGAAGTCTTTAAATCCTTCTTCTTAGTATTTTTAGAAGATCAACACTCATTATTTTCATCTTTCTCCTAGATTTATAGTAGCCTTAGTATTATTTTATTTTATCTTAACATCAATTCTACAAATTGTTAGAGATTAATAATAATTAAATACTATAGTATGCTTCTAATCCAAACTTATCTCTCAATGAATATTTATCAAACCATAGATTGTATGCCTTGTTTTATATTTTCATGCCCAATGTTATTTATTAAGTTCTTACTATGATTTATTTTTATCAATCATTTTGTTCATTGGGAAATGTTCATTAATGTATGCATATTTAAAGGAATCATAAGTGTATGCATTTCTCAAACACTTTTTTTATTTAACATTGTAAATGACATCATTATTTAACAAGAGTTCTTACTTCACCTATCATCCATATTCTATATGATATATGTCATTAGCATTCGATGAATTACTATGATTACCTTATATCATAAGATGCATACATATTTTTTATATTTTATGGACGTATTCAAATCAGGAAATGATTTGAATATTGTTAATTTTTTTAAGTCAAGATCAAAGCATTATTTTAAGGAAGTTTGAATTCATTCCTTAAATCACATTTACAAATATCTTCTCACAGAGTGTTCTCACAATTCCTTTTCCTCATTATCAACTCATGTTACCATTCATTCACAAAGGAAGAATCAAATAACAACTTTTGGAATATAAGATCTTGGATAGACATAGAAAATCAACAAAATGGGTCATATTAATCAATCTCCCCAAAATTTTTGATCAATTTCATTTATCTTCCTTGCATGGGGACATGCAAGGTCTTTTGTCTTGGGGAGAGGATGACTCCCAAATTTTCCATCCTTTATATCATTAGAAAGTCAAATATATAGGAAAGATTGATTATTAAAACTGACTTTTATATCGGATAGTACTCATTTTGTTCTAAGTTCATAACGTTAAATTTATTCGTGGAATTATTTCAAGAGAAAAATGGGCATGCGCAGTCAATTAAAAATTTACTGCGCAATACATGAATATTTCTTTTCTTTTGCTAAGGACATGCGCTAGACCTAGAAAATAGTTTGCTTTAATTTTTCTTCCACTTTACTTCTCAAATTAATTGCGCAATTCACCTTCACCTATTTACCGCGCGCAGATTAACTGCGTGATTCAACTTTCTACTACGCAGAAATTAACTTTCTATTGCGCGGAGATTAATTGCTCGATTCCACTTTCTACTGCGCAATTGAACTTTGTGTAGATGCACAAATCTTAACTTCACGCAATACATTACTTTTCATGAAGTGCGCACTTCTCTAACTTTTTGCACTTTATGCAAATTACTTTTGCACTTTATGCAAATTACTTTTGCACTCTTTAACTTTTACAAAGATTAACTGCGCGGTTAACTTTGCATACTTTTCTAAGTGCACACAACTCAAACTTAAATAAATTTTATCTTAAAACATGAAACTTACTGCGCAATTACTCTTTGTTAAAATAGAACTTTCACCATAGTGAAATACTTAGAAATCTTGATTTCTTTTACAGACCGTAAATGTAAAGGACATTTACATAGTTCAATATGAAATAGATGTGCGACATGCATAAACAATCATTCTTGAGAATAACTTCATGAAACAATAGACTAATATATTTACCACTCTAAAATCGAGTAACTTTGCCGCAATATAGAGAGATGATTACTTCAATCTTTTACATTCACACAGAGCTTGGGCTCTTGAAATACTTCACAAGATTTACTTCTCCTCTTCTTCACTTATCTCTATCTCTTCATCTCTTACAGAGCTTGAGCTCTCACTAACTTAATCTTTTGTGAATGATTTATATTTATAGAGTCTCATTTCATAGACTCAAAATGGATTTGCTTGGAAGCTACAGGGTTGCATTAAACACAGAAATAAAATCCTACCTAAGAATTTATGAGCCCGCGAATACAAACGTGGCTACTTAAATACTAACTTGCCGCGATCCGGATTGGCTGCAAACCGACTAACTGTTTGACATTGCAGACTGATAAACTGAACGACTGGAGTCTGACAGAGCCGCGCAAATATGATACGCTATCAGCTCATTAATTATGATATTTCCAACACTCCCCATTAATTATGAGCGGATGGGGATCATTAAAAAAAGTACAATATTACAAAATATTTCAGAGCTGAAACATGCTCTGTTCATGACATAGTTCACAGTGCAGAACTTGTCACTCCCAAACAACTTCGCAAAAGTTGGAATGGGTCCTTTGCCAATGGTTTTGTAAATATGTTTTCAACTTGATTGTCATACCTACAAAATTCTAAAAATATTTCCATGTTGTTTATCGATTCTCTAATAAAATGATACCTTGTGTTGATGTGCTTGGTTATTTTGTGAAACAAATGATTCTTTGATAGTGCGATAGCTGAATTGTTGTCACAATAAATGACTGTGGGTTCTTGCTAGACCTACGATAGATCACTTAACATTCTGCGCATCCAAACTGCTTGACATGCAGCGCTTGTAGCTGCGACATACTTTGCTTCTGCTGAAGAAAGAGTTACAATGGGTTGTTTCTTTGAAGCCCATGATACAACACCTGTACCTATATGAAATGTATTCCCAAATGTGTTTTTTCTGTCATCTATGCTGCCTCCATTATCATTGTCAATGTATCCAATGAGTTTGAAATTTTCTGAGGTTGAATACAAAATACCAAAGTCTTTTGTTCCACTTACATACCTCAAAATTCTTTTACTTGCTTTCCAGTGTGATTCTTTTGGTGACTCCATGAATCTTGAGATTAAACTGACTCCATACATGATGTCTGGCCTTGTTTCTCTAAGATACATCAGTCTACCAAAAAGCCTTTTAAAAAGTGTTGGATCTACATTGGATCCATCATCGTCCTTGCTCAATTTCAAACCTGTTATCACTGGTGTTGGAGCTGTCTTGCAATTTAACATCTTAAACCTGTTCAAGACATCACTTGCATACTTCGACTGTGATATGAAAATACCGTTTTCAGACTGCTGGACGTCAATGCCTAGGAAATACTTCATAAGCCCCAAATTAGCCATTTCAAATTCACTTTCCATGTCTGTTCTAAATTCATCTATGCCAAAATCACCAGTAAATATAAAATCATCTACATACAGGAAGACATTTAGCTTATTACCTTCCTTATTGATTTTTGTGTACAGTGTTGGCTCACATTCACTTCTGTGAAATCCATTCTGAATGAGGTATGAGTCAATGCGACTGTACCAAGCTCTGGGAGCTTGCTTCAAACCATAGAGTGCCTTTTTCAGTCTATACACTCTGTGTCCTTGTCCCGGGACTTCATAGCCTTGTGGCTGCTCAACATATACTTCTTTCTCCAAATAACCATTTAGGAATGCGGACTTAACATCTATTTGATAAACAGGCCATTTCTTTTGTGCTACGATGGCCAAAACTGTTCTGATAGTATCCATTCGTGCTGTAGGTGGAAAGGTTTAGTTGAATTCTATGCCAGGTTGCTGAGTGAACCCTCTTGCTACCAATCTTGCCTTGTGCTTCTGCACATTTTGATCAGCATCTTTCTTGGTCTTATAAATCCATTTTACACTTATCACATCCTTGTCTTCAGGAACATCAACTAATTCCCAAGTTTGATTTTTCTCAATGCATTCTATTTCTTCATCCATGGCTTGTGCCCAAACTTTATCTTCAACTGCTTCTTCAAATGTTAAAGGATCATTAACTAGAGAAAATAATGCAAAACATGAAAATAAATTAGGTGTACCAACATCATATATCTCGCGCAGACTTCTTGTCTTTGATAGAGTTGTTGGTGTTGAACTGCGCGAGTTCCGGGAACTACTTGATGGAGTTTGTTGCACACTTGATGTGCTTGATGGAGTAGCTTGAGTTGCGCCTTGTGTTGGAGTTGCTTGTGCTGGAGCATGTGTAATATCCATTTTTTAAATTTTATTAAAATGCCCAATTTTCCACTTTTTTTCCCAATTTCGACCTTTGACTAGTTTTACTGTTTTGACCTCCAAATCAACCCAAATGCTCCCAAATCTTCTGTAGGAGTGTATGAATGGTATTTAGACTTGAATATAAGGTTCAGGGATGTTTTATGGCCCTCCAAATACTGCTGCAAACTTGATTTGTATTCTGATCAATATATGTAATTTTGACTAGTAATTTGTGCATCAAATCCCCCTCGGGTAACACTGTAAATGGCCTTCCAAATGCCTCCAAACTCCCACAAATTTATGAACAGAGGTATATAATGTGTTAAGTATGTTATTAAGGTCTCATATGCACCATAAATTTATTTTTAATACTGTTCTAACTCTCTCACATTCAACAGCAAAAACCCCCAATTCGACCCTTGGGGAAATGGCACTATTTCACCTCCCAATACAACTAAACTGAGTAAAAATGCTTCAAATGCTCAAGTACAGTACATGAAACTTGTAGAAGACATCCATGGCAGTATATTTATCACAAATATATCAGAGAATCATCCATCCATTCAAAATAATCAACATTATAGTGTCATACATCAATGCATTAGGGAAATGGACATTGTTTGCTCATTAATCAATAGTTTTGCATACAACCAGTGGGTATTTCGACCTGAGACTTTCTGAATATGAATAACAGAGCATATGAAGCTATTACAATCATAAATATGTAATGAGAAGCTCTCTCAAGAAGCACAAGTGCTCACCAAAAACGCCCTCCCTCAAGGAGCACGAATATGCCTTCAAAACTGGAAACGGTGGAGAGAAAGTGTTGCACTAAACCAAACCATGAAAATTCCTGTAGCTGCTACCTGCAAATACAAACTCCATTAAAGCACCATGAAAGACCTGAGTGGCCTCTCCAAACACCAACTTGGATGGGAATCTTTCACCCTCGAAATTGGCTAAGGCAAGAAACTAGTCATCCACTAGCTCTCTCTTCACAAATGCAATTTTTCTCAAATCATCAAAAGCCATTCTCATACTTGATTTCTACATTTTATAACCAACATTAGCCTTCAAGGGGTCGAAATCCTCTCAATAGATTCAATAATTTTCCATTTAGAAAATATTCCTCATTTGCCACTTGTCTCCTAGTTCCAACCTTCCATCTTCTCCCAAATTCGAATTTGAGTCTCTTTAGATTCCTCCAACTCCATGAGCGCCTTCTTGAGCCTATTTTTGGGGCTGACATGTCATAATGGTCAGGTGTAAGAATTCAGGTCTGAATTTTGTCATAAAATGTCATAGATGCTTCATTATTGTTGTCATAAAACTAGGGAATCTAGCCCATGTGTCCACTAGTCTCCAATTTGACTCTTCCTCTCCCATGGAGGTTACTATTCCTTCCCATTTCGACCTAATATGCTCAATGCCATGTGTTATGACTTACCAACTCACCCAAGAGTGTTCACCTTCCCATGAATTCGAATTGGCAAGAGAGAGCTGCCATGTGTCATTGAAAAATCAAGCTAGTGTGGGTCCCACCACCTCCATATGTCTCCAAAACCACTTTCCACCTAGAATTTATCTTGAATTTATTTATTCATCATATTTATTAAATGCTTGAACCCTTCTAATGTCTAAATATCATTTATTAGTTTCCTTATTACCATCCCACATGTGCCCATCCAACCTAGGAAACTAGTAGGATTGATGGGATTGTCTTACTATGCATTTATTTGAATGGGGACATTACAGTCCTCCCCACCCAAGATTGCTTGTCCTCAAGCAATTTCAAATTTGGATGCTGCAAAATCTTCTCCTCTTCCCATGTGGCATCTTCATTTGGTAAGTCCTTCCATTGCACTAAATATTCTTTGATGATTCTACTCCTCAACCTTCTTTCCCGTGTCTTCAAAATCTTTTCCGGAACAAGTGTGAGCTGACCTTCATCATCCAAAGGAGAAAGTATTTCTTAAGTGATGATTTGCTGACCAAGATATTTCTTAAGACAAGAAACATGAAATACATTGTGGATTTTACTCCCTTCCGGAAGTTCTAGTTCATATGCTACTTCTCCAACCTTCCGCACTACCTTGTATGGCCCATAGTACCTTGGTTTTAATTTTTCTGCTCCATTATTTTTGAGAGATGTTTGTTTATAGGGATGCAACCTTAAATATACTAAATCATTGACTTGAAAGGTTCTCTCTTCTCTATGTCTATCAGCATATTGTTTTTGTTGATTTTGAGCAACCTGCAAATTGTCTTTCAAGAGCTTTAAAATTTCTTGGCTCTCTTCCACCCAATCTTTAGCCTTTGGGGCTCTACTATCACCAAATATAATGTCAGCAAATGTAAGTGCATCATAACCATATAATGCTTTGAAAGGAGACATTCCTATTGACATATGATAAGTGGTGTTGTAGCAAAACTCACCCAAGTGTAGCCATTTTGCCCATGCTTTTTGCTGCCCTCCCACATAGTTTCTTAGGTATCCTTCCAACCATTGGTTTACCCTCTCTGTTTGTCCATCAATTTGTGGATGATAGCTGGTACTTGGATTCAATTGAGTGCCTACCAATCTAAAAAGTTCTTGCCAAAAAGCACCCATGAATCTACTATCTCTATCACTGACAATGCTCTTGGGGAGCCCATGCAATCTGAAGATTTCTTTGAAAAAAATATCAGCCACTTGTGCAGCACTAAAAGATGATGTAACAGCAAAGAAATGAGCAAATTTTGTCAACCTATCAACTACCACATAGATGCAATCCTTACCTAAGGATTTAGGCAATCCAGTGATGAAATCCATGGAAATACTGTCCCATTTTTGCTCCGGAATGGGCAATGGTTGTAATAGGCCGGCTGGACATGTAAGTTCTGATTTGTTTTGTTGACATGCTTTACATTCATTCACATACTTCTGAACATCTTCCTTCAGCCCCTTCCAAAAAAATCTTTGCCTCAACTCTCTATAAGTTTTGAAGATCCCCGGATGGCCCGCTAGTGGGGAATCATGTGCTTCTTGCAAAATTCGGTACTTGAGCTTGGAGTTATGAACTAAATAAATTATTCCCTTATAATTTATCAGCCCATTCAAAATCCTATAATTATCATCCCCTTTGATTCCATCCAACACATCACAAGCAAATTTGTCTTTGGCATATTCAACTAGTAGCATGTTTTTCCAATCCTTGGCAATATCCATGAGAGAAAAGGAAGGCCTTCTTGACAAAGCATCTGCTACTATATTATTCTTTCCTTTGACATATTCAATATCAAAATCATAAGCTTGAATCTTGCTTACCCACTTTTGTTGCCTTTCATTTAGATCTTTTTGGGTGAGAAAGTGTCTTAGACTATTATGGTCAGTTTTCACCACAAACTTGCTGCCCACCAAGTATTGTCTGAATTTGGCCAATGCATGCATAATGGCCAGCATTTCTTTATCATAGATGGAGTAAAGTTTTTCATGAGGCTGCAACTTTCGGCTCTCAAAGGCTATGGGGTGTTGGCCTTGCTTTAGGACAGCCCCTATTCCTCCACCTGAAGCATCACATTCCACAACAAAAGGCTTAGTAAAATCAGGAAGTGCAAGTATGGGACAACTACTCATTACCTCTTTCATTTTTTGGAATGCTTTTTCAGCCTCTTCATCCCACTTGAAAGCATCCTTCTTAGTCAAATCAGTGAGTGGAGAAGTCAACTTGGAGAACCCTTTCACAAATTTTCTGTAGTAGGTGCATATGCCAATAAAGCCTCTCAATTCGGTAATATTTTTTGGTGATGGCCATTCCAAGATAGCTCTGATTTTTTCCATGTGTACCTTCACTCCTTGCCCAATAATGTGCCCAAGATACAGTAGTTCTTTCATCCCAAACTCACATTTTGATAATTTAGCAAATAAGGACTCTTCTTGCAAGATTTTCAACACAATCTCTAACTGTTGCAAATGCTCTTCCCATGTTTTACTGTAAATGAGAATATCATCAAAGAAAACCAAAACAAACCTTCTTAGTTGCTTGAAAAATATCCTATTCATACATGCTTGAAAGGTGGCTGGAGCATTAGTTAACCCAAAAGGCATGACAAGAAATTCAAAGTGGCCAAAATGACATCGAAAAGCGGTCTTTTGCAAATCTTCATCTTTCATTCGAATTTGGTGATACCCTGATCTAAGGTCAATTTTTGAGAAGTATTTGGCCCCATGTAGCTCATCCATGAGCTCATCAATCCTAGGAATAGGATACCTATTCTTGATAGTCTTTTTGTTCAAGGCTCTAAAATCTATGCACATTCTCAATGTTCCATCTTTTTTCTTCACTAGCACTACTGAAGAAGCATAAGGGCTAGAGCTTGGTCTAATGAGCCCCAACTCTAGGAGTTATTGGATAGCTTTTTCAATCTCATCTCTAAACCTTTTAGGATGTCTATAAGGTGGTATCTGAATGGGTGAAGTACCCTCCTCCAAAACAATACTGTGCTCAACCCCCCTATCTGGTGGCCTACCATATGGAAGGTCTCTAAAAACCTTTTCATATTTTTGCAAAAGTTTCTCTATCTCCTTTGGGTGTTTGACAATATTTATAGTTGGCTTGGGAGATGTAATATGACATTCAGCAGCCCATTCTATATCCCCATGCCTCAATATAGATCTCATGCTATTGCAAGTCACTACTTGATTTGGATAAGTGTGTTGCCCTCTCACAACTCTTTGTACTCTTTTTGAATCTTGGAATTTCATTTCGGGAATTTGATAATTTACTGTATGCTCTCCTATTGAATACAACCATTGCACTCCCAAAACCACATTAGTATCAGCAACATCAACCACATAAAAACTATCAACAAAAGTATAGTTACCTACGGTGACTTGCAGCTTTGGAACCCATGTTTTGCATTGCATTGTGTTGTGACCGGGAATGACAACTGTGAAGCCATCAAATGGTTCAATAGGTATCTTTATTTTCTCTACCATCTCTGCATCAATGAAGTTATGAGTGGCTCCTCCATCTACCAAAACTGAAGTTCTTTGTCCTTGTACCACACCTTTGCATCGGATAGTATGATAGCGAGGTACTGCTGAAAGCACTGCCATTCTTGCTTTGTCCGGTGAAGGATGATTTTCTTCTTGTCTTTCCTCTTCTACTGCTGTCTCATATGCCTCTTCTTGATCTGAAATATGTCCATCTTCATCCATGCCCCCATCATACCCCTCATTATCAGAAAATACTTCTATGTATTGAGCCTTTCCTTTGGTACATTTGTGCCCCGGTGTCCATGGTTGGAAGCATGTGAAGCATAGTTTCTTTTTTCTAAGTTCATCCCTGTTTAGTCCCTCTTTTTTATTCCTCTCAAATGACTCTCTTTGCCAAGGTTTCTTATCATATCCATCCCTTTGCCAAGGTTTCTTTTCAAATTTATAGCTAGGCTTAGGAGGAAATCTCGTTCTAGGAAGCACATTTTGGAGATCCCTAGTCAAGCTCATTGCATCTTTTAATGTAGTTGGCTTGTGGGCTTTGACCAAACCTCTTAAGGGTTCAGCCAAACCTTCAGTGAACAGCAATACTAATCTTCCCATAGATACATCAGCCACCTTGACTGATAATTTTTGAAAGTCCAACATATATTCGGTAGGGGACCCAGTTTGCTTCAATTGAGCTAGTTCTTTGAAAGGCAATTCTGGATCTTTTTGTTCAAATCTTTCTAGTACCCTGTCAACAAATTCTCCATATGTTTTAACTTCATTATGACCCAAGGTTTTCAGCCCATGAAACCACCATTCATTGGCATCTCCTTCCAAATGCAAAATGGCTATTTTTAATGCATCCTCTTCCAACATAGGATTCAGCTGAAAATATACATCCAATTTTTGCACCCAAGTGTTAGCAGAATTTTGAGAAGAACCATCAAAAGTAGGAAGTGACATTTTTCCAATAGCACTATTCAATTCTTTGTTATGGAATGGACTCCTATTGTCTCCCTTCATTTTAATCTTTTGCATAGCATCAATGTAGTCACTGAGTGGTACACCTCTTTTACACTCTTCATTCAAATCATTCCAATCATTTACTAGTTTCTTGTAATCCAATTCAAGATTGGGCTCTTCTTTGGGTGTGAGAAATTTAGGTGCAGTATGCCTTTGTGTGCTTTGAAATTCATCAGGTCTATTATGAGGTCCTGTACTTGAGAAAATATGCTCATTCCCTTTCATCTTTTCCCCTGAGTGTGAACCACTATTATCTCCTATCATCCCTTTGCCTGAAAGTTGGCTACCCAACAATTCGAAACCTTTCATCATTTGTTTATTCATATCTAGCATAACCATGGTAAGTCCTTCAAAACATGGTTTTAAGGCTTCAATAAATTCCTCCTTATGTCTTAATTTTTCCTCCTCCTCTCTACCCATTGTTTTAGAAAAAAACTCTTTTTCTGCTACTATCTCTTCTTCAACCAAAACTTCTTCAACTACTGATTCAAAGGGCGGTGTTTTATTTGTTTGGATTCTTGTTAATACCATCAGTTTCCAAGACCATGCTCTGATACCACTTGTAATATCCCTTTTTTAAATTTTATTAAAATGCCCAATTTTCCACTTTTTTTTCCCAATTTCGACCTTTGACTAGTTTTACTGTTTTGACCTCCAAATCAACCCAAATGCTCCCAAATATTCTGTAGGAGTGTATGAATGGTATTTAGACTTGAATATAAGGTTCAGGGATGTTTTATGGCCCTCCAAATACTGCTGCAAACTTGATTTGTATTCTGATCAATATATGTAATTTTGACTAGTAATTTGTGCATCAAATCCCCCTCGGGTAACACTGTAAATGGCCTTCCAAATGCCTCCAAACTCCCACAAATTTATGAACAGAGGTATATAATGTGTTAAGTATGTTATTAAGGTCTCATATGCACCATAAATTTATTTTTAATACTGTTCTAACTCTCTCACATTCAACATCAAAAACCCCCAATTCGACCCTTGGGGAAATGGCACTATTTCACCTCCCAATACAACTAAACTGAGTAAAAATGCTTCAAATGCTCAAGTAAAGTACATGAAACTTGTAGAAGAAATCCATGGCAGTATATTTATCACAAATATATCAGAGAATCATCCATCCATTCGAAATAATCAACATTATAGTGTCATACATCAATGCATTGGGGAAATGGACATTGTTTGCTCATTAATCAATAGTTTTGCATACAACCAGTGGGTATTTCGACCTGAGACTTTCTGAATATGAATAACAGAGCATATGAAGCTATTACAATCATAAATATGTAATGAGAAGCTCTCTCAAGAAGCACAAGTGCTCACCAAAAACGCCCTCCCTCAAGGAGCACGAATATGCCTTCAAAACTGGAAACGGTGGAGAGAAAGTGCTGCACTAAACCAAACCATGAAACTTCCTGTAGATTCTACCTGCAAATACAAACTCCATTAAAGCACCATGAAAGACCTGAGTGGCCTCTCCAAACACCAACTTGGATGGGAATCTTTCACCCTCGAAATTGGCTAAGGCAAGAAACTAGTCATCCACTAGCTCTCTCTTCACAAATGCAATTTTTCTCAAATCATCAAAAGCCATTCTCATACTTGATTTCTACATTTTATAACCAACATTAGCCTTCAAGGGGTCGAAATCCTCTCAATAGATTCAATAATTTTCCATTTAGAAAATATTCCTCATTTGCCACTTGTCTCCTAGTTCCAACCTTCCATCTTCTCCCAAATTCGAATTTGAGTCTCTTTAGATTCCTCCAACTCCATGAGCGCCTTCTTGAGCCTATTTTTGGGGATGACATGTCATAATGGTCAGGTGTAAGAAGTCAGGTCTGAATTTTGTCATAAAATGTCATAGATGCTTCATTATTGTTGTCATAAAACTAGGGAATCTAGCCCATGTGTCCACTAGTCTCCAATTTGACTCTTCCTCTCCCATGGAGGTTACTATTCCTTCTCATTTCGACCTAATATGCTCAATTCCATGTGTTATGACTTACCAACTCACCCAAGAGTGTTCACCTTCCCATGAATTCGAATTGGCAAGAGAGAGCTGCCATGTGTCATTGAAAAATCAAGCTAGTGTGGGTCCCACCACCTCCATATGTCTCCAAAACCACTTTCCACCTAGAATTTATCTTGAATTTATTTATTCATCATATTTATTAAATGCTTGAACCCTTCTAATGTCTAAATATCATTTATTAGTTTCCTTATTACCATCCCACATGTGCCCATCCAACCTAGGAAACTAGTAGGATTGATGGGATTGTCTTACTATGCATTTATTTGAATGGGGACATTACAGCATGTTACGCAATCCTTGGAGCAGATGGAGCTGCGTAGTTCTGATTTACCTGCGGTGTCTCAACCACATCTTCTACGTTGTCATCATGTTCAACATGTGACACGATTTTGACATTCTTTTCTACGGTTCCATCCCATGCTTCATTTTCCACAAACTGAACATCACGACTGATAATGACTTTCCTTGCAATGGGATCATACAACTTGTATGCTTTTGTGTCTTCAAATTATCCAATAAAGATGCATTTCTATCCTTTATTGTCTAATTTTCTTCTCAAGTCATCTAGAACATGTGCGTATGCTACACAACCAAAAAATTTCAAATGCGAAACACTATGTTTCATACATGTCCATGCTTCCTATGGGACTTTGTTCTTCATGCTCTTCGTCGGACATCAATTCATGATGTATACTGCAGTTGCCATTTCTTCAACCTAGTATTCATTTAACAGATGCGTGACTGCCAACATGATGCGTGACATTTCCATGATGGTTCTGTTCTTTCTCTCTGCGATACCATTCTGCTGCGGTGTATACCACGCAGTGAATTGCTTCTGTATGCCATGATTTTTACAGAAGTTTAAGAAATCATTTGAAACATACTCACCACCTCTATCTGTTCTCAAAATCTTGATGCTTTTTCCACTTTGCTTCTCCACAAGTGCCTTAAACTGCTGAAAACAACTAAACGCATCAGATTTATGTTTTAAAAAGTAAAACCATGTTTTTCTTGTGAAATCATCTATAAATGTGAGAAGATAAGTGCATCCTCGCATGGACGGTGTTTGCATCGGTCTACAAATGTCTGAGTGCACAATTTCAAGTGGTGCGCGAGCTTTGTATGACTTTCCGACTGGAAAAGTCTCTCTATGCTGCTTTCCAAAAATACAGCCTTCACAAATTCTCTCTGACTTTTCAATCAATGGCAATCCTCTTACCATGTCCTTCGTGTGCAGTAGTTTCAACCCACCAAAATTCAGATGTCCAAATCTAAAGTGCCATAACCAGGATTCATCCTTCATTTCTGATTGAAACGCA
Organism: Larix kaempferi; assembly: GCA_027924585.1. Lineage (NCBI taxonomy): Eukaryota > Viridiplantae > Streptophyta > Pinopsida > Pinales > Pinaceae > Larix > Larix kaempferi. Next base: position 51,553,126 of record BSBM01000001.1, on the reverse strand, counting down.
GCTTGCATTGCGCTATCTTTTCCTTCCTCTGCACAATCAATTTCTACTCCTTTGCTTTCTGCTTTGAACACAGATCCAGAATTTTCATTCTGACTTGTGTGAACAAATTGAGTTATTTTTCCTCTTATGATGGGTCTTAACCTCAAAGGAAATAAGTGGTTGCTTTTCATGTGCACCTCTGCTATTAATTGATTGCATAGATATATGTCCTTAATCACACAGCGCTTCCCTACCATGTGAACTTTGTAACCTTTTTCCAACAACTGACCAATGCTCATCAGGTTGTGCTTCAAACCTTGAACATAATAAACATCAGGCATACATTTCTGCTCCCCCTATTTTGTTAGAATATCAACAGTACCCTTACCCAAAACAGTAACTTGAATGTTGCTTCCAAGTGTGACATCAGTTTGAACTGATTTATCTAGACTATAAAATAGATTTAAATTACCAGTCATATGATTGCTATAGCCTGAGTATAAATACCATATGTCATTTGGAATTTCTTGGACAACATTGCATTCCAGAGGAGATGCGCATGTTAAAAACAGTGAGCTGTTTGGAGCGCTGCTGCTGCTTGACTGAGCTTCACCTTGCTTACCTTGGTCATACTGCTTCTTCCTGCATTCATATGCGAAGTGTCCATACTTCTTACAGTAATGACATTGAATTTTTTATTTATCATACCTTTGTCCACATGATTGAGTGGGAGTTTGATTCTAATCTCTACCAGTGCCATGCGCAGGGATGCTACTGCGACCTCCTATGAACGAACTTCGTTCTCTGCCTCTTGAGTTTGATCTTCCTCTGCCTCTTCCACGACTTATGGATGACTGTGCTACGAATGCACCTTCCAACGATGTATCTGAACCATTGATTCTATGTTCATGATTGAGTAATGAGGCTTGCAACTCATCAATAGTAAATGTGGACAGATCTTGTTTTCCTTCAAGGTTACAACCAAAGATTCAAATTTCTTTGCAAGAACTCTAATAACTTTTTCAACAACTCTTTGATCAGTTAGTGTTTCTCCATGAGACTTTACTTGATTAACCAGACCAATAACACGAGTATAGAATGAGTCTACTAACTCTGTGTTTTTCATTGATAGAGATTCAAAATCTCTTCTAAGAATTTGAAGTTTGGCAGTCTTTACCTTGTTCAAGCCTTAATAGGCAGTTTCCAGTGTGTCCCACGCTTCCTTGGCCATCTACGCTACTGCTACTCTTGGGAGTATGGATTCATGTGTTGCTTGATGTATGTGGAACAATGCCTTTCCATCTTTCTTCCTCTGTTCCCTTAAGACATCATTCTCAGTTTGTGTGAGATTGTTGTATGCTACTGCATTTGTTGGTTCTGCATAACTAGTCTGGACTATGTCCGATACAACTTGACCTCTAAACAAAGCCTTCATTGTTAGATACCAATATTCATAATTTTTACCAGAAAAAATTGGGGTTTGCAAATTATACGAAGTGGAAGCCATTCTTAATCATTTTTCCCTTCTATAACTACAATTACTACTTTTTGTAAACCAGGCTCTGATACCAGATCAAGGGAAAAAGGGGCATCTGCAGTCAATTAAAAATTTACTATGCAATACATGAATATTTCTTTTCTTTTGCTAAGGACATGCACTAGACCTAGCAAATACTTTGCTTTAATTTTTCTTCCACTTTACTTCTCAAATTAATTGCACAGAGATTAATTGCGCAATTCACTTTCACCTATTTACCGCACGCAGATTAACTGCGCGATTCAACTTTCTCCCGTGCAGAAATTAACTTTCTACTGCGTGGAGATTAACTGCGCGATTCCACTTTCTACTACGCAGATGAGCTTTGCGCAGATACACAAATATTGACTTCGCGCAATACTTTACTTTTCATGAAGTGTGCACTTCTCTAACTTTGGGGAACTTGACTTTGCGCACTTTACGCAAATTACTTTTGCACTCTTTAACTTTTACAAAGATTAACTGCACGGTTAACTTTGCATACTTTTCTAAGTGCACACAACTCAAACTTAAATAAACTTTATCTTAAAACATGAAACTTACTGCGCAGTTACTCTTTCTAAAATAGAACTTTCACCACAGTGAAATACTTAGAAATCTTGATTTCTTTTACAGACCGTAAATGTAAACAACATTTACACAGGTCAATATGAAATAGATGCACGACATGGATAAACAAACATTCTTGAGAATAAGTTCATGAAACAATAGACTAATATATTTACCACTGTAAAACAGAATAACTTTGTTGCAATACAGAGAGATGATTACTTCAATCTTCTACATTCACACAAAGCTTGGGCTCTTGAAATACTTCACAAGATTTACGTCTCCTCTTCTTCACTTCTCTCTATCTCTTAATCTCTTACAGAGCTTGAGCTCTCACTAACTTAATATTTTGTGAATGATTTTTATTTATAGAGTTTCATTTCACCGACTCAAGATGGCTTCGCTTGGAAGCTACAGGGTTGCATTAAACACATAAATAAAATCCTACCTAAGAAGTTATGAGCCTATGAATACAAACGCGGCTACTTAAATACTAACTTGTCGTGAGGCGGATTGGCTACAAACTGACTAACTGTCTGACATGATTAAGTCTTGTTGTGGCCACAACAGATCCCATGCTTACTTGAGCATGGGAGCCCCGATCTTAATAAATACTAAGGTGTTTGGGTGAGTCATTTTTGTAAATATTAGAATTTTGATTTTACCTCTAAAGTTCTTCACCCATGCCCTTGGTTTGCTTGTTTGTAGCTGTTGTTCATTTTTCCAAGGTTTTTCAGTCTAAAAAAGAAAAGAAAGTTAATTTTTATTTTATTTTGTTGATTGTTATCATCATTCCGAAAATCAGCATTTGAGTCTCCGAAACCCGCAACCTGACATTTGCAGGTTGTGGGACTGTTGTTTTAAATTTTGGTGTTTGGTGATCCCACAATCCGCAACCCGACATTTGTGGGTCGCGGAATTAATCGATAATAAGATCAAGGAATAATTACCCCGTAACCCGAATTCTGCAATGGCGACATTTGGCTTTTGGGATGGTCGTTTTGGTTTATTTTCTGCGTGCTCCTGAAACCTGCAATTCATGAATTTCAGAATGTGGATTTCGGGATGTTTATCCTGCTTCATAGTGTGACGTTCTCGAGACCCGTCACCCGCATGGTCGGTTTTCGGCTTTCGGGAATCCTTTCTCTATTTCCATTTTGTTTTTCCTACCCACAACCCGCAAGCCCGCACTTTCGGATTTCGACTTGCGGAATATTTAATTAAAATTTCATGAACATAATTGAATTCGATTCTGCATCCCGCTCCAGCTAATCTCAGCCATCCATTGTTATGAACTTGCAATCATGGTGATTTTGGGTAATCAATTAAGACAGGATGCATTATTTTGTCTGTTGAAAACTGGTTCTCCCAAATTATCATTTTTTTGTAACAGTGGATACTACTACAAGATTATCAATTGCTTCATCTTGGATGGACGCCATTACTCTGCCTTAAGTTCGTCATGTCTAGTGTCGATTTTTGACAATTTGTCATTTTTCTTCCACTTCTTAATGTTCGTGTCTTTTCACTTAAATTCCAACTTCAAAGCTTCTATAATTTTCATGGAATTCGGATCAAATTGTTCTGATGTGTTACGTGTGAAGAAATGATCACCAATGTATTGGAACTCCTAATCCAGGTTTTTTTGCGGATCAATTCTATTACCACAGCCTCCGTTTCCATTATTAATTACCAGTTATAATTATTGATGGGAAGTTTCCTACAACGATGTGATCGTAAAGGCATTTCAAAATCATGCAAGCAGTAATTAAGCATGTACTTCGCACAAACTTAAACTCAAATCTCGGCTTTTCATGACAGTTGAAGTATTTATAATGGGTTCGCTGCGTAAGTTTAATCTGCAAATCACCTCGATCAATTGATGTCACCCTTCCTGTTGGTCTTAAAGTAGCAATTAACATGAAGTTTCTACATTGTTCATTGCTTTCTGTAATAGGAAACATTATGTACAAGTGTTCTGGGCATCTTGTTATCTAAGATTTACCCAGGGTGAGTAATTTTCATGCAGGAGGTGAACCTTCTAATATTCTTGTTGATGATGAAGAACTTTACCCTTTGTTATATCAAGAAACGTTGTCACCACCTTTTGATGCAGGTGTTCCTGATTTTAGCAGCGACAGTAGTGAAGGAGATTTTGAAGCGTTATCTTCCTATGTGCAAAATTCCAAGGAGCAGAGCGAGGAAGTTCTAGAAGAAACCACTGACCTTGATGATGATCTCATACAAGAATTTATAATCAATGGAGAACCTGACGTATTGGCCACTGTTTCTGACCATGAATTACCTGATCCCTAATTTCTTACACCAGATGTTCCACAAACCATGCCACTTGTCGAAGATAATGAGCAATTGGTTATTGAATCTCTATGGTGCCATGAGACCTTACCTGACTAAATAATAAGTTTTTGTAAGTTCTTTTGGTGATAAGGTGGTGGAAAATCCTTCAAGCTGGAAAATAGCAAGTTTTATTGGATCGACGGTTGGAGCCGATTTTTGTAATTCCTATTTTGTATATTTTCTCCTTCTGGGATTTTGGGATAAAAATTTAGTATTTAAGGAGGAATGTTTCCCTTAGTAGAGGGTTGGGAATTTTGGAATTTTGATTCAGCAGGATTATGGACTGAAGATGCTCTGTCTATTCGAGCCATTGTAATTTTTGTACAAGAATTTTATATGCAATAAAGTTATCTTTTCTCCACCTTCTTGAGTGTCTTCAAATTTCTTTGAGAATCGCTGAGTTAAATGTTTCAAATTGTCATCGATTTAAATGTATTTAATCTTTTGTAGGCTATTTATTTATGCACAAATCCTTCATATTGATTTTTCTGTATGTTAGGTTCAAGCTATTGATTATTTTGTTAAATTTCTTTGATTGAACAGTTATTACTTTTATATTTCTGCAAATGATTCAATGCAATTAAATATACATAATCAATTGTTAATTTTTCAATTAACACCATGATTACAGATCAGTTATTTGAATGGGCTTAAACACTTTGAAGGATTGTCTCTTAATTTCTTAATTGATAAAACTTTAATTAACAAGTGAAGAACCCGAAGACATTTCTGTTTAAGGTACTTAATCACTTGTTTATCACACTTCAGGTTCTGATCTGCACAATGTCAACTTTCCCTCTTTAGGTTAGATCTGACTTAGGATAGATTCTTTCCTTAGGTAGGTTAGGTTAGGTTTGTTAATCAGCTATCAAATCTTGTTTTCCTTAATAAGAAAAAGTGATCTTTGAAAGATCAAGCCTTTTACTCTTAGAGTGCCAGCGGAGGCCAAATATCCGTGGGTGATTACCACACCAAAGAGCTCGAGGATAGAATTGCCCTTGCGTAGGGTCTTTCGAAGCCTTTGGCTGGGTTTTCATCCCCTATTGTGTGCCTTGGAACCCATTCCAACACTTTGCACTTACCCTGCACCCCCGAGGCATCAACAAATGGCGCTAGAAGGAGGGCAGCTAGTAAAGCATGCCTAAACAAGCTACTGATAAACCTCCTCTAGCAAGTACTTCAATGGTTCAAAACCGAATCCAGGCTAGGGCTTCAAGATCTGAAAAACCAACTGATTCATGACTTGTAGTTCTCCCGGTTACATGCACGCAACCTACATCTATACCTGTCACACCTGTGGTACAACAGGAGAACATAAGAGAAGTTATTTTCACGTCACCCACAAGGGGACCCATCTCGTTAGAGCGGTTATTGAAAACATCTGATGATAGGGTTTTAAGAGTTGAACAACGTCTTGTCGATCAAAGAAGATGCAGCTTGGCAGCTTTAAACTTAGAGGGTGTCTTACAGACTAGCGATCAGGAAGAACAACAAGTTCCCACTTCTTACACCTTTGATCCATTGGTCCAGCATACTGATAGTTCTAACACACAGGATCAACATACAACTGATCACCAACCTGAAAACCAGGACCAAATCAATCAACCAGATTCTCTTGAATATAATTGTGAGACCACTCGCACAACAACACAAGGTCAGCCAAATCTTGGAGCAGGTGGTCCACCACCGTCCCCTCCTTCATCTTCATCATCTTCCTCAGACGAAGAGAATTCTTCTAGTTCATCATCTAAAGAAGAAGAACAAGAACCTCTAATGGATGGAGAAGGTCAAAACAGACCTTAGATTGACCAAGGCGCAGTTTTCATACTAGGTGATCAACACAGATTACCAAAGAATCCTGAGCAATGGCTGCCTAAATACAACCCTGATGACAAGATACCTGCGTTGGACTACATAAATTTTTTTATGCAAGCAATCAGGCTTAGAAGCGTGGTGAATGAGGATGTACTATGCAGACTATTCCCATATACCTTTGAGGGTAGAGCGGCCACTTGGTATTTTTCTTTGCTGGCTCAATCCATAACTTTCTGGGATGAATTCGAGAAACATTTTACCCAGAAGTTCGGGGATGACAAAACACCGCAAGATCTTGTCTTAGAGTTGTCCTCCATGAAATCCAAAGGAAAAGAAAGAGTAAAAGACTTTAACCAAAGGTTTTCATATCTCAAAAACAGAATTCCTGCCAATCTTCTTCCTGCCGAAGAGTTGTTAGTGGCTTATTATGAAAAGGGTCTGCCTCCCCCTATTGCAATATGGGTCAAAAGGGCACAAAATGGTACTTTACTGGAATCTTTTGATGAAGCAATCCAAGTTGAGATAGACATCTTTTGTCTGGAAGACAACCCTGAAACTTCAAAAGGGCAACCTTCTACTTCTAGGAGGAAAACTGAGAATGTCCCTAAATCCGAAGTTCAGAATAAGGATACATTTGATAGGACTGAAATGAAAAAATTTCTTCAGAAGATGTCAAATGAGATGGTAGATTTGAAGAAGAACACTAATGATAATCAGAACCAAAACAGAGGTTTTGTAAGGCCACCATTTAGGAGACCTTACAGCTTCCACAAAATCCACCACCACCAAATCCAGCGGATGCACTCACAAACGAGGAACTCTTTTCCATTTTTAGGGCATTGGCAGCAAAATCTCAAGTCAATCCCGATACTTCCAACGATCAGACTACCACTGATTCTCCACTACCTGAAGAAGAAACGGAAGGTGATCCACATGTTGATGCTATGGGTTGCTTTTCAGAATTACCTATGTGTGAAGAAGAAGAAGAAGAACCTGAGGCGGTGTTTAACACACAACATCCTTATAATACAAGGTCAAAACCATAGCCACCTCAACAACCTTCATCTTCTCCCCTGGTTCCCACAAGAAACAATCCTATCACATAGAAGGATACAGTTCTCCCTCAACTGGAGTACAACCTGGTTGAAGACTTAAAAAGAGTCAAAGCAAACATCTCTCCATTTGAGCTACTTAAAATTCCTGCTATGAGGGATTCTTTACCTAAAAATATGGTAGTCAAACAACCTAGAGAGTCACAGAATAATAATCTAGACTCTATCATTAAAACCAATGATAAAAAACCAGTAAGTAAGAGAACTCCTCCTTTCTTGCTTACATTTGATATTTTCAACCGGAATGTGCACAACTGCATGATAGATTTAGGAGCATCATCGAATGTGATGCCCCTCTCTGTCTATAAAAAAATGAATGCAACGTGGGAACCTTGTCCAACCCAGATCGTGCAACTTGACAAATCCAAAGTCAGAGTGGTTCGCAAATTGAGAAATGTTCTGCTTACATTGTCAGCTGATCCCAGGATCCATCAGACAGTTGACATTGTGATAGCTGACATCCCAGAAGCTTATGGGATGTGGCTGAGCAGGGACTGGTCAGAGAAACTTAAAGGTTATTTTGCAACTGACTGGTCCCACTTATGGTTGCCATACAATGGTCAACCGAATAAAATTAAGATCAGCCGAGAACCTTTTATGAAACAGACAGTTACTGATCTTAATGATTTGAGTGAGCCTGTTGGTTATTTCACCTCTCGTACGAAGCAATTTACATTTGATACCTTTTTCGATGAATTCCCAGCAGATGCTTCACCAGAAGAAAGCATTCATAATGAATCACATATCACTCATGTTACTTTTGTACCTTTTTCTGGTGAAATTGTACACAATGTATATAATGTGAATACAAATTTAAGATTAGACCCTGTCTCCTGGACCTTATTTTTCGATGGCTCCAAATCCAAAGAGGGAGCTGGAGCGGGGTGTGTTCTTATCAATCCTAAAGGAATGAAAATCATGATTGCTTGCAGATTAGAATTTGACTGCACTAATAATGTATCCGAATATGAAGCTCTTGTGCAGGGGCTCAGGAAAGCCATTGATTTGGGTGTTCAAGCAATAGAATGCTATGGGGACTTCGAAATTATAGTCAAACAAGTCAGAAATAAGATACACTGCCTATCTCCATGTTTGGCTAATTATCAAAAGCTAGTAAGGGAACTAACCAACTCATTTTCAGCATTCAATATTAAATCAGTTCCTAGATCACAAAATTTTGATGCATATCTGTTAGCAAACACAGCTTCTAGACTGATTCCGCCAGAAGGTCTGTCTCCTCAAACCTTTTCAATTGAATTGATCTACAGACCATCTATTCCAGATAATGTGACTAATTGGAAAGTATTTGATGATGATCGACAGATAATTGACTTCCTTACTGCTCAGGATACGTTTCAGGACATGGCCATCGATGAAGCAGAACATGAAAAGTCTCTCACTGATTCCTCAAACGTCATCCCGAAATCGGTGATCGATCTAGAGAAGTTTTACAATTTACAGGACAAATTCAAATCCCAAACGAATTGTAAAACTCAAAGTTCATCTTTAAATTATGAACGGGTCAACCTAGGCACCGAACAAGAACCTCATTTCATCAATTTGGGAATTGATTGCACCCCTGAAGAACGCAGAGCCATTATTGCATTGTGTAAATAGTATAAAGATGTCTTTGCTTGGACTTATGACGAGTTGAGAATGTTTGACACTAGCGTCATGTTCCACAACATACCCATGAAACCAGAAGTTAAGCCATTTCAACAAAAGCTGCGGAAGATGAACCCTAGTTTGGAGCCTTCTGTAAAAAAGGAACTAGAGAAGTTACTCAATGCTCAGATTATATTTTCTGTCAGGCACACTCAGTGGATCACCAACTTAGTACCTGTCCATAAGAAAAATGGAGAAATTTGACTCTGTGTTGATTTCAGGAACTTAAATCAGGCTTTTGAGAAAGACAACTATCCTGTTCCGCCTATGGAGAAGATTCTTCAGAAGGTAGCTGGGTCAAAGATGTTTTCCCTCCTGGATGGTTTTTTGGGGTATAACCAGGTTATGGTTGCCCCGGATGATCAATTAAAAACAACCTTCAGAACCCCATGGGGTACTTTTTCTTACAGACGGATGCCTTTCGGGTTGATCAATGCTGGAGCTACTTTTCAGAGAGCTATGGATATAGCTTTCCGAGGGTTAACGCATAATTCTATTGTAGTTTATCTTGATGATATCACCATTTATTCTAAGAAACGACATGAACATGTGTTTGCTTTGAAACAAGTTTTTGATCGCTGCAAAAAATTTGGCATTTCTCTCAACCCGAAGAAATCTATTTTTGCAGTAACTGAAGGAAAGCTTCTGGGTTTTATTGTTTCGAAAGAAGGTATGGTTATTGACCCTAAACGCACAGAGGACATTTCAAAGATTGGTTTACCTAGTTCACTCAAATCCATGCAATCTTTCTTAGGTAAGATCAATTTTGTACGGAGATTTGTACCAAATTTTGCCCAAATAGTCAAACCATTACAACTTTTGGTCAAGAAAGATGTGCAGTTTACTTGGTCACGGGAGCAGAGAGATGCATTTATCAGAATTCGAAAGGCCATTGCAGAAGCTCCTACCCTCATGTCCCCAGATTTTGATAAGGATTTCATTCTTTATACTTTTGCCATTGATTTTTCTTATGCAGCTGTGCTAAAGCAAAAGCATGATGATGATGCAGAAATCCCCATCTCTTTCATGAGCTCAACATTCAAAGGTGCAGAGCTTAAATATTCACAGATTGATAAGCAAGCCTATGCAGTTTATAAATCTGTCAAACATTTCAGACCCTACTTGCTGAAGTCCTAAACCAAAGTCATCATTCCATATTCTGCTATCAGGAATGTCCTCATTCAGAAAGAGTTAGGGGAAAAGAGGGCCCATTGGATGACTTCCCTATAAGAATATGATCTTGAGATCAGACCGGCAAAAATTGTAAAAGGGCAGGGCCTTTGTCTTCTTACAGTAAAATCCAATGACCCCACACAACAATAGTCTGAATGGGATCGCGAGGAAGAAATTCCCCCGGGTGTTGTTAACGTTATCGATGCCCTGACATCAGAATGGTACGATGATATCAAATTTTTTCTGAACCATGGGTTTGCTCCTGAAACTCTCGATTTTAAGAAAAGAAAAGCTTTAAGACTAAAGTCTGCTCCTTATCAACTCATTGATCAAGTTCTTTTTAGAATTAATTATGATGGAGTATTTCTCAGATGCTTGGAAAAACATGAAATTGATGACATTTTGTTTCAATTTCATGCAGGTACAGCTAGAGGCCATTTTTCAGAAGATACGACAGCACACAAGATTCTCAGGGCTGGAAATTATTGGCCTACATTGTTTAAAGATGCCTATGCTTATGTGAGAAAATGTGAGCCATGCAGAAATGCATAGGGAAGTTTAAGAAACCTGCATTTCCTTTACAACCAGTTATGGTTTAGTTTCATTTCAACAATGGGGACTGGATTTTGTTGGGCCTATAAACCCTCCTTCATCTCTCCAACATAAGTATATTCTCACAGCCACGGACTATTTCACTAGATGGGTTGAAGCAGATCCTCTTAAGCAATGCAACGCCACCCAAGTGATCTCTTTCCTTGACAGCCAGATTATCACATGCTTTGGTGCTCCAGAGTATTTAGTTTTTGATAATGCATCCTACTTTTCTTCAATCGATATAACTGAGTATGCCTTTGAGATGGGAATTAAGCTCAAATTTTCTGCCAATTATTACCCTTAGGGTAATGGCTTGGCTGAATCATCAAATAAAAACCTAATTAATCTCCTCAAGAAAACTATAGCCTCTCATCACAGAGATTGGCACACACAGTTGCATAATGCATTATGGGAAGATCGAATCACCCCAAAAGTAGCAATTGCAAACTCCCCATACTGTCTGGTTTATGGCAGAGAAGCCATTCTCCCCACTAATCTCACCATTCCTTCGTTACAATTGGCCCAATCTGTTCAAGAAGATGATTCTTCTCCCCTCCAGCAGAGGATTGATACCCTTTTGAAGCTAGAGGAGGACAGGGAAATAGCCAAGAACAAGTTTTATCATCATCAGCAGATGGTGAAGAGATGGTTTGATGAAAAATCTTCTTCTGATAGGGAGTTTTCCATTGGTGACTTTGTTTTGAGGTGGGTCAAGCAACATCAAGGCAAAAATTTGTACACCAAGTTCCAATGCCTTTGGCTAGGACCTTTCATTATTGCTAAAAAGATTGGTCCCAGCACAGTTCGATTGCAGACATTGGAGGGAGTTGTAGACACCTACCCAGTGAATATATCTCTTCTCAAGAAGTGTTTTGTCTGAGCAATTTGATGCATTTGTATATAGATGTGGTTGGTTTTCAGTCATTTCTTTTATAGTCTGGACATTCTGATTGATTTTGTTGTTTTGATTTGATTTTAGTAGTAGGGATTCACACTTTTGGTAATGGCTTGGAATCATTTTTCTGGGGGCAACAATTGTTTCTAAAGTATCAGCATTATTATTCATCCTATTTCCTGGCTTATGATTAGAATTTGCTCTGAGGAATAAACAGTCAATAAGTGCAGTATTTATGGATTCTTTTCACCTTGATCATTATCTTTTACAATGCTTCATTTGTGTAATTGAGGTATAGAGGTTGTTTATCATTTTTCTATCTGATGTTTCATGGTTGAACGGCATATCATAATAGCTTGACCAGCTTCGATTGCTCATGGATCCTTTTACAATCATTTTGAATATAAATTGTGTTTAAAAATTATAAGTTACAAGGTGGGTAGTCTTGTTATCAAGCTAGCCCATTATGTTCATAAGTGCTTAAAGTGGAATGACTTCTTCACATCAAGCTACCACACTTGGAATGTGACTTTCAGTTATTCTGAAAGATGGAAGATCCTATTACAGGTCGGTCCATTCATGATCTACAAAGCACTGGTGAGTAACATTATCACTAAATGGTCACTAAGACATGGTAATGCCTTGTAGTTTATGCCATAATAAACTATTTCCGTCACATAATATTTTGTTGTATACAAGAACAGGGGGGTCTTATCACAAGCTAGCCCTACTATGATCATGGGTTTGACCTTGGATTGGGATTATCACTACATGGTCACCAAGCCATGATAACTTCTTTTGGTCTTACAACCAGAAGACAATGAGTCTCGTCATCGAGCTAGCTTGACCAGTTTCCAGATCAGGCTTGTGAATGGCAATGTTTCATCTGATCACCAAGTCGGTACAGTGGTCTTGTATCGACAAAGTTTTATGAATAGTATATATTTATCTTTTCTCCAAAAAAAAAAAAATTAATAATAATATAAACCAAAGAGGATTACTCAATTAATAAAAAAAAGAGATCTGTAATCAGGATATCCATGAGAATTTCTAAGGATGCTCTCAGGTTCAACTCAAGTTGGTCTTTCAATGACTACATCATGATAAAGATTCGGTACCACTCTCTAAATCTCCTTATCAGATGAGTGATATATTTACAATGGTCATTGATTGAGATTTATGCATTTTTATGATCATTGTTTATTGACTGTTATCTTTTCAACATCTTCTATGACTTGGATTTCAAGAAATCGGTTGATTAACATATTGTCTTTAGTTGGATTTGATTACAGAGATAACTGGTTCTTCCCATCCAGTCGCCATTTGTTGTGGCCACAACAGATTCCATGCTTACTTGAGCATGGGAGCCCCGATCTTAATAAACACTAAGGTGTTTGGGTGAGTCATTTTTGTAAATATTAGAATTTTGATTTTACCTCTAAAGTTCTTCACCCATGCCTTTGGTTTGCTTGTTTGCAACTGTTGTTCATTTTTCCAAGGTTTTTCAGTCTAAAAAAGAAAATAAACTTAATTTTTTTTTTATTTTGTTGATTGTTATCATCATTCCGAAAATCAGCATTTGGAGTCTCCGAAACCCGCAACCCAACATTTGCGGGTTGCGGGACTGTTGTTTTAAATTTTGGTGTTTGGTGATCCCACAATCTGCAACCCGACATTTGCGGGTTGCAGAATTAATCGATAATAAGGTCAAGGAATAATTACCCCATAACCCGAATTCCGCAATGGCGGCATTCGACTTTTGGGATGGTCGTTTTGGTTTATATGCCGCGTGCTCCCGAAACCCGCAATTCATGAATTTCAGAATGCGGCTTTCACGATGTTTATCCTACTTCACAGTGTGACGTTCCTGAGACCCGTCACCCGCATGGTAGGTTTTCGGCTTTTGGGAATCCTTTCTCTATTTCCATTTTGTTTTTGCTACCTGTAAACCCGCACTTTCGGATTTCGGCTTGTGGAATATTTCAATAAAACTTCATGAACATAATTGAATTTGATTTCGCATCCCGCTCCAGCTAATCTCAGCCATCCATTGTTATGAACTTGCGGTCATGGTGATTTTGGGTAATCAGTTAATGCATGATGCGTTAGTTTGTCTGTTGAAAACTGGTTCTCCCAAATTATCGTTTTTCTGTAACAGTGGATACTACTACAAGATTATCAATTGCTTCATCTTGGATGGACACCATTGCTCTGCCTTAAGTTCGTCGTGTCTAGTCTCAAGTTTTGACAATTTGTTTTTTTTCTTCTGCTTCTTAATGATCATATCTTTTCACTTAAATTCCGACTTCAAAGCTTCTATAATTTTCATGGAATTCGGATCAGATTGTTCCGATGTGTTACGTGTGAAGAAATGATCACCGATGTACTGGAACTCCTAATCTAGGTTTTTATTGTGGATCAATTCCATTACCGCAGCCTCTGTTTCCATTATTAATTACTAGTTATAATTATTCATGGGAAGTTGTCTACAACGATGTGACCGTAAAGACATTTCAAAATCATGCAAGCAGTAATTAAGCCTGTACTTCGCACAAGCTTAAACTCAAATCTCGGCTTTTCATGACAGTTGAAGTAATTATAATGGGTTCATTGCGTAAGTTTAATCATTGCAAATCGCCTTGATCAATCGACGTCACCCTGCCTGTATGTCTTAAAGTAGCAATTAACTTGAAGTTTCTACATTGTTCATTGCTTTCTGTAATAGGGAACATTTTGTAGAAGTGTTCTGGACATCTTGTTATCTAAGATTTACCCAGGATGAGTAATTTTCATGCAGGAGGTGAACCTTCTAATATTCTTGTTGATGATGAAGAACTTTACCCTTTGTTATATCAAGAAACGTTGTCACCACCTTTTGATGCAGGTGTTCCTGATTTTAGCAGCGGCAGTAGTGAAGGAGATTTTGAAGCGTTATCTTCCTATGTGCAAAATTCCATGGAGCAGAGCGAGGAAGTTTTGGAAGAACCAGCTGACCTTGATGACGATCTCATACAAGACTTTATAATCAATGGAGAACCTAACGTACTGGCCACTGTTTCTGAAGTAAATCCTTTAATGGATTTCTCTGTTTCTGACCATGAATTACCTGATCCCAAATTTCTTACACCAGATGTTCCACAAACCATGCCACTCGTCAAAGATAATGAGCAATCGATTATTGAATCTCTATGGTGCCATGAGACCTTACCTGACTAAAGAATAAGTTTTTGTAAGATATTTTGGTGATAAGGTGGCGAAAAATCCTTCAAGCTGAAAAATAGCAAGTTTTATTGGATCGACGGTTGGAGCCGATTTTTGTAATTTCTATTTTGTATATTTTCTCCTTCTGGGATTTTGGGATAAAAATTTAGTATTTAAGGAGGAATGTTTCCCTTAGTAGAGGGTTGGGAATTTTGGAATTTTGATTCACCAGGAGTATGGACTGAAGATGCTCTGTCTATTCGAGCCATTGCAATTTTTGTACAAGACTTTTATATGTAGTAAAGTTATCTTTTCTCCACCTTCTTGAGTTTCTTCAAATTTCTTTGAGAATCACTGAGTTAAATGTTTCAAATTGTCATCGGTTTAAATATATTTAATCTTTTGCAGGCTATTTATTTATGCACAAAGCCTTCATATTGATTTTTCTATATGTTAGGTTCAAGCTATTGATTGTTCTGTTAAATTTCTTTGATTGAACAATTATTACTTTTATATTTCTGCAAATGATTCGATGCAATTAAATATACATAATCAATTGTTAATTTTTCAATTAACACCATGATTACAGATCAGTTATTTGAATGGGCTTAAACACTTTGAAGGATTGTCACTTAATTTCTTAATTGATAAAACTTTAATTAACAAGTGAAGAACCCGAAGACATTTCTGTTTAAGGTACTTAATCACTTGTTTATCGCACTTCAGGTTCTGATCTGCACAATATCAACTTTCCCTCTTTAGGTTAGATCTGACTTACGATAGATTCTTTCTATAGGTAGGTTAGGTTAGGTTTGTTAATCAGCTATCACATCTTGTTTTCCTTAATAGGAAAAACTGATCTTTGAAAGATCTAGCCTTTTACTCTTAGAGTGCCAGCGGAGGCCAAATATCCGTGGGTGATTACCACACCAAAGAGCTCGAGGATAGAATTGCCCTTGCATAGGGTCTTTCGAAGCCTTTGGTTGGGTTTTCATCCCTTGTTGTGTGCCTTGGAACCCATTCCAACACTTTGCACTTACCCTGCACCCCCGAGGCATCAACAAGTCTCACAGAGCCGCGTAAATTTGATACGCTATCAGCTCATTAATTATGATATTTCCAACATTATTGTTTAGGAGAAGGAAAACACTATATATTTTAGTTATTTCTAATATTTTAACAATTAGAGTTGATTTTGAATAATTTTGTTATTAAAGGTGAAATTTTTTGTTTCAAAAATGAGTTTATATTATTCTGGCACTTGTTCCGGCACTTACTTGAAGGAAGATCATTTATTCTCATACTTCCACGTCTCTTCAACCAATTTGGCCACATGGGTTTTTAGTTAATGAAGTCATATACCTCCCATAGAATTAGGTTTTCAATTGGATGCACAGATCCCAAGAAAATCCAACATTTAAAAAAAAATCAAACTCAGATTTTTAATAGAAAATTTATTAAGACTACTATTTTTCACCTTGATTTTAGTACAGGTGGAAGCATATCTGGAAAAACAGTCAAATGGGTTTTTAGAAAAACCTACCAACTAGAAAACCCAAAATTTGTTTTGAAAAATAAATTATGAGCTGGAATATTTCTGGGGTTCTTTGAAGAAGACTTTTAAGATTGAACGAAAAACCCAGATTTGGGGATTTTGTCAAATTTGTGAAATTTGAGATCATCCAATATCCAATGGATCATTGTGCATAAATTAGTGTCATTATGGCTGATGGAATGGAGGAAATTTAATGAAGAAATGAGAATGCTTTGTTTTGCTGCTATCAAATATTATATGTAATGCTTTCTGCAATGTTGAGATCGAATTATCTTGTTGCTAATGATATTTGTGTGAAGGTTGATGCTTGGTGATCATTTTCATTAATCTATGAAACTGTAAGGTGAGTTCCTTGTGTGGAAAGGCCTCACCACTCAGTTTAGCTCACCTCTTTATATTTTTCTAGCATAGGTTTAATTCCTCTTATTTGTAGATCATTAAAATGATTTGTTTTGATTTAATTACATGCATATTATATCTTAGACTGTGTTGAATAAGCAGATCTTACTGTCTGTGATTCGATTCAATTTGTTTTTTGAAGAATGAAATTAAATTCCCAAGTATTGGTCATGCAATTGGTTCTCTTCGAAGTCTTTAATCTCAACATAGATTTAAATCCTAGCGTTAAATAATTGAAAATTCAGAAAGGAAGAATTTGATCTCTGCAATCTTGAATTATGATTTAGTGGTTAAATGTTTTTTACTGAGCAAGCGATTTGTTGGAATCCTGAGTTTACATATATGAATTTTTTATGAACAAATTGATTCTTGGAACTTTGGATTCAAGGTATAGTGTTTACATCTTTGAATTGCTACCATTAATAAACATTCGGGAAGCCCGTAAATGAATTTATTTGCTAATTGCTTTGAGCTGATTGCATAGAGTTTTTTTTTTTTTTGAATGGTAAAAAGACATAAATAAATAAATAAATTGTATACGCTTCCTTATAGAGTCTTGTTTGAATCGAATGAAAGCAACAGAAAAAACTCTTTGATATGGTGAATGATATCTTTGGTTGAATACAGACCCGCAGATTTATAAATTTTGATTGATACTCATTCTGTGAAGACCATAAATCTGATCTAAAGCATATGTAATTCAATCTAAAATTTGGGAATGTTTAATGAATGAATTAAACAATTTTTATATGATCAAAACTCAAGGAAGTTCTGAATGCAGAGATCGTGAAAACCAAAGTTGGTATTGGAGGAATGTTGATATATCCATATGAAACTAAATTGGATTAAAAGGTTGCATGGTTGGTAAAGTTTTTATCATTGCTGCATATCGAGGTTCACCATTAGATTGAATAATTCATGTATAAAGAGTGAGTGTTATGATCTTGTCTATCTCCACTTGTTTACAAAATTGATGCCAAATTTTATATTAAATTAAGTGACCACTCTGTTTTAATACGCAGACCATATTCATGAAGTCGGTTGATTCTACATTGATTTGAGACCAATAAATCTGATTTGGTACTGAATAATTTGATTTTATCCTCTTTTCCCACTTTGATTTTTTCATTTAATCTTTAGTACTTTGTTTTTAATGAACTTTTAGCTTTTATTGTTTCTTATAGAATTGATTTCTCTTGATTAATTGGATTGGATAAGTTTAGTTTTGGTATTTTGAATTCGTAAACTAGTTAAGTCTTTTAAATTGATTTAATCATTAATATAGTAATGACCTTTTGATGTTTGAAAGAACTTGGATTTGATCGTTTAAGTTTGATTGATTCCTATATAAGAATTATAGAGTTAGATTTAAGTTTGCTCTTTGTGTCGTGTGATTTGGATTGTTCTAGTTTCTTTTTTTTATTAGTATGCTCTTGCTTTTTCAAAGAAGAAGTTTTTTGAAGTAAGTAGGAACATTTTGTTGTTGATTGAGTTTTAATAGTCTTTAATTTTTTAAAGCTCCAATCACCAATGGGGAAACTAATGATCTAACTCGTGAGATATTGCCACTCAATGATTGGATTTCTCTCGAGGTGTTGGGATACTCTTGTTTGCATGCTTTATTGCATTGTAGTATGTTTTATGGATTTAGATTATGCCTTTTTAGGTTTCAATCCTACACATACATATCCAACACCTCTAAGTCTACGACTCCCCAGTTGGTAATTTAATGTCGAATTAAATAGTATGTATTTTTCCCGATATGCCCTAAGGTATAGATGATAATTTTTTTTTGACTCACTAGTCATTAGTGGAAGTCAATTCTTCCGAGTACTTCCAAAATTATCAAGCATTACTCTGGGGAATATTATATTTCCAAGAAGGAACTTCATGAACATAGGAATGGAAAGGAAAAAAATAACATGAGCATGATGAGAACAACAAACATCAAGAGAGGGGCCAAGTTGTTCCACTTCTCCAAGCAAAGAAGAGGAAAATGGAATCGAATGTGAAGTTTCATTGGATGTCATTGTTTCTAGCATGAAGAGACCTTTTGGATCTTATTCAAAGAGAGAGTCCAAGAATCTTGATCCTAAGGAAACCAAGGGGCAAGATGCATCAACTCGCTTGAAGGAGAACAAGAAAAGTACCAATCAACCATCAAGCTAAGGTATGAAGGTAAATATGATTTGTGTAGAAGCAATGTTTTCTTGAATAAATATGAAGAATTCCCCATCTCATGTGATGAAAATGAGAGCATAGAGATTTCTAATTCTAATGTGGATGTTAAGGATGAATGTGATGTTGTGGATGCATACCACAAGTAATTAGAAAGTGAATGGCAGCTCTTAGAAAGCATGCATATATCCCTTCCTAATGAAGGATTCTCATTAAATGTGTATGATGGACATTCCATTGAGGCACATACCAAGGAGACTGAATAACAGTGTAAGATAGAAGGCCAAGCCACAATGTAAGAGGTTTTTGATATTGTGGAGAGTGAATCCACTCATGTAAATCCAAGCTTCTTTGTTGGTGAGTTTGAGATCACTACAAAGGAGATGGAAGATGGGATCGACGATGATTAGACATTTTTTGGATTAGATCCAAAGGAAGAACATGAATCATATTTCCAGTCAACATTTGAGCTCCATAGTGAAGCAAAAGACATCCATTCATCAGTCGGTTGTGCATCCTATGGTTTGGTGGAAGAAAATGCCATCACAACTACACCACATGAGGAAGATATGATGCAAATGTATGAACAAAATTCTGATTTCTATATTCCTTTGTGTCATCATGAGATTGCATTTACTTCTGGAGAGGATATTTGCATGATTGAGTCCGTTGATGGTGAGACTCAAGATTCTGGTGTTGAGGATGATAGAGTGAGGAGGGAGGAACCCAACCCTTCTCACAGAGCCATATGGAATATATTATGGAGTACTTTCATGCTATTCATCCACCGTGGTTGGAGAATCATACTCTAATTTTTGCACATGATATTTCCACATGTGTTCGGTAGCAGTGATATGGAGATTGATTGCAGGGAACTTGTTTCACATCAAGAGGATATTGAGCTTTTCCTATGTGGGGAAGACTCATCTATGGAGGATGTACATGAGTGAGTTCCACTTGGACCATGCATCAACAATGAGATTTTCCCAGCTATGAATATATGCCTTTTAAAGTTGAGTTTGGTTCACTATCCTTCATCCCATGCAGCTATGTTACGCAGAGCACATGGGGATGAAGTTTGGGTGAAGGGATTCTTTCTCTTGGTTCCACATGAGGAGCAGGAAGCTCCAAAATTTTCTCTTGATGATTGGATGTTCAAGCCATGGTATTTGACAAGCGCACCTATCCCTTCCCAACATCATCAGAGGCATCCACTCTCATTCTTTGATGCCTTCATCATGTAGAGTTACGCATGGGAGTTCCACTTGATCCAGTTGAGTGGAACAAGTGCCATAGATTTGTACCATTGTACCAGTGCACATATTTCACATAGGGAAGCTAAATTATTTCAAGTCGGTTCATCCTGTAGGTTTATTTATTCATCCATGGATTGGGTGGATAGATACATGTTTGAGATGAGTACCCAAGGGGGTAAGTTTCTTACTTGCATCGGTGGAGATTCATTTGACACATCAATCATATTTTATGAGCAGCATGGGAATCTATAGCTCATACATGATGCCTTCAGTATACATGGCATGACATGGGAGTGCAAGTTGTGTTAGTTGGATAGAAGTGTTGTTATTCTTGATTCTAGTTTGCATGAGGAGTTCCATACTCAGTTGGAGAGACTCGCACAGATTCATTTCAGCTTTGGGAGTGATGAGCTTCTAGTGTGGTGGTGGGATCATGGTGTCCTACTTGATGATAGATCCTTCATGGTGATGGTGATGATTGGAAGGTTGCAGTTGAGATAGTGGGACCTCGACATTCCTTGGAAAGTCATATTGTCACCCGAGACATGTAGCAATGTTGTGAAACTCAGTGCTATCATGCACATGGAATACAAGGAGTCTCATACATTGATGGATAGGTTCAATGAGATGATTCACTCGCTTGGGAGTGATGCACTTCCAATATGGTATTGGGATCCTAGTATATTTCATGATGTTAGATCATTCTATATGACAATGACATTGTATGGGTCGCACTTGAGACAGTGGGATCCAGACATTCCTTGGCATGTTGGATTATCTTGGATAACATGGATAATTGTTGGATGGAAGTACATGCAATGGGATCTTGACATTGCTTGGTTCGATCTCATTTGAAGAAGTAGTTTGGGTGTTGGCGCTAGAGAGTGATCCAATAAACATGTGCATGAGTTTATCTATGAAAAGAAGTGTTCCAATTTCTTGTATGTGAAACCATTTGAGAGATGGAATCAATATTCTCATGCTTGGATGACTTCGAGTCTTCATGAGGCTTCTTATGCTGACACTTTGCAGTGTAGTGGTGGATGCACTGTACACCTTTAATTTCTTAGGCTCATTTGGGACCCTGAGATCATATTGGGACTTAGTTGTTTTAGCTGGGTTAGTGGAAAGATAGTTGGTTGGATGGAGTTACATCCTGATAGGATGATTATGGTCAGAGTGGTGCAAAAGTAGCATGGAGGTCCCTCTCATAGTTTAATTGGGGTGTTTAGAGACATAATTATTATGTACATTTCCAACACTGGTTTTGGAGTGATTGGGCCATTGGTTGAGCAATTGCATTATAGAGACATCATTCTCGGTGGCCATAGTCAGAAGGCTTCCCATGACCATGAGTTGGAGAGATCATGCATTTAGAAATACTTGTTTCAATTCCATTCATTTTGTTTAGACCCATATACTTTGGTGAGATCCAGTGGTGGTGATTTGATCCATTTCTAAGGTTAGAGGAAGGGAATTTATGTGCATACTTGGGATAGTGATGTATTGATACTTCCCAATTTACATTGCTTGAGGACAATAAATATTAGGAGGGGAGTACTTGTAATGTTCCCAAATTTTGCTATGGAATTAGTAAGGTCTTTGGCCTAAGTCACCTAGTCATTTTCTCAGGAGGAATTATCTAGGAGGTGGAAAAGGTTGATAATTTTCCTATATATCTTTTTTCCTAACTAGGTTAAAATTGAAGATTAATGAGACAAGGTGGGCCACATGGAAAGGTAAAATCCCCAATTCGAATTGCTAAGGAAAATATTAATTTGAGAATTATTTTTCAAAAGTTTACCATGCTTCAAAATGATCAAATTGTCTAAGGAAAAATTTTGTCCACAAGTTGGAAGAAGGTTTAACCAAGGTTTGAATGGGGTCATGAGGGCACTAGGGAGGCCTTATCCTATGGTTGAATAGTCAAAAGGGTTCCTAGGAGAGTTATGGACCAAAATAAGTTTTAATCCTTTGTATTTGTTCATTTCCTTAAAACATGGACTGCATGTGTTGTTGGTTGTGGAGCCTGATCTTCTTAATTCAGATATGTTGTTGTTTCAACTATGTTTGTACCCTGATTTTATATGATATGTAGGTGGAATGTACACTCATCCGAGTAGGGGGGCATTGCCCCCCCATGGGAGTCTGGGGGGACTATCCCTCCTAGCTGGGGGATTGAGGGGCAATCATGCCTAAGAAAGGGGATTCGGGGGAGAAGCCATCGAAAGAAATTTTATGGGTTGTTTTTTTTTCCAACAATTTATGGGCCCATGGTATTGGGTAGCTCGTAGTATTTTTTGATGGTAATTCCCTTTAAAAGGAATAAATTGTAATATGATTGTGTAATGTATTGTAGCATTGTAAATATCTCTATGATTGTGTAAGAGAGACTGAGAGAGAATGAAGAGGAATTTGCAGCGGTGCTACAAGTTGTATCCCTTCATTTGTTACATGGTATAATAATAAAAGGGATTCCAATTTCACCGTGGACGTATACCAGATTGGGAGAACTGCGTTATATTGGTGTATCTCTTCTATTGTGTTTATGTGATTTATATTTGCATCTTGTTTATTATTTACTGTTATTGATCGGTGATCCTGGTTTTTAACAATTGGTATCAGAGCCAAAGGTCTATTTGGTAGATAAACTCGCAGGAAAGAGGGTTCCTAGTTCGAGTGGCAGCAATGGCAAAAGAAGGAAACCTTAAGGTCAAGAAATTTAACTGCCAAAAGTACCAGTTATGGAAGATGCAAATGGAGGACTATTTGTATAAGAAGAATCTATTCCTACCATTGGGAGGAAAAGAAAAAAAACCGGTGACTGAAGGATGAGGAATGGGAGGTTATTGATAGAAAGGAACTGGGAACAATACGAATGTGCTTGGATTCGTCGATGTCTTTCAATATATCAAAAGAAAAGACAACGGAGGCTCTGATGAGCACATTGGTTAATATGAAAAACCATCGACATCCAACAAGGTATTTCTAATGAAGCGTTTATTTAATATGAATATTTCATAAGGTGGATCTGTTGCTGCTCATTTAAATGAATTTAATATGATTACAAATCAGATAAGTTCTGTAAAAGTGAACTTTGTTGATTTTTCAACCTCTTTTAGAAGAAATGTTGATGTTGAATGATGTAAAGAATCCCCAAAAGTTTTTAAATTAAAATCACGGGATGATTTCAATGTTCAACTATTAGTGAAATCATTCCTAGAGAAATTTCAAATATCATTGCCTGATGCTCTTCTGAATCCATTTGATATAAACGAGTCTGATTGACTAGTGAACCCTATCAAAATTATAAATGAGACAGATATAAATGCCAAAACATCAACTTTTGGATAGTTGATGGCCAACACACCATTCAAGCAGCTAAAGAAATTCTAACAAATCCTAAATATAGTGTTTCTGTGGAGGCAAATAAAAAGTATAAAGAACGTAGTGCTCGATTCTTGGATCCATCAGTTGAACCAAGTGTTGTAATTTGCTTTTGTTGTCAATTAAATTATGCAAATAAGGTGTTCTTCAAAACTCCATTCATTGATTCTGTGCGCTCTGCAAGATATTTCTTAATTGCAAATGACAAATTAAAAAAAAGGAGGATTGGAAATTCGAAGACAACTGAAGACAAGGTATGTGCTTTTAATTATTTTTGCACCTCATGGTTTTTTATTTTCATATTTAAAATGAAATCTTATTAGTATATATTGACTTATTTAATTTTGAAATATAGTTTATATTTTCATATTTATAATGAAATCTTATTAGTATATACTAACTTATTCAATTTTAAAATATAATTAATATTTTCATATCTACATTGAAGTCTTATTAGTTTATATTTATTTTTTACTGGTTGACGATGAAATGTTGTGTTCATTCTTTGATTGTGCAATTTCAAATTTTGCTGATAATTTTTTTTTCTTATATCTTGATCAAGCTATTTGGGATAAATGGGACACTGTTTTTAATTGTTACAAACTAGGCACATGATGTGTACTCCAAGTCAACCAGAATTTGAAAAGTACAAGACAAATAACCTACAGAGTTTGACATCTGCTTCTTTTCGCCCTTTGTAGCAGATAAGATATTGGATGGAATATTTGGTTTTCTATTCCAATGAACCATCCAACCAATGCAATAAAATTAAAACACTAAATTGTTCTAAATTGAAAACCAATAGAATAGTCTTAGATGCAATAGTTGAATATTGTGAAAATCATGATGAGAAATTGAATGATAAGACTCTTACCACATTCAATATCATCGAGCATTATGAAATTGATGATATCATTTTTGCCAACTTTTGCAAAACTATTGTAGGGTCTACTTATGTGAAAGGAACATGAAATACATAAATAGAGTCCCTTTCTCAGCAAGCATGTGGAGCCCTTGACAAAATAATAAATGGATCAACAAACATACAGCAAGTTGACAACAATTTTGAATTTGATTTCCTTTTGTGGGGGCTTGGTCTTTTGTCAACACTTTTGCACTCTTTTCCTCATCAGTTGCAACCAACTCTATGGACTGACCTTGTTGTTTTGGATACATTGGATTTGAAAAAAGAACCATTCCACAAGGGTTATTATCTTGAAGTTTTTCGATTTTTGTTCGAAAATAATGAGTTGGATGACTTTACTATAGTTCTCTTTGCAGAACTTTGGTCATTTAATGATGTGCGCCAAGCTTTGGAAATTTCCATAAAGAACTCTAGGTTCAACTACAACATGACTAATGGACTTTATGAATATCAAAAACAAAATATTTATTACAGTCATGATAATGGCTTGAATATAGATTTCTATACTTTAGACTTAAAGAAATTTGAGGCTTCAAAATAGACTCACACTTTTGAAGACACAATTGATGAAAGTGAGAGAGATTTTGATTTCTGGATGGATTTATTAGAAATGCACCAACAATGTAGTGATGAAAAAGTGATTAGTTCTCTTTATGCGGGGAAAAATTTGATCAAGGCTTGTTCTACATATAAGAAAACAATTTCATGCATTGTACAAATAGAGTTACAAAAGACGAACATGCGGGATAGTCACAAATCTTTTCAGCTGACAAACACAAGATCCACCAACTTTTTGGAAAATTTAGGTAATACACTTCCTTTGTTGTTTATATTTTGATTTTATATTGTTTAGATTTCTTAGTTGGAAAGCTTTTTACTACATTGACTACTGATGGATATTGTAAAACGAAAAATGATGATTGTGGGCAATAGAGAAATAATCAACATAGTGTGGACAATGTTGAGAAAATTTTGGAAATAGAAATAGAAGGAGAAGAATATATCCTACTAGGTACATAAATTTCTTGGTTTTTTCTCTTGTTATTTTCTTATATGTTCAATTGTCAAACCCAAGATCCATGAACATCCTTTGTTTTTTTATTTTTATTTTATGTTGTTTAGATTTCTTAATTGGCAAGTTTTTAACTACTTTGACTAATGATGGAGATTGTAAAATAGAAAATGATGATTGTGGGAAACAACGCAACAATCAATATAGTTTGGACAATGTTGAAAAAAGTATGGAGATGGAAATAGAAGGAGAAGGAGATAGCATACTAGGTGCATAATTTGTTTCATTTTCCTCTTGCTATATTTTTAAATTTATTTAATTGTCACATTTTATAACAATTTTCAATTTGTATTATAGGGAAATATAAGAACAAAGGAATTAATCAAGACAACGAGCATGAAATGTCATATGGAAACTGATAATCCAACAACTATCATTGCAGAAGGATATATTTATTAAGTACATATTGTAGTGTGGCAGTTGGATTAGCTGACTCATTTTTTCATATCTGGAATATTCTTTGATAAATATCCTGTGATTGGTACTTTTAAACTCATACGCTCTCTAATAAGATCTGGAGCACAGTCCATCAATATTTTTATGTTAAGTATGAGCTTTCTTCTTGTAGCTCATATGGATGGTGTAATATTTTTCTATTCCAGTCAAATCACATTATAGTTGAAGGTGGCTAGAATAAAACCATTTCTACAAGTCATATTTTTTGATGAATGTAAAAAATGCATCTGATTATGAGTTATCATTACAGGTTTCTTATCCTTGTCAATTTCAAATTTGCATAATTTTTCCATTTGTTTCCTCACAAAGGTTTTTGGATTGCAAGTTACATAATGTTTTTGATTCTCCATTGTTTAGAATTCTTAATTGGAAATCTAGTTTTACTCGAGCAAGTTATTATTTGGATTTGTGATGTCTTTGATAGAGTTCCCATTTTAAGAAGCCTTCAAAGTAACATTTTTTTCCTTTTCTTGATGTTACTATCCTTTTTTGCATTTTCATTTTGGGAGCATATTTCTGGAAGCAATTTTCCTCTTCCAAAAAATTATGATACCTTCCTTTCTTTGATTCACATAATCAATTTTAATTTCAAATAACTTTGCATACAATGATTGATTACTTTTTGAATTTTTTCCTCTTAGGATACACAAAATTTGAGTATTTAACAAAAAATAATATGGTAAAATGAAAAGTTCGTGTTTCTTACAAAAGTTAGTGATAAGTTATCATCTAGAAAGAGAACATCCCTTTAAAAAGAGTTTTTTTAGTGTGCATAGTGAATGCAAGATGGATATGGTAACATTAGGGTACTTTGCTTTGACAATGTCTATTTCCTTGTGGAACAAGGACTCTACCTGAGCAACAA
Organism: Larix kaempferi; assembly: GCA_027924585.1. Classification (NCBI taxonomy): domain Eukaryota; kingdom Viridiplantae; phylum Streptophyta; class Pinopsida; order Pinales; family Pinaceae; genus Larix; species Larix kaempferi. Next base: position 51,526,155 of record BSBM01000001.1, on the reverse strand, counting down.
AAGAAAATTCTTTTGTGAAATAACTCTTCTTCTTCAATTTTCCTATTTTTTCCTTCAAATACTTAGACTTAAGATTCTTGTTGATGATTGTAATAAAATATTAGGATTCTCTTCTAGATTTTTCATCTTGGTTTGCATGTCTCAATTTGTTGTTAATTTTTTTTTTTTTTTGCAGCCTCCCGAATAGGGTACCCTCCAGAATTAGAACTGGTTAATGCACTCAAACTTTTATAAATTCATTTTCTTGACCATAATCCCCCCATTAAAATATTTATTTAAAACTTTGGCTCTATATTATCAACTTCATAAATTATGTTTCATATTCATAACTATCATGTATTTTGAGTCGTTGTTGCTCTTTTAATCCTTCACTTCCACCTTTATCAGCAATTTTTGGGTTGTGATCTACAAGAGACAAGATATTAGATTGTTTCAAAAAATAAGAGCAACATCTTTCAATGATGGCCCATAGGTCAAGGAATAGTTCCCTAAATAAGTTATCAATGGAAGGGGTAGCCACTACCAATGTTGTTTTTGTTTATGTCCACACCTCTGCAACATGAAAGTAAATACATATTCTATTAGGCCAAATGGAATCTGCTGGCTATTTGAGCTTCTGTTCCTAGTCCTCTACTCTGAAAACATGCAGAATATAGAAAAGATAAAGGGATTTGGTGATCTATACTACCTCGGTTTGGTAACAAAATAATTAAGTACAGAATTGGTTTTATTGTATAAAACAAGGTAAAGAGCAGTCATCGACTTCATATTCCCACTCCTACTTTGTTGTGTTACTTCTCACTCTCCTTCCTTGCCCCTATCAATTATGTTACTAGATGAACCACATCCTTCTTACAAGTTGTAACAATCTAGAGATTTCAAATGAGCATCATGTTAGGACATAAAATACAAATAGTCTTCCAAGGTTCGCAATGTCCCCTTCCCAATGCAAAGACTTTCAATCATATCCCTGATTTCTCAAACACCCAAATTTGAATGGTAAAATGAAAAGTTCATGTTTTTTACAAAAGTTAGTGATATGATGTGTTCATGGAAGAATTATTCCATAAATATATAATAAATTTTTATGTTGATGTACATATTAACATACCATTGGTTTGTTCATTGGAATGGGGCCACTATAATTATATTTTTTAATTTTCATTTACCTTGTCAAATTCCTTTGTATACAAATTAAAAAAAAAGGTGATAATAAATGGGAATTACATGATCTTTCAAAATGATTTCATATTATGTTTTGATGTTCTTAAAAGTAATGAGGTGGATTTATGTTAATGTTATATATGTGGTTGCAGTGCAGATGAGAATTGATATCAGCCGCAAGATGTTGTTGATCTTTGAAATGGAAGGAGTATTGTTCTCATCATACACTAGATATGAACCAACTTATCAAATTCAAAGAAAACCAGATTGGGAATTTGGTGACATGTGCTATTGTTTTAGGCCTTTTCATTCATAATTATTGAAATATTACTCAAAAAATTATGATGTTGCTATATGGACATTGAATGTCACTGGCAAGTACATCCGACAAGTACTTGAAAAATCAAACATTGATATTAGGGAATTTCAATTCACATGGGATAGGTCTCATTGTCATTTGCAAACAAAATTCAAAGGAGGGAGTACTATACAATTTTATGAGAAAAGGTTGAGCGATGTGTGGTCCCAGTATGGAGATAAATATGGAGAATCAAATGTATTGCTAATAGATACAACAAATCCTAGTTCTCAATTCATCAGATATCGGTCAAGCCATATCTTGATAAAGGCGTATATAGGACAAGAGCAAGATACTTGGCTTATGCAAGTTTTATTCCCCTTTCTTAAGACACTTCATCTTATCAAAGAGAAACGTGAATACATTCGAATGTTCAATAGAGCAACAACTTCATTGTAGCATACAACATGGACATAGTTATTGGTGGATCATTTTGTACAATTTTATATGTTTTTCAAAACTAGTACATTAATATACATTTTTATTATTGTTTATAATTTCTTTTGCATTGACTTTGATGCAACACAATAATATTTTTTCTAGTGTATACTTTTTTTTTCCAAATTGTGTTGTTCAATGGATTATTATCAATTAAAATAATCTCATATGAGTTATTGAGGCACATAGTTATTTATTGATTTTTATTTACTTTTTAAGGGGAAATTTTACTTCCGCTCTTGATATTCTAGTGAATCAACAAATCTCCTGTCATTTGGTACAAACATGACACAAGTGATATTTGAATAATTTACATGATAATAAAATCTAACTTTACTATTCATGCTAAATTAATGGGAATTTATTCATAGGTGAATGAGTTGAACATTTTGATCTATAAGATATTTGATTTCCCAATCCATAACATTTAATACATTTGAACACTTAAAGCAATTAATATTTGTAAAATTGCAATAATATCATATTATAAGGAAACAAGGCACAAAGTCAATTAATAACTTCAAATTGCCTATAATATGCATTAATATGAATGTATAAATGTGATATATAATTTTAAAACAAAACTATATTGTATTTCTTAGATTGTTGGTCATTTTATGTATGACATCATGAAATATTTAAAGAGAAATGTGAATACATTTGAATGTTCAATAAAACATCCACTTCAATGTAGCAGATGAAGATATTTTTTGAGAAATTTATTCACAAGTACATTTCAATTTATACAACATGGACATAGCTATCAATTAATCAATTTGTATGTTTTTATATTTTTTTGAAATATAATGTTTTATAATTGCTTTTGCATTGACTTTGTGACTTTGTGACTTTGTTGCAGGACATTAATTTTTTTTTCTATTGTATATTTTTTTCAAATTGCATTGTTCAATTAATTATGTGTAATTAAAATAATCTCATATGAGCCATCCAAGTACGTAGTTATTTATTGATTTTTTTTCCTTTTTCAAGGGGAAATTTTACTACGATTATGCATATTCTAGTGAATCAAGGAATCTCATGTCATTCAGATCAAATATGTCAAAGGTGAAATTTGGATCATTTACCTGATTACTCACTTTGCATAATTTACTTGATAATAAATTCTAAGTGGATTCTTCATGCTAAATTAATGGGAATTGGGTCATAGGTGTATGAGTAGAAATTTTTGAAGTATACAATATTTGATTTGCCAAACCATAACATTTTCATAAATTTGCATACTTAAATCAATGAATATTTGTAATTGCAATAATATCATACCATAAACCAACAAGGCACACAGTCACTTAATGAGTTTAAATTGCCTATAAAATGCATTATTATGAATGTAAAAATGTGATATGTAATTTTGAAAAAAAACTGTTGTATATAAAGTTGCATTTCTAAAAAAGACATTAATTGATAATGAATGTTAAATGCACTATTTAAAGTCATTGGAGATGTGCCATAGATGGATTCATCAAATATAAGCCAACAAGGCACAAAGTTATTTTATTGACTTTTACTTATATTTTTATGATAATATGAGTGTATAAATGTGATACATAAATTTTGAAATAAAACTACATGTAAACTAATATGATGCATTTCTTCCAAAAAATCTTAGAATTTCTTGATAACGACTATTAAGTGGATTATCTAGGCTAATGAGGGGCTTCAAACTCTTTGGTTGCCTCAAATTTATTAGATAGAGAACCTCTTGCAGTATAGCATGAATTTAATATGGTATGTGCGATTTAATTGCATTATTTCTCTATAATATATCTAATTGTCTCACCATTCTTAACATTTAACAAAATAGGGATATTCATAGATTCATCATGATTTATGGCATGCCCATGTAGTTCTAATTGAGAAAATATTTTCTTTTGAAATCTTGAATACTATTACTAAAGTAATAAACACAATTATTGACTAATGTTTTACTATAAGTAATAAAAAAATTCTAATTGAGGAAATAGTTACTTGGATTATTCATCATACATGCAAGAATGAAAGATTGACTTTGAATACCCACATAACCTTAAAAATAAATATCTTAATTGATATTTTATTTGTAGTTACGTTAAATCATTAATAATCAAAGAGAATGGGGATAGACAAAGTTCAACTAAGATCCATGAAAAATGTGTTTCAACATCTATCTCTTAATAATCCAATGCATTTAAAATTCTTATCATTTTCTTCTATTGGTGAAAGAAATGCTCAAACGTGGTTATTTCTATACCTGATTGGCACTATTATATTCATTTATTGGTTTTTCAAAATTAACAATGTTGACAGGCAGAGATCGATACCCAAGATTCCTAATGTACTGCTCTTTGAAGATCTTTCCTACACTGCCTACTTTTCTAGGTCAGTTGGTTCTTATAGGCCACTTGTTTATTTCAAAATGAGACATTTCCCATCATAATGGATTGACTTGAATCCCCAATTAAGAACTCTTGATTGATGTACTTGGCTTTGAGTGGAGATAGAATAATGTTACCCAACTTTCTTTAAATACCCAGATTAACAATTCCTATGCTTAATATACATTGTAGATTTAGGAGTTACGCTTTGATCTTCCTTTCTAGAACCACCTCCCCCACCGAACACCACAACTAAATGATCACCACCTCCCTCATGCTTCCTAAAGGCACTAATAGGTCAACAATGTAACACAAATATATTAGCATTATCTTCTAGTGGACTAGTGTCAACTTAGACAATGCAAAGGAGGCACTTTCCGTCCACTAACGATATCCTCACAATAGTGCCCTTTAATAGAAAACTCCCCCACCCCCTTGAGGTTGTGTGAAAGGGGTAATGTGGAGTCCTTGGGCACTGAATTAAAACATTTATTTTGGTATATTATCCACAACTATAATATCATGATTGGATATTAGAAATACTATTATATTACTTTAGCTAAGATTTATTTCTTATAAGAGTTGTTTTCATAATCATATTGTGTATTGATACTGTTGTACCTAGCAGTCTGTGTTTGGCATGTTCATGGTCACTCCTTGGTTTTACATTACTAAAACCATCTTCACGATGAAGTCCTCATGTTTTTCCTTCCATTTGTGCTATCTTATTTTCCTATATAAGATCATTTGATAGCACAAATATTTGTACTACTTTGATCACCTCCAATATACATAGATTCATCATGATTTATGGCCGACCCATCTAGTTCTAATTGGGATGTAATATTTTATTTTGAATATATGCTTACTAATAAAAAACAATTATCTCAAAAATAGTTCTCTCGATTAATTTTTCCAAATTTAATGGAATGGTTTTTTAAGTTATTTTTTCTAGCATTAATAGAATATTTTAAAGAATTACCAAAAAGTCAATGTTGTTGAAGTCCTTGTAATAGAAATGTTCCAAATTTATTGAAATATGTATTTACTTGTAAATCAATCAAAATATAAAGTTAGTGATACCCAAAATGTTGTAAAACAGAATGACAATTCACAATTAAAGAAATTAGAAAATGTGCAGAAGAAAAAAGACAAACCTGTTGTTCCTTTCCATAATGAACATGAGTTGGGAAAAATAAATATTCATATACCTCTAGTTGAGATAGCAAAGAACCCTATGTATCACAAACTAATTGAGAAGGTAATAAATGGAGCAGGGCCAACAATCCAACCAGACACACTAAATCTATCGAATGAACATCCAACAATGAAACCCCCCCATGTTGATGAAAGGGAAGAAGCTATTACTCCATTTTATGTAACAATGAGCATTCATGAGAAATCGATGCAAAATTGCATGCTTGATTCAAGAGCTTCTCACAATCTAGACCTTATCATGATTATAAATAACTAGACCTTATCATGATGTGTATTCCTTAGATTCAAGAAAATTCAAGTGTGTAGGTATGATATATCAAAACAACCCCAAATATTATGCTCTCTATGCTACTGATGAAGATTTGGGTTTTTTATTTTATTAGTAAATGAAGAATATGATGACTGTACAAACATACATAATTTTTTCCATAATAGAAAAGAGAATATTGATCAAATTTGGAAACCCTACTTTTTGGTCGTAGGTTGTAACCCAACTTGGAAATGGGGAATTTTGAAGGAATTTTCTTTTTTTCATCCCATTCTTTTTGGTTTCATATTTCATAACTCAATGACAAGTTCTATTATGAACATCACCTATTAAAAACATGTTTCTTCATTCCAAGCTACCCTTCAAGATGACAAAGATACCTATTTGTAAATCCTCCAACCCAATTCATGGATATGATGTCCTAACATACAAGTTCATCATGTTCCATGGATCCATTGGGTTTTGAAGTAAATACAATGTTGCATTTTGTTTTGCTATGTTAAATCATTCATATAAAAACTAAATGAGTATAATATAATTGATTTTAGTTTTTCCTCATATTTAATAAGAATTTGAATCAAACCAAATTGCATACATGCTCAAGAAGAATACAATTTTAAAATTTGAGTTTTTTGGTGTTGACTACATTACTTGATGTAAGAAATTACTCATATCCTCGAAAAAGGATAAGGTATATTGGATTTATTGTGAATATCATATAGATTTCAATACTACCTTTTTGTCCTAGAGTAAGAACTAAACATTCTTTTGAATAGCTAAGAGATCGACTTATTCAACATGGATAAATACGGGAGTTTACACTCATGGATTCCAAAGAATGGAGAAACATGCAATGTAGTATCAAATTGAAAAATAAATTTGATAATATTAGTTTGTTAATAGCATAATTTATTGCAATGGAGTACAAATAATTACATAATGTTGAACACTACATCAATGATAAGGTTTCAACATTATTATTAAGTTTATTTAGTTATGTGTGGGTCTCATAAAGGTCATTTCACAACTATCAAGAGTATTAAATACTCATGTCATGTCCCCTTCCATCAATCCAACTTAAGGGAGGGAACATGAACTAAATTCGAGCTTTGAAATTAGGTCCATCATTATTTTATGGGTTCATAACAAATGAAACATGTGTGCAGATGCATAATCCAAATAAACACATCAGAAATAAAATCTACTGCTCATATCTAGCATGCAATTACTAGCATAATTATAACAGGTATCACTTAAATACATTATTGCATAATTAAATACAAGAGAACACTTATCTTGAAATGAAGTTGTCGTGAGCAACTGGCTATGCAAGAGCAACATTCCACCCAACCATAGGCCCTCTGTCTAGCATATAATATTTATGCTAAGAGGTCACCCCCGAGTTGGTCATAATTTCAACAAGGAAAGGGAGCCTACAGACTTATGCACATCCAAATGAACACCACAACCCAACCGATCCATCACATGACTGGGTTTATCAAGCTATCAAGGAACTAGAGGGAAAGGAATTGCTACATTAGTGAGAGCAATCCATAGAGCTACCAGAACCTCTACACGATTAGGTATCTTGGCACCCAAAATACCTATACACCCAACACAAGAAAGGAATCCCATTCATTGCTCCACAGTTCTTGAGGCCATACCTTCCTTTCTAGTTCTCTTCAAGGTGTGCATATAAAGGTAACCAAATACCTATCATCTTTAGTAGGGGTACCACCTTCACTAGGTTTATCAAGCCAATTTCAAATACCCATCTACTCCTAGTTGCTTACACACATTTTCAAGTTAAAGTTCAAGGGATGCATCTAACTAAAAACTACAACAATATCCCCACATGCAGCGAGGCACACTTTTTGGGCATGGAAAAACTTGTTGGTTATGGAATTCACCAAACATGATTCCCATGGGTTTTCCAAATTGTGGCACACCAAAAATGAATTTTCGAGAGGGGGAAACAACAAATTAAATTTACAAATATTTGCAGGTGACTTGGCCAAGACGAGATCCACTTCAGATTATGTATTTACTCTTGCAGGTGGTCCTATTAGTTGAATGTCAAAGCTTCAAAATATTGTTGCTTTATCCACTACAGAGGTAGAGTATATATTTGCTTCGCATGCTTGCAAAGAGGAAATATGGTTGAAAAGGTTTGTAGGGTGAGTTTGAAAGGTTTCAAAACAATGTAAAAATATTTTGTGATAGTCAAAGTGTTATACATTTGGATAAAAATCCAACTTATCACAATAAAACAAAGCATACTCCTCTAAAATACCATTTTGTAAGACGGTTTATTGATGCAGGTGGAGTGGTTCTTGAAAAGATGCACACTCAAAAGAATTGTGCAGACATGTTCACAAAACCAATGAAGCTATGGTGGTGCTTAGTTTCTCTTGACTTGTAGGAAAGGTGATGAAAAAAACAAGGGCAAGGTGGGCAAGCTAGCACATAAATTGTTGTAAAGGTGGAGATTGTTGGATAAAGTAGAAACCAATTCCCATGGATTTCGGATTATGGCATCTTCTAGATCCTATTATTTTGCCTTCCATTGAGATAAGGCTATCGAAGTTAGAATGCATAATTAATTGTTCAGCTTTTCATAATTGTATAAGAACTGCTATAAATCTATGTAAGCCAATAGAAGCAAAAGTCATCATTCTATGAGTGAATGTAAAGAATGGTTGTAAGCCTAAAGGCTGTTGTAATCTCCCCATAGATGTTCCTCTTTCTAGGATTTATTCTAATTAAATAAAATATCATACATTTATGAAGAGTTTTAAATTATGATTTTTGTATTACCCAAAATCATTAAATTTCAAGAGAGGGTAAAATTTTAAAATATAATTGCTTTATCAAATAAAAGGTTGAACCAAAAGTTTAAAATATAATTGCTTTATCAAATAAATTTTAAAATATAATTGCTTTATCAAATAAAATGAGTAAACCAATTAATGTTAAAATCGTCCTATTAAGTGAGATCGGATTTCCTGGTATGATATGCCTAATGCTCTGGTGTCTTAGAAATCTCAGCTTCACCCTGTCCTGCAGATTTTACAGCCTCCTGTGCACCATGTCAACAGCTGGTGGTTGTGCATTTTTTCCCTTTTCAAGCATTAAGGGGGTCCAATCGAACTCATTATCATACTGAAAACCTTTACTAAAAAACAAATCACGGAACAACCCCCTCAAATATGCATAATCTGGCGTGTCCTCAAAACCCAGAGAGCGGCAATAATGAAAGTAGGATACAAACTCCCTAGGATTGGACTCGCATAGAGATTCGCTAGAAGTAGCTGTTTTCTTCAAAGCGATCTCTTCATCTTTTTGCTCGGGCTTCACATCCTGCCAAGGAAGGCATCCCCTGAAGAAGTGCAGAAGAATATATCCAAGGGACTCCATATCATCCCTTCGGCATGCGTCAACGCCATTTTGATTATTGATACTTGCATAGAGCGCATTTCCAATTAAACCTAAGGTTTTCTTCTCGGGAATATGAATCAAAGTTCTAGGGTCACGGAAACTCTTTGCAAGACCAAAATCAATAATGTGGACCACTGATTTTGTTTGGCCCATCCCCATAAGAAAATTATCAGGTTTCAAGTCTCTGTGCACAAAACCCTTTCAAGTCTCGATTTCCAAGGCCATTTAGGGACACTCGAAAAATTTCAACCAAGGGCATAAAAACCAAAACGAGCAATGGAATTGAGTTATGTTAGCTCCTACGGGTGCCTTTGGGAGAGGGATAGGTGACCACAATTCCCACACACTCACTCCCAACATTTTCCAAAATCTTCGACTATAGTGCAGAAATTGCATTGCACATCATTGATCCAAACCCTAGTTTAGAAAACCCTCAAAATAGACAATGTTTGGCCAATTAATCCATTGGATAGGGGTGTCCCTAGCGGTACTCAGATGTTGTCAATCCAACGAAATTGACTGTTTTTCTGTTGGAACCTCGGTTTTTGGGTTATGGTGATTTTCATCTTGCATCCATGGACATTTAGGGACACTAGGAAAAATTCAACTGAGGGCATACAAACCAAACCGAGCAATAGAATTCAGTTATGTTACATCCTACATGTGTGTTTGGGAAAGGGAGATATGAACAATATTCCCACACACTTTCTCCCCACAGTTTTCAAAATATTATCCTCTAGTGCATAAATTGCACTGCACGTCACTGAGCAAAAGCCTAGATTTGAAAACCGTCAAAATAAACAATGTTCGGTCCATGAAGCCACTGTACACGGGTGTACCTAGTGGTACTAAAATCTCACAAATCCAACAAAACTGATGGTTTGGCCATCTTAGCCACAATTTTCTAGTTATGGTGAATTTCATATCGCTTCTCAAAGCCATTCAGGGACACTAGGAAAATTTCAACAGGGGGTAGAAAAAACAAACTGAGTGACGAAATTGAGTTATGTTTCCTCCTACAAGTGTTTTTTGGCAAGGGAAAGATGATCGTGATGCATAAATTACAATCCACATCACTTAGCAAAACCCTATTTTATTTAACCATCAAAATATATAACTTTTGATCCATGAAGCCTCTGAAAAGGGGTGTCCCTAGTGGAACTCGGATGTCACGAATCCAACATAACTGACGTTTTGTCCATCGGAGCCACAATTTATGAGTTAGGACGAGTTTGATCTTGTTTCTCAAAGCCATTCAAGGACACCAAGAAAATTTCAAACAGGGGTATAAAAACCAAACCGAGGAATGGATTGGGTTTTATTTCCTCTTGAAAGTGTGTTTGAGAAAGGGAAATATGACTGCGATTCCAATGCACTCGCTCAACACATTTTTCGAAATCTTAGCCTATAGTGCAAAAATTGCACTTCGCGTCAATTAGAAAAACCATAATTTAGAAAACTATCAAAATAATCAACTTTCATTCCATGAATAGAATCTAAAGAATAAATTATTTGGCTTCAATACGAGACTAATACAATCCATTTAACTCAAGATGACTATGAAAGATCCTTGCGTTCAAATGCTTAATATTTCATCCATGAAGAAAAAGATAAATATGAATTATCTTGAACTAAATATAGACTGCTTGTTGACACCCTTCAATCCGAGCTACATACGAAATATGACCTCAGACCAAGGCCAACTAGGGGTTAAAAAAATCCAACACCAACCTAAAAGACTACTTGTAAATAAATCAAAAGATAAATTTAGTGATACCCAAAATGCTGTAAAACAAAATGACAATTCACAATTAAAGAAATTAGAAAATGTGCAGAAGAAACAAGACAAACCTGTTGTTCCTTTCCATAATGAACATGAGTTGGGAAAAATAAAAATTCATATACGTCTAGTTAAGATAGAAAAGAATCCTATGTACCACAAACTAATTGAAAAGGTAATAAATGGAGCACGGCCAACAATCCAACTAGACACACTAAATCTATCTAATGAACATCCAACATTGAAATTAACCCCCCACGTTGATGAAAGGGAAGAAGCTATTACTCCATTTTATGTAACATTGAGCATTCATGAGAAATCGATGCAAAATTGCATGTTATGTTTCAAGAATTTCTCACAATCTAGACCTTATCGTGATTATAAATAACTAGACCTTATCATGATTTGTATTCCTTAGATTCAAGATAATTCAAGTGTGTCGGTATGATATATCAAAACAACCCCAAATATTACCCTCTCTATGCTACTAATGAAGATTTGGGTTGTTTTATTTTATTAGTAAATGAAGAATATGATGATTGTCCAAACATACATAATTTTTTCCAGAATAGAAAAGAGAATATTGATCAAATTGGGAAAGCCTACTTTTTGGTCGTAGGTTGTAACCCAACTTGGAAATGGGGAATTTTGAAGGAATTTTCTTTTTTTATCCCATTCTTTTTGGCTTCATATTTCATAACTCAATGACAAGTTCTATTATAAACATCACCTATTAAAAACATGTTTCTTCATTCCAAGCAACCCTTCAAGATGACAAAGATACCTACTTATAAATCCTCCAACACAATTCATGAATATGATGTCCTAACATACAAGTTCATCATGTTCCATGTATCCATTGGGTTTTGAAGTAAACGCAATGCTGCATTTTGTTTTGCTATGTTAAAATCATTCATATAAAAACTAAATGAGTATAATATAATTTGATTTTAGTTTTTTCTCGTACTATTTAATAAGAATTTGATTCAAACCAAATTGCATACATGCTCAAGAAGAATACAATTTTAAAATTTGAGTTTTTTGCTTTTGATTACATTACTTGATGTAAGAAATTACTCGTATCCTCGAAAAAGGATAAGGTATATTGGATTTATTGTGAATATCATATAGGTTTCAATACTACCTTTTTTGTCCTAAAGTAAGAACTAGCTATTCTTTGAATAGGTAAGAGACCGTCTTCTTCAAAATGGATAAATACTGGAGTTTACATTCATGGATTCCAACGAATGGAGAAACATGCAATGTAGTATCACATTGGAAAATAAATTTGATAATATTGGTTTGTTAATAGCCTAATTTATGGCAATGGAGTATAAATAATTACATAATGTTGAACACTACATTAATGATAATATTTCAACATTATTATTAAGTTTATTTAATTATGTGTAGGTCCCATAAAGGTCATTTCACAACTAACAAGAGTATTAAATACTCATGTCATGTCTCCTTCCATCAATCCAACTTAAGGGAGGGAACATGAACTAAATTCGAGCTTCGAAATTAGGCCCATCATTATTTTAAGGGTTCTTAACAAATGAAACATGTGTGCAAATGCATAATCCAAATAAAGACATCAGAAATAAAATCTACTACTCATATCTAGCATGCAATTACCAACATAATTATAATAGGTATCAACTAAATACATTGCATAATTAAATACAAGAGAATACTTATCTTGAAATGAAGTTGTCCCGAGAAACTGGTTATGCAAGAGCAACGTACCACCCAACCATAGGCCCTCTGTCTAGCATATAATATTTATGCTAAGAGGTCACCCCCGAGTTGGGCATAATTTCAACAAGGAAAGGGAACCTGCAAACTTATGCACATCCAAATGAATACCACAACCCAGCCAATCTATCCGACGATTGGGTTTATCAAGTTATCAAGGAAGTAGAGGGAAAGGAATTGCTACGCTAGTGAGACAATGCATAGAGCTACCAGAACCTCTACACAATTAGCTATCTTGGCACCCAAAATATCTATACACCCAACACAAGGAAGGAATCCCATTCATTGATCCACAGTTCCTCAGGTCATACCTTCCCTTCTAGTTCTCTTCAGGGTGTGCATACAAAGGTAACCAAATATCTATCATCTTTAGTAGGGTTACCACCTTCACTAGGTTTATCAAGCCAATTTCAAATACCCATCTACTCCTAGTTGCTTACACATAATTTCAAGTTAAAACAAGGGATGCATCTAACTAAAAACTACAGCAATATCCCCACATGCAGAGAGGCACACTTGTTGGGCATGGAAAAACTTGCTGGTTATGGGATTCACCAAACACGATTCCCATGGGTTTTCCAAATTGTGGCACACCAAAAACGAATTTTTGAGAGGGGGAAACAACAAATTGAATTTATAAATATTTGCAGGTGACTTGGCCAATACGAGATCCACTTCAGGTTATGTCTTTACTTTTGCAGGTGGTCATATTAGTTGGATGTCAAAGCTTCAAAATATTGTTGCTTTATCCACTACAGAGGTAGAGTATATATCTACTTCGCATGCTTGCAAAGAGGAAATATGGTTGAAATGTTTGTTGGGTGAGTTTAAAAGGTTTCAAAACAATGTACAAATATTTTGTTATAGTCAAAGTGTTATACATTTGGATAAAAATCCAACTTATCACAATAAAACAAAGCATACAACTCTAAAATACCATTTTGTAAGACGGTTTATTGATGAAGATGGAGTGGTTCTTGAAAAGACCCACACTCAAAAGAATTATGCAGACATGTTCACAAAACCAGTGAAGTTGTGGTGGTGCTTAGTTTCTCTTGACTTATAGGAAAGGTGATGAAAAAACGAGGGCAAGGTGGGCAAGGTATCACATAAATTGTTGTAAAGGTGGAGATTGTTGGATAAAGTAGCAACCAATTCCCATGGATTTTGGATTATGGAATCTTCTAGATCCTGTTATTATTACGCCTTCCGTTGAGATAAGGCAATCCAAGTTAGAATGCATAATTAATTGGTCAGCTTTTCATAATTGTGTAAGAACTGCTGTAAATCCATGTAAGTCAATAGAAGCAAAAGTCATCATTCTATGAGTAAATGTTAGGAATGGTTGTAAGCCTAAAGTCTATTGTAATCTCTTGGTAGATGTTCCTCTTTCTAGGATTTATTCTAATTATAAAATATCATAAATTTATGAAGAGTTTTAAATTACGATTTTTGTATTACCCAAAATCAGAGAGGGCAAAATTTTAAAAATAATTGCTTTATCAAATAAAATGTTGAACCAAAAGTTTAAAATATAATTGCTTTATCAAATAAAATGTTAACCAAAAGTTTAAAATATATTTGCTTTACCAAATAAATTTTAAAATATAATTGCTTTATCAAATAAAATGAGTAAACCAATTAATGTTAAAATCGTCCCATTAAGTGAGATCGGATTTCCTGGTATGATATGCCTAATGCTCTGGTGTCTTAGAAATCTCAGCTTCTACCTGTCCTGCAGATTTTACAGCCTCCGGTGCACCATGTCAACAGCTGGTGGTTGCATTTTTTCCATTTTCAAGCATTAAGGGGGTCCAATCGAACTCATTATCATACTGAAAACCTTTACTAACAAACAAATCACGGAACAACCCCCTCAAATATGCATAATCTGGCGTGTCCTCAAAACTCAGAGACCGGCAATAATGAAAGTAGGATACAAACTCCCTAGGATTGGACTCGCATAGAGATTCGCTAGAAGTAGCTGTTTTCTTCAAAGCGATCTCTTCATCTTTTTGCTCGGGCTTCACATCCTGCCAAGGAAGGCTTCCCCTGAAGAAGTGCAGAAGAATATATCCAAGGGACTCCATATCATCCCTTCGGCTTGCGTCAACGCCATTTTGAGTATTGATACTTGCATAGAGCGCATTTCCAATTAAACCTAAGGTTTTCTTCTCGGGAATATGAATCAAAGTTCTAGGGTCACGGAAACTCTTTGCAAGACCAAAATCAATAATGTGGACCACTGATTTTGTTTGGCCCATCCCCATAAGAAAATTATCAGGTTTCAAGTCTCTGTGCACAAAACCCTTTGAATGTAGATGTTGAATCCTCTCAATCATCTGATCAGCTAACATTAAGACAGTCTTGAGTGAGAATTTATACCCACAAGACTTAAATAACACTCCCAGGGATGGGCCTAGAAGATCCATAACTAGTATGTAATGCTCTCTTTCCATCCCATGCCATCTAACATTTGGAATACCAGTGCCACCGGAAATAGCTCTATAGACTGTATATTCATCATCCAACGCTGGGTACACTGCGTCGGGACTCTCCGTCTTAATAGCAACCTGCTCATTTCTCTTTAAATCAGTTCCAACGTATACCTCGCCAAATGAACCTTTGCCGATCATGCTTCCCAATTGGTATCTTCGGCCAATCACGCCCTGCAACGCCATGGACACCAATCCCAAATCTCAAATATGATATGATCAAAGTGGATTCTACTATTTATTTTATTATTTCGATGTTGGACATGACACACTTCGCCAGCTTTATAATCTGTGCATTGAATTATTAACATCGCGACGCTCCGATTACTTATTTTACTTATTGTGGTTGTCATGAAATCAGCGATGGTTCAATGAAAGTAGTTATAGCAAGTTTGGATTAATTCGTTCAATCTTATATTGTCAATTGAAGATAGCTTTAAATATTGACTTATAAGATAATGGAAGATATTATATTGTCAATGGAAGATAGCTTTAAATATTGACTTATAGGATAATGGAAGATATTATATTGTCAATGGAAGATAGCTTTCAATATTGACTTATAAGATAATGGAA
Organism: Larix kaempferi; assembly: GCA_027924585.1. Classification (NCBI taxonomy): domain Eukaryota; kingdom Viridiplantae; phylum Streptophyta; class Pinopsida; order Pinales; family Pinaceae; genus Larix; species Larix kaempferi. Next base: position 51,510,290 of record BSBM01000001.1, on the reverse strand, counting down.
GATAGTGTTAAGCATTGATTTATAAGATTAGTATAGATTCATTTCATTTATGTTTTATAAATAATCTAGGTTTTATAAAGTTTAGAAAGGAATTAAATTTGCAAACCTTTTACCATTAAAATACAATATTTTTCTCTCTCACAACTATGTTATATGGTTCTCTCCGCTGGTTCTCTCCTCTACATGCATAATTTATTTATTTATTATTTTTATAAAAAAAACTAAATACCATTCATTTTAATAATTTTATATTAAATATAATATTTTTATATCAAACAAATATATTCCATATTGAAACTACAAATTATATTTTAAATTGTATATTTGTTTTCAAACATTAAATGTGATCGATATATATCCATAGATTTTAATATTAAAACTTGATGGAAATGACGCTGATAATATGATTGTGTTAATAATTTTTTTTTTCTTAATTTTAATATTGAAATTAAAAAACAATTAATGAAAAAATTTTAAAAATTGAATTTATTTTAAATTAATTTATATTTTAAAATTAAATAAATTTATCTATTAATTAATGAATTTAATAAAAATTTAAAATAAAATTTAAATACAGATTTTTTTTTATAAATTTAATAGTAATGAAATCAAGTCTTTCATTTTTTTAGCTTTTTGGTATCGAGCGACCAGTGAGTTTGGGGATGTCTTACCTTATCACCTACCACCGGATGTTCTACATTTTGGAGATTAGTCTTTCATTTACTTGGATTTTTGTTTCATTTAATTAGGTTTTGTTTATAGTATTTATAGCCAAATCAATTTCTAAATATTAAGATTATTTAAAAAAAATAAAATTATAAATAATTATTCAATATCGTAGAAGGAAAACACTTCATTTACTCTAGATGGAAAGAATATCTCAAACCGACATTGGTAACTTAAAACTGTTATCTACCAGGCCAAATTAAATTCCATATAACGGATAATTATTGAAAACTCTAGATGTTCAGACAATGTGGATGAAAATAATATCGTAAAACTGCGTCATGCCTCGCCTAGCATGGACAATGGATCACAAATTGAATTCCAATAACGTTAGTCCCTGTTTAATGGAGCCTCTCGAGAGAATTTTATTTAAGCATAGAAGTGAGTTTTTTTTATCACGCTAATGTTAATTTGCGGGAGTCTACTACAATGATTTGAACATTCCTTGGGGATTTCAGACTCACTAAGCTAGTTTGTTGGTTGGTTTCAGAATGTTTTTTTTTTAAGGAAAAGTGATAAAAATACAATATACTTATATTAATGCAATATATTTGTATATACAATATACTTATATTTACGTTGATAGGCGTTTTTTCCCAAGGTGTGTTTTGAGAAACACTACTCCATTTCGTCGTCCCTCCAATGAATCCAATGTCTACATGTGTCCACATGGTTGTCCACTAGTTTTTTTTTTCCCGTCGGTTTCTGGTCTGCTCTTTTCTCGCCATCCTCGAGTCCAACACGTTGCTTGATCTACACGTCAATAGAATGGATTCTTGCGGGCTCGGCAGATGCATTTGGCTCGCACTGCATGTCAATAGAATGGATCTTTGTGGGATGGGAACATGCATTTGCCTCACACTAATGAGGTAATAGAGGGCACACCAATGTGCAGTAGCTCTTTTCATGTTGTAGAATCCTTAACACATCTAATCCACAATAAACCCCTTCCTGGGCTTGATGGACAACTTTCACAGTAGCTCTTTTTGTGTTGTTGATAATCATATTTGTTGCTTAGGAAGCCACAAGCTACAAACCTTGCCTTGTATTTCTCTATGCTCCCATATGCAGCATGCGTGATCTTATAGATCCACTTGGAAGTCACAACAGACTTCCCTTCTGGTCTTGGGACCACATCCCAAACATCATTCTTCATGATCGATTGGTATTCCTCGACCATGGCATCCTTCCATTTTTTCTTTTCTGCTGCCTCTTCATAACTGGAAGGTTCTTTGTTCATAATGTTACAGAGAAAGGCAACATAGCTAGTGTGTGACCTTGTCCTTTTCCTTTCTCTGTGTCCCGCTTTTGGAATACCATGCTTTTCTGCATCTTGGATGAGCTCTCTAGCCCATGCAGGATTCCTCTTGTAAGAGTTCTTCTCACGGGGTGTATCTACAGGTTCTTGTGGATCTTTAATTTCTCGATCTTCTTATGGAATTGCTTCATTCATAGTGGTGTCTTGAAATCTGGTTACCTTTTGTTCTTCATTGTCTTCAACAGGTGTCTTCCTTGATTTGATGTATGTTGAGTCTTCATCAAATGTTACATCCGTGCTGATGTCAATATTCTTGAACCCTAGAAAGTAGATTCTGTATGCCTTTGATCTTTCACTGTAACCCACAAAGATGCCCTTCTTTCCTGAAGGATCTATCTTTGTCCTCTTTTCCTTTGGAATGTGTGTGTATACTGGACAACCAAATATCTTGAGATGGCTAACTTTAGGCTTTTTACCTAAGAAAACTTCTTCTGGTGTTTTGTTGTCAAGTATCTTATGGGGTGTTTTGTTCTGCACATATACAACTTTCCTAGATGCTTCTGCCCATAGATGCATAGGTAGATCTTGGTCATGAAGCATTGCCCGTGCTGCTTCCATGATAGTTCTATTCTTCCTTTCTGCAACCCCATTTTGTTGTGTATTGTAAGGAGTAGTCAACTCCCTCTTAATCCATGAATCACTACATAACTTCTTGAAATATCCTGAAGTGAATTCTCCACCATTGTCGGATCTGAAGGTCTTGATCTTCTTATCAGTTTGATTTTCTAACAAGGCTTTGAATTCCTTGAAATTATCAAACACTTCATCTTTATTCTTCAAGAAATAAACCCAAGTCTTCCTAGAGAAATCATCAATGAAGGAAACATAATATACATACCCACTCAGAGAACTGGATGACATTGGTCTACATACATCGGAGTGGATAATCTCCAAGATTCCTTTTGCTTTGCTTTCACTTCTTGGAAAAGCCTTCTTGGTGTTATTCCCTTTTGCACATCCTTTGCAAATGCCTTCATGCTTTGACTAGATTTCAGGAAGACCTTCTATAGCTTTGCTTGCAATTGGTAGTGCTCTATAGTGCATGTGTGCAAGCCTTCTATTTTTTAAGGAAAAGTGATAAAAATACAATATACTTATATTAATCCAATATATTTATATATACAATATACTTATATTTATGTTGATAGGCGTTTTTTCCCAAGGTTTGTTTTGAGAAACACTATTCCATTTTGTCGTCCCTCCAACGAATCCAATGTCTACATGTGTCCACATGGTTGTCCACTAGTTTTTTTTTCCCGTGGGTTTCTGGTTTGTTCTTTGCTCCCCATCCTTGGGTCCAACATGTTGCTTGATCTACACGTCAATAGAATGGATTCTTGGGGGCTGGGCAGATGCGTTTGGATCACACTGTATGTCAATAGAATGGATCTTTGGGGGATGGGAACATGCATTTGCCTCACACTAATGAGGTAACATAGGGCACACCGATGTGTAATAGCTCTTTTCATGTTGTAGAAGCCTTCACACATCTAATCCGCAATAAACCCCTTCCTAGGCTTGATGGACAACTTTCACAATAGCTCTTTTTGTGTTGTTGATAACCATATTTGTTGCTTAGCGAGGCATACCACTCTCTGACATGCATTGACTACAAAGCCTAAACTTTTCCCATATAATCTACAATAAATCCCTTCCCGGGCTTGATGGAAAAATTTCACCATAAGAGAAGGCGAAAATGTCAGTTTTCAATTAAGGTATTCATTGACGCCACTGGACATCTTCTCAATCCAGTGAGCTTCCCTCGTTGTTTATATATTGGGTGGAGATGCACAAATGTAGACGTACTTCACTTTGATTTCATTCCCATATCGCTTGAGCTTTCATCAAATACTTTCATCAAAGACACTCATGTATTTTTTCCAGCTTGTTCTTGTTTCTTTGTTTCCTACTCGATTTCACATGTGCAGTTTCTTGTACATGGAGTTCCTAATAAATATTTGTAGAATTGGGTATCAAGTATGACCATTTTTCTTAAGAGAAAACCAAAAAAACACCACGTTACCTTTTATTTTACCTTTCGATCACTGTAATCAAAGGAACCTCCTTACGATCTTCACCTGCAATTGTTTTTGCATCTACCTAAGTTCGTGTTTCTTCACCTGCTGTTATTTCTACGGTTGTCGAGGTTCTCGTTCAACTTACTGTCATGTCTCTCAGCCACTGTTCGAGGACTTGGACGCGATATTTTCCTAGGATCGACAACGAACCATCTCTTTTACACCCGGTCACTAAAGTTTATTCACATTCTAAACTAAAATATTTCCCAACTGGAGCATCTCACGAGCCCAAACCTTAGGGATTCATAGCCCCTGTAAAATCCAACACATAAACTCAATTTATGTAATATCTGTCAAAGGAAACACATAAAACTCAGAGAAAAGGAAAACAAGGGTTTGTTTTCTGATCATAAATTAAATTTTTGGGAACTTCCCCTCTCACCCACAGGCTAGCATTCTGCTATGCATCCTTCAAATAAGACCAATATTTACACCGTTGAAACTGCCTTTATTTAAATACTGCGTGTTGTAGGGTTCGCTTTGTTTGTCGTCCCAAATCGTTGAGTGTTGGTTGTCTTTCCAAAGCCAAGCCTGGAATTTTTGTTGAAGCCATACAATATCTCTTAGTGCTAGTTGTTCTTATTTAGTTGAATTTGATGGAAAAATGAAAAACTCCCCAAGTCCGAAAATCGCCGAGGCATGTTTGTCGCATTTACAGAGTCTGTGATTTATGCTCTTTCCATCAAACTATTAAATACATAACCCTAATGCACTAGAAAATAGATACATAAAACAACTAAACTATTGGCGTAACAAGACCATTGGGTGAAAAGGCAAAAATGGAGAACTATAATCAAATTTGAGCTAAATAAAGGAGCAATCACGATATATATGCAGTCTACTTTATGCTGAATTATGACCAGATTGACTATATTAACCATGGGCCACCAAAAATTCTACGTCTTTGGGACTGAGCTTACAAGAATACGAACCCACTGGCATAAAGTGAAAATTTTCTAATTTAAAGCTCTGTACCAGGCCATTATTTAATATTTGAGAGTCAAATTGAAACCTGCAACTTGCATTTTAATGTTTCCCTCGATCTATGCTGTGCTAGACGGTTTGTTGTATTTTCTTACCTTCCATAACCAAGAGTTATCCCAGCTTCTTGAATCTCCATAATTGGAAAAAATAGCCCAAATCACATAATGAACAATGTGTCATGGAGAGCCTTATCTAAACCAACCACATCAATCGGACATATGTTGTATTAGTTTCTTGTTTTATGTGTTATTTTTCAATAGTGGCACATTCAATACTGCAGTAACATGGCAATATACAAAAAATTATTTATTAATTTAAGTTATAAAAATCATTATTAAAAGCCAATTCATTGTGTTGGTCAATTAAAAAATATCAATACAATTTTAAAAACTTAAATAATATTTTAATTTTTAAAATTTTTGATTTAATTTTATATATTTTGGCCAACCTTGGAATTTGATCTCCCACACCTTTACGATATTAAAAAAATTAATACAAATTTAAAATTTCTATGATTTCAAACGGAAAATTTATTTGACTTTTCCTGTGATGGGATTTTGAAAAAATCGGATAGGAATTTTTAAAAATCTTGTTATATCTGATCTCTCTCTTGGTGTAACGTTCCTTCTGTTGATGGTCATCGCCTACACGAATGTACTGTGTGTTACCTGTCATAATGTTCTTGTCTATTCCAGCCGTTAAAGTTTGCATTCATTCTGCCAACGTTGCCTTACATTCGATAATTATAGATGATATATGCCCCTATCAATGGTCTCCACAAGACTTTTAATTATTTTAATTGGTCTTTTAAATTTGAATTCAACCTCTTACGTATTCCAATTTCCCACCCCTGTTGTGTGCTCAGGCTATCGTGTGCTTGATAAGTATAGTTATTCCCCTTAGCCTGGATGTGGCTTGCTTGCATCCCCTTTCCATTCTATTAATCTCAACTTGACCGTAGAATCTCTTCAAATATTCCAGAATGTAATTTCATCAACCACATAACTTAAAAAAATTCAAATTCAACTGATTCCAGCTATCTTCCAAACTATATTTGGTTCTTTGCTGGATTGAATAGTGCCTCCTTATTTAAATTCTTTGGTTCTTTGGCTCACACTGCACCTCAATAGAATGGATCTTTGGCGGCTGGGCACATGCGCTTGGCTCACACTAACAAGGTAACAGATGGCACACCGATGTGCAATATCTCTTTTAATGTTGTAGAAGCCTTCGCCCATCTAATCCACAATAAACCCCTTCCTAGGATTGATGGACATCTTTCACAGTAGCTCTTTTTGTGTTTTTGATAACCATATTTGTTGCTTAGTGAGGCATACCACTCTATGACATGCACCGACTACAAAGCCTGAACTTTTCCCATCTAATGTACAATAAAACCCTTCCTAGGGTTGATGGACATCTTTCACCATTAGAGAAGGAGGGAATGCCAGTTTTCAATTAAGGTATTCATTGAGGTCGCTATACATCTTCTAAATCCACCGACCTTCCCTTGTTATTTATATATTGGGTGGAGACGCACATATGCAGATATATTTCGCTTTGATTTCATTCCCATATCACTTAAAATTTCATCAAATACTTTCATCAAATATTCCCATGTATTTTTTTAATCTTGTTCTTGTTTCTTTGTTTCCTGCTCTGTTTCACATGCGTAGTTGCTTGTACATGGATTTCTTGATAAATGTTTGTAGAATCGGGTACCGATAAATACTTCTAGAATCATGTATCAGGTATGACCATTTTTCTTAAGAGAAAACAAAAAAAACACCACGTTACCTTCTATTTTACCTTCCGGTCACTGTAATCAAAGGAACCTCCTTACCATCTTCACCTGCCATTGTTTCTTCATCTTCCTAGGTTCATGTTTCTTCACTTGTCGTTGTTTTTGTGTCTGTTAAATTTTCAGTATTAAATCACAATACTATAGGATCTTTGCTGAGAGAATAACATCTACAGTATATCAATGCATGGCAATCATAATATGACAAGCATCACAAGCATCACAAGAATCAAAAGCATAGAGACAAGAGACACAGAGTTTCCGTGGGGAAAACCCTAAGGTGAAAAACCCCACAAACTTCCTCAGAGATAGAGAGAGCAATGGCTCAACCAAAATACAACCAAATAATACAGAGATAGTCTCCTAGCAGATGATCCTCCTCCTCCTCACTAGTGCGCCACTTTCCAGAGAGAGAGATAGATACTTTTCCGAGTGAGTAAAATAGAGATCTCCTATCTCTATTTATACTCACCTTTTTGCCCAGTGACCTACTGGGGCCGACTTGTCTACTTGAGTACATCCACATTATATTATATATTAATTAGGGCCGACCCCATAAGGTGGTCTAATAACCCATCGGCAAGTACACACACTTGCGACACTTGTCAATCCACATGACGACACTTCCTTATAGAGGAATAACACATCTCTTATAAGGGTACAATAAATATACATATAATATACTGATGAAATACATTCCGAAGTTACATATACATCAACACTCCCTCTTAACAAGGAAGGTATTTCTCGACACAGATCTGCTAGACAAGTCTTCTTCTCTTGATCATCGTCATCGATGCATCGTCATCATCATCGTCACTGCTGCTGCTATCTCATCCAATCTCTGTCTCTACTCGTCATAGGAAGTTCTACAGAGCCAGTCCTTTTTCATACTGGATGTAGGCCCACCACCTGCAGGTCTTCGTCATCACTGGCCATACTGTGGAATCCTCAGGACTTTTACGTGCGTCACAAAACCTCGAAAGAGCATTTGCCAGATGTCCCAGGGTACAGATTACATGCCGTAGGCAAAACCTCGAAAGACCATCTGCAAATCTCCCAGGGCACAAATTATATGTGACCTCACCACAAAACCTCGCAAGAGCATCCCAGGACTGATTACGAGCACACAGCTCAACCTATCGGATCTCCCAGGGCACAAATTACATGTGGTCATGGCAAAACCTCGCAAGAGCATCCCAGGACTGATTACGAGCACACAACTCAACCTATCGGATCTCCCAGGGCACAAATTACATGCCATAGGACAAAACCTCGAAAGAGCATCTGCCAGATATCCCAGGGCACAAATTACATGCCATAGGCAAAACCTCGAAAGACTATCTGCAGATCTCCCAGGGCACAAATTATATGTCCTCCCAAGCAAAACCTCGAAAGAGCATTTGCCAGATGTCCCAGGGCACAAATTACATGCCATAGGCAAAACCTCGAAAGACCATCTGCAAATCTCCCAGGGCACAAATTACATGCTTATCTGCACAACCTGATCCACGGCCACAGAGTATCATCCTGATACTCACCATACATCATCCTGATGTATCCATGATCATCCTGATCATCATCACTGCAACGTCCTGCTGCATGTCATCTGGAGAAACATCCTGAAGCTCGTCATCTATGATCATCCTGATCATCACTGCAACATCCTGCTGCATGTCATCTGGAGCAACATCCTGAAGCTCGTCATCTATGATCATCCTGATCATTACTGCAACATCCTGCTGCATGTCATCTATGATCATCCTGATCATCACTGCAACATCCTGCTGCATGTCATCTATGATCATCCTGATCATCAATGCATCTACCTGATGCATACCAAGTATCTACCTGATACATATCATCATACATGATCCTCCTGATCATCAATGTATCCACCTGATACAAATACAAATACATGATACATATCACCATACATGATCCACCTGATCATACAATGTATCTACCTGATACATATACAGATACATGGTCCAAGCATCCAAGATGATGCATAAACAATACATACACATGATCCAACTGATCATATCCAGCATCCAACATGATGCGTACATACATACATAAAATGATCCAACTGATCATATCAAGCAGAAACTAGAACATCATCCTGATGCTCATCATCCAGCGCTTACATCCACAGCCATGTGAAGGATCCTCCTTCCAACATGCTTGGAATGGCTTCAGCAAATGTGTCCATCACTTCTTCCTCGAAGTGTCCTCGATCTGAAGAACGCCAAGCCTCTCTCTGAAGTACTCGAACTTCACCCTGGCTAGTGGCTTCGTCAACACATCTGCAATCTGCTCGTCCGTCGCAACATACAGGAGCTTCACAGCTCCTCTCTGCACCATATCCCTGATATAGTGATATTTGATCTCTATGTGTTTCGACCTGTCATGAAACACTGGGTTCTCGGACAGCTTCACACAACTCTGGTTATCACAGAAGATACCAGTAGCCTCCAACGGGAGATCAAATAACTCAGACAGTAGCTTTCGTAGCCATACTGCCTCACAACTAGCTGAACAGGCTGCAACATACTCTGCCTCAGCTGTACTCAGTGCTACGCAGGACTGCTTCCTGCTAAACCAAGAGATCACTCCTGATCCCATACTGAAGCAACACCCAGATGTGCTCTTCCTATCTGCAGCACTGCCTGCCCAATCTGAATCAACATAACCCAGCAGTTTAAACTTTTGATTCGCCTCATATCTGAGCCCATAATCCACTGTACCCTTCAGGTACCTCAGAACATGCTTTACAGCAACCAGGTGAACACTCCTCGGATCCGTCAGGAACTGGCTCAATGTGTTCACAGCAAAGTAAATATCTGGTCTCGTGTTCGTCAGATACATCAAGGACCCAATCATCTGACGATACATAGAAACATCAACTGGCTCAGATGAAGCATCACAGAGAAGCTTCAGATTCGATGCCATAGGTGTGGCCATGGCTTTGCAATCCATCATCCCAAATCTCTTCAGGATATCTACTGTGTACTTCCCTTGACCAAGGAAGATCCCACCTGCATTCTGCCACACCTCCATACCTAGGAAATAGTGCATCTTTCCCAAATCTTTCATATCGAATTCTGCTGCAAGCTTCCTCTTGGTATCTGCAATCATTCTGTCATCTCCTGTCACAAATAGGTCATCCACATATAGTAGTAGAATCACAGGATTCCCTTCCTCAACCTTGTAGTAAAGGTTGGAATCCACTTTACTCTTGGTAAAGCTCAAACTAGATAGGAAACTGTCCATCCTACCATACCAGGTTCTGGGAGCTTGCTTCAAGCCATACAAGGCTTTCTTTAATCTGCATACATAAGAATCCCTATCATGTATTTCAAAGCCGAGTGGCTGTTCCACATATACTTCCTCTTCTACTACACCGTTCAGGAAAGCAGTCTTGACATCCATCTGGTGTATCTTCCATTTCATTGCTGCAGCCAGGGCAAGTACTGTTCTGATGGAAGTGTATCTGGCTACAGGTGCAAAGGTTTCTTCATAGTCTATTCCTTCCTTCTGAGAGAAACCACGAGCTACGAATCTTGCTTTATATTTTTCCACACTGCCATCTGCAGCATGTTTGAATTTGTAGATCCACTTGGAAGTCACAACAGACTTCCCTTTAGGTCTTGGGACAACATCCCAAACATCATTCTTCATAATTGATTGGTATTCCTCAACCATAGCATCCTTCCATTCTTTCTTTTCTGCTGCCTCTTCATAACTGGAAGGCTCTTTGTTCATGATGTCACAGAGTAAGGCAACATAACTGGTGTGTGATCTGGTTCTCTTCTTTGCTCTGTGTTCTTCTTCTGGAATGCCAAATCTTTCTGCATCATGAATGAGCTCTCTAGCCCATACAGGTTTCCTCTTGTGAGAGTTATCCTCACGGGGTGGATCTATAGGTTCTTGTGGATCTTCAAACTCACGAGCAGTTTCTGGAACTGCATCAGTCATCGTAGTGTCCTGAAATCTTGTTTCCTTAGGTTCTTCATATACTTCGATAGGTGCCTTTCTTGTTTTTATGAATGCTGAATTCTCATCAAATGTTACATCCCTGCTGACATCAATCTTCTTGAACCCTGGAAAATATATTCTGTAAGCCTTCGAGCTTTCACTATAACCCACGAAGATGCCCTTCCTTCCTGAAGGATCTAGTTTAGTCCTCTTCTCCTTTGGGACATGAGTGTATACTGGACAACCAAATATTCTGAGATGGCTGACTTCAGGTTTCTTACCAGAAAAGACTTCTTCTGGTGTCTTGTTGTCCAATATCTTGTGGGGTGTTCTATTCTGCACATATACAGCTGTTCTAGCTGCTTCTGCCCAAAGATGCATGGGAAGATCCTGGTCATGCAACATTTCCCTTGCTGCTTCCATGATAGTTCTGTTCTTCCTTTCTGCAACTCCATTCTGTTGAGGATTATATGGAGCAGTCAACTCCCTCTTAATCCCTGAATCACTGCAAAGCTTCTTGAAGTCATTTGAGGTGAATTCTCCACCATTGTCAGATCTGAATGTTTTGATTTTCTTGTCAGTTTGATTCTCCATCAAGTTTTTGAATTCCTTGAATTTATCAAACACCTCATCTTTGCCCTTCAAGAAGTATGCCCAAGTCTTCCTAGAGAAGTCATCAATAAATGATACATAGTAAACATACCCACTCAGGGAGCTAGATGACATAGGACCACATACATCTGAGTGGATGATTTCCAGAATGTCTTTTGCCTTGCTTTCACTGCTTGGGAAAGCCTTCTTAGTGTTCTTTCCTTTTGCACATCCTTTGCAAACACCTTCATGTTTGGTCTTGATTTCAGGAAGACCTTCTACTGCCTTGCTTGCAATTGGAAGAGCCCTATAGTGCATGTGAGCAAGTCTTCTGTGCCAAAGTTCACTTGGCTCCATGGATTCATGTACCATGGCATGTTCAGGTTGTCCCTTCAATTTATACAAGCCTCCCTCTTGCTCTCCAATCACTACTGCATCATCCATGGTCTTTCCCTTTGGCCACATTAGTACTTGGCCATCAACAAATGCAACCCTCATACCTTTTGCATCTAAAGCAGAGATGGAGAGTAAGTTTTTCTTGAGTCCAGGTACATAGAGGACTTCCTTCATCTTCAGAGATTTTCCAGAATCTAGGTTGTAAGAAGCTTCACCACTTCCTTTGATTGGATATTGATAATCATCCCCAAGTTTCACCTTATGAGGTGATTCATGTTCAAAAAGGTTCATAAAAGATTCCTTGAACCCAGTCATGTGTTTGGAAGCCCCACTATCAATCAACCAATCATTACAACCATGGGAGATGGTACCAGTGAGTGCAGAGATTAAAACATACTCTTCTTCACTTGATGAGTCATCATCACTACTGCTTTCTGCCTTAGCCTTCTTCTTTGGGGGTTCATCATCTTCGGCAGCATGAGCATGAAATCTTCTTTTGCTGCCCTTCTTCTTCTTACTGTTGTTGTCTTTCTTCTTCTTGGGACAATCTGAAGCAAAATGTCCCTTCTCATTGCAAGTGAAGCATCTGAGTTCTTTCTTATCTTTCTGATAATGATGATGGTGAGAGAATCTTCTATTATGAGATGATTCCTTCTTGGATTTACTTCTTTTAGTGTGAGCTGCAAGAGCTTGATCTTCTCCTCCCATCTTTTCCTCACGAGCTATAAGTCTAGCTTCTTCTTGAGAACATTCTTCCCGAAGTCTACTGAAGGAGATCAACTTCTTCCTTGCACAAATTCCTTGGATAAAAGAATCCCATGACCTAGGTAGGCCATTTAGAGTGGTCATCACCACTTCACCATTCTCCACCATTTCTTCTACTGCTTCCAATTGTTCCTTGATCTGAGAGACCCTTGAAAAATAGGATTGAATGGTTTCTCCATTCTGAAACTTTACTGCTTTCAATTGGTTCCGCAGGGTCATCTTCCGATTTATGTTCTTTCCTTCAAATAGCTTGGTCAAGGATTCAAACATCTCCTTGGGTGTCTTGAGAGAAGACACATGGGGTATGAGATGGTCTTTGATAGAATCAGCAATGATTCTCTTTGCCTTGACCAAGTTCTTCTTGTGCAATGCCTTGGCCTCTTCATCCTCTGGGATAGGGATGTCTTCTTTCACATATGAGTCCAACTCATTCTCTTCCAGGATTAGCCCAATCCTATACTTCCAGGCTCGGAAGTTATCAGCCCCTTCAAGCTTATCCTCAAGCTTGGTGTGAAGAGACATCTTTAAGAGTACTTCAAATGGAAATAGAAAAGATTTAGAACTTACCACTTGAAGTGCTGAAAACTGGATCTGGTCCCGGATTAGGGTTTGTCAGTGAAACCCTAAAAATTCAAAAAGTGAATTTCAAAATTCCGGAAGGATAGAAAGATGCGCCTTGGAGAGCTGATCAGCCTAGTACATTCAGAATTTGAGATCAGCAAAGTCTTGCCCTTCAAAATTGCCTTTTTGTCCTCCCGGGTTCACTGGGGAGAGCCCTGAATTGGGTTTGAGTTTCCCGGAGATCTACCCAGCCAAAAATCTCGATCCAAAGCTCAAACCTTCGATTTTTGCAAGGAGCTTCCAGCTGTACCTTCAGTTTCCAGAAATTCCTATTTTTGTGGAAACCCTAATTTTTAGGGCCAAATCTGAAAATGCTCGGAACTGAATTCTGATTGGACAGATAGATGCGCCTTGATGAGTAGATCCAATCTACTATACTGAATTTCAAAAATCTGTGGAGAGAAACCCAATAAACAAGCAATACAAGCTTCCGACACTGCAAAATGTCTTCTTCTCAGTTAAGCTCTGATACCATGTTAAATTTTCAGTATTAAATCACAATACTATAGGATCTTTGCTGAGAGAATAACATCTACAGTATATCAATGCATGGCAATCATAATATGACAAGCATCACAAGCATCACAAGAATCAAAAGCATAGAGACAAGAGACACAGAGTTTCCGTGGGGAAAACCCTAAGGTGAAAAACCCCACAAACTTCCTCAGAGATAGAGAGAGCAATGGCTCAACCAAAATACAACCAAATAATACAGAGATAGTCTCCTAGCAGATGATCCTCCTCCTCCTCACTAGTGCGCCACTTTCCAGAGAGAGAGATAGATACTTTTCCGAGTGAGTAAAATAGAGATCTCCTATCTCTATTTATACTCACCTTTTTGCCCAGTGACCTACTGGGGCCGACTTGTCTACTTGAGTACATCCACATTATATTATATATTAATTAGGGCCGACCCCATAAGGTGGTCTAATAACCCATCGGCAAGTACACACACTTGCGACACTTGTCAATCCACATGACGACACTTCCTTATAGAGGAATAACACATCTCTTATAAGGGTACAATAAATATACATATAATATACTGATGAAATACATTCCGAAGTTACATATACATCAACAGTGTCTTCCCAGGTTCTTGTTCAACTTATTTCCGTGTCCCTTGGCCATTGTTCAAGGACTCAGACGTGATATTTTCCTCGAATCGCCAATGAACCATCTCTTTTACACACGGTCACCAGAGTTTATTCACATTCTAAATTAAAATATTTCCCAGTTGGAGCAACTCACGAGCCCAAACCTTAAGGATTCATATCCCCTGTAAAAGCCAACACATAAAACTCAATTTATGTAATATCCCTGAAAGACAACACATAAAACTCACATAAAAGGAAAATAAGGGTTTGTTTTCTTGTCAAAAATTAAATCTTTGTGCACTTCCCCTCTCACCCACAGGATGGCATTTTGCTATGCATCCTTCAAATTAGACCAATCTTTACACCATTGAATCTGTATTTATTTGGATATTGAGTGTTGTAGGGTTCGTTTTGTTTGTCGTCCCAAATCGTTGAGTGTTGTTGGTATTTCCAAATCCAAGCCTGGAATTTTTGTTGAATCCATACAATATCTCTTGGTGCTAGTTGTTATTGTTTAGTTGAATTTGATGGAAAACTGAAAAAAAATCCCTGAGACTGTTCGAAAATTGTCAAGGCCTATTTGTTTCATTTACAGAGTTCGTGATCTATGCTCTTTCCACCCAACTATTAAATACATAACCCTGTTGCGCTAGAAAACAAATACATAAAATAACTAAACTACTGGCGTAACCAGACCGTTGGGTCAAAAGGACAAAACAGAGAACTGTAATAAAATGTGAGCTAAATAAAGGAGCAATCACAATATATACACAGTCTACTTTACGCTGAATTATGACCATATTGACTATATTAACCTTGGGACGCCACAAGTTCTATGTCTTTGGGACAAAGCTTACAAGAATACAAACCCGCTGGCCTAAAGTGCAAATTTTCTAATTAAAAGCTCTATACCAGGCCATTTTTTGAAATTTCAGAGTAAAATTGAAACCCGCAACTTGCATTTTAATGTTGCCGTCGATATACGTCATACTAGACGGTTCGTTGGATTTCCTTACCCTCCATAACCAAGAGTTATCCCAGATTCTCGAATCTTTATAATTGAAAATATTAGCGCAAATCTCATAATGAACAATGTGTCATGGAGAGCCTTAACTCAACCAACCACATCAATCAGACATCGGTTGTATTAGTTTCTTATTTTATGTGCTATTTTTCAACAGTGGAACATTCAATACTACATAATGTGGCAGTATCCGAAATTTTAGTTATTAATTTAAGTTATAAAAATCATTATTAAAAGTCAACTCAATGTGCTTTTCAATTAAAAATATTAATACAATTTTAAAAACTTAAATAATATTTTAATTTTTAAAATATTTGATTTAATTTGATATCTTTTGGTCAGGATGGTAATTGGTGACACTGGGAATTTGATCTCCCACACCCTTATGATATTAAAAACATCAATACAAATTAAAAATTTCTATGATTTCAAACGAAAAATTTATTTGATTTTTTTATGACGGGATTTTTAAAAAATCGGATAGGAATTTTTAAAAAACTTGTTATAGTTGATCTCTCACTTGGTGTAACATTCCTTCTGTTGATGGTCATCTCCTACATGATTGTAATGCATGTTTCCTTTCATAACGTTCCTTTGCCCTGCCCTCTGCGTTTCTATCTATTCCAGTCGTTAAAGTTTGCATTCATTCTCCCAACGCTGGATTCCATTCGACATTTATAGATGATATATGCCTCTGTCAATGGTCTCCACGAGATTTTTAATTATTTTAATTTCTCTTTTAAATTTGAATTCAACCTCTTACGTATTCCAATTTCCCACCCCTGTTGTGTGCTCAAGCTATCATGTGCTTGATAAGTGTAGTAATACCCCTTGGCCTCCCTGTGGCTTTCTTGCATCCCCTTTCCATTCTATTAATCTCAAATTCACCGTAGAATATCTTCAAATATCTAGGAATGTAATTTCATCAACCACATAACTTGAAAAAATTCTAATTCAGTTGACTCTAGCTATCTTCCAAACTATATTTGGTTCTTTGTTGGATGGAATAGTGCCTCATTATTTAAATTGTTTGGTTCTTTGGCTCACACTGCATGTTAATGAAATGGATCTTTGGGGGATGGGAAAATGCATTTGGCTCACACTAATGCGGTAAGAGAGGGCACACTGATGTGCAGTATCTCTTTTCATGTTGTAGAATCCTTCGCCCATCTCATCCACAATAAACCCCTTCGTGGGCTTGATGAACATCTTTCACAGTAGCTCTTTTCATGTTGTTGATAACCATATTTGATGCTTAGCGAGGCATACCACTCTCTGACATGCAACGACTACAAATCTCGCACTTT
This sequence comes from Larix kaempferi, assembly GCA_027924585.1. NCBI lineage: Eukaryota > Viridiplantae > Streptophyta > Pinopsida > Pinales > Pinaceae > Larix > Larix kaempferi. Next base: position 51,493,601 of record BSBM01000001.1, on the reverse strand, counting down.
TCCCATCTAATCTACAATAAAACCCATCGTGGGTTTGATGGACATCTTTCACCATAAAAGAAGGAGGAAATGTCAGTTTTCAATTAAGATATTCATTGAGGTCGCTAGACATCTTCTCAATCTAGTGACCTTCCCTCGTTATTTATATATTGGGTGGAGATGCACAGATCCAGACGTATTTCGCTTTGATTTCATTCCCATATCGCTTGCAATTTCATCAAATACTTTCATCAAAGATTCCCATGTATTTTTTCAATCTCGTTCTTGTTTCTTTGTTTCCTGCTCTGTTTCACTTGCATAGTTGCTTATACATAAAGTTCTTGATAAATGTTTGCAGAATCGGGTATCGATAACTCTTTGTAGAATCAGGTATCGGGTATGACCAGTTTTCTTAACAGAAAACCAAAAAACAACACGTTACCTTCTATTTTACCTTCCGGTCACTGTAATCAAAGGAGCCTCCTTGCCATCTTCACCTACCATTGTTTTCTGCATCTGGCCAGGTTTGTGTTTCTTCACTAGTCGTTGTTTTTGCGTCTGCCTAGGTTCTCGTTCAACTTACTGTCGTGTCCCTCGGCCATTGTTCCAAGATTCGGACATGATAGTTTCCTCGGATTGCCAATGAACCATCTTTTTTACACCTGGTCATCGGAGTTTATTCACATTCTAAATTAAAATATTTCCCAGTTGGAGCAGCTCACGAGCCCAAAACTTAGGGATTCATATCCCCTGTAAAATCCAAACATAAGACTCAATTTAAGTAATATCCCTCAAAGACAACACATAAAACTTAGAGAAAAGGAAAACAAGGGTTTGTTTTCTTGTCAGAAATTAAATCTTTGGGAACTTCCCCTCTCACCCATAGGATAGCATTCTCCTCTGCATCCTTCAAATAAGACCAGTCTTTACACCATTGAATTTGTATTTATTTGGATATTGCGTGTTATAGGGTTCGTTTTGTTTGTCATCCCAAATCGTTGAGTGTTGTTGGTCTTGAAAAATCCAAGCCTGGAATATTTGTTGAATCCATACAATATCTCTTGGTGTTAGTTATTCTTGTTTAGTTGAATTTGATTTTAAACTGAAAAAATTCCCCAAGACTATCCAGAAATCATCGAGGCTTGTTTGTTTCATTTACAGAGTCTGTGATCTATTCTCTTTCCATCCATTTATTAAATACATAACCTTGTTGCGCTAGAAAAAAAATACATAAAATAACTAAACTACTGACGTAACTAGACCGTTGGGTGAAAAGGAAAAAAGGGAGAACTGTAATCGAATTTGAGCTAAATAAAGGAACAATCACAATATATACATAGTCTACTTTACACTAAATTATGACCATATTGACTATATTAACCTTGGCCCGCCACAAATTCTACGTCTTTGGGACAAAGCTTACAAGAATACAAACCCGTTGGACTAGGCCATTTTTTAAAATTTGAGAGTAAAATAAAAACCTGCAACTTGCATTTTAATGTTTCCGTCGATATACACTGTGCTAGACGGTTCGTTGGATTTTCTTACCCTCCATAACCAATATCTATCCCAACTTCTTGAATCTCCATAATTGAAAAAATTAGCGCAAATCTCATAATGAACAATGTGTCGTGGAGACCCTTAACTCAACCAACCACATCAATCAGATGGTTGTTGTATTAGTTTCTTATTTTATGTGTTATTTTCCAATACTGGAAAATTCAATACTGCACTAACGTGGAAGTATCCAAAATTTTATTTATTAATTTAAGTTATAAAAATCATTATTAAAAGTCAACTCATTGTGCTTGTCAATTAAAAAATATTAATACAATTTTTAAAACTTAAATAATATTTTAATTTTTAAAATATTTGATTTAATTTGATATCTTTTGGTCAGGATGGGAATTGGTGACACGAGGAATTTGATCTCCCACATTTTTATGATATTAAAAACAGTAATACAAATTTAAAATTTCTATGATTTGAAGTGGAAAATTTATTTGATTTTTTTTATGATGGGATTTTGAAAAAATCGGATAGGAATAGTGCCTCATTATTTAAATTGTTTGGTTCTTTGGCTCACACTGCATGTTAATGAAATGGATCTTTGGGGGATGGGAAAATGCATTTGGCTCACACTAATGCGGTAAGAGAGGGCACACTGATGTGCAGTATCTCTTTTCATGTTGTAGAATCCTTCGCCCATCTCATCCACAATAAACCCCTTCGTGGGCTTGATGAACATCTTTCACAGTAGCTCTTTTCATGTTGTTGATAACCATATTTGATGCTTAGCGAGGCATACCACTCTCTGACATGCAACGACTACAAATCTCGCACTTTTCCCATCTAATCTACAATAAAACCCATCGTGGGTTTGATGGACATCTTTCACCATAAAAGAAGGAGGAAATGTCAGTTTTCAATTAAGATATTCATTGAGGTCGCTAGACATCTTCTCAATCTAGTGACCTTCCCTCGTTATTTATATATTGGGTGGAGACGCACAGATCCAGACGTATTTCGCTTTGATTTCATTCCCATATCGCTTGCAATTTCATCAAATACTTTCATCAAAGATTCCCATGTATTTTTTCAATCTCGTTCTTGTTTCTTTGTTTCCTGCTCTGTTTCACTTGCATAGTTGCTTATACATAAAGTTCTTGATAAATGTTTGTAGAATCGGGTATCGATAACTCTTTGTAGAATCAGGTATCGGGTATGACCAGTTTTCTTAACAGAAAACCAAAAAACAACACGTTACCTTCTATTTTACCTTCTGGTCACTGTAATCAAAGGATCCTCCTTACCATCTTCACCTACCATTGTTTTCTGCATCTGGCCAGGTTCGTGTTTCTTCACTAGTCGTTGTTTTTGCGTCTGCCCAGGTTTTTGTTCAACTTACTGTCGTGTCCCTCGGCCATTGTTCCAAGATTCGGACATGATAGTTTCCTCGGATTGCCAATGAACCATCTTTTTTACACCTGGTCATCAGAGTTTATTCACATTCTAAATTAAAATATTTCCCAGTTGGAGCAGCTCATGAGCCCAAAACTTAGGGATTCATATCCCCTGTAAAATCCAAACATAAGACTCAATTTAAGTAATATCCCTCAAAGACAACACATAAAACTTAGAGAAAAGGAAAACAAGGGTTTGTTTTCTTGTCAGAAATTAAATCTTTGGGAACTTCCCCTCTCACCCATAGGATAGCATTCTCCTCTGTATCCTTCAAATAAGACCAGTCTTTACACCATTGAATTTGTATTTATTTGGATATTGCGTGTTATAGGGTTCGTTTTGTTTGTCATCCCAAATCGTTGAGTGTTGTTGGTCTTGAAAAATCCAAGCCTGGAATATTTGTTGAATCCATACAATATCTCTTGGTGTTAGTTATTCTTGTTTAGTTGAATTTGATTTTAAACTGAAAAAATTCCCCAAGACTATCCGAAAATCATCGAGGCTTGTTTGTTTCATTTACAGAGTCTGTGATCTATGCTCTTTCCATCCATTAATTAAATACATAACCTTGTTGCGCTAGAAAAAAAATACATAAAATAACTAAACTACTGACGTAACTAGACCGTTGGGTGAAAAGGAAAAAAGGGAGAACTGTAATCGAATTTGAGCTAAATAAAGGAACAATCACAATATATACATAGTCTACTTTACACTAAATTATGACCATATTGACTATATTAACCTTGGCCCGCCACAAATTCTACGTCTTTGGGACAAAGCTTACAAGAATACAAACCCGTTGGACTAGGCCATTTTTTAAAATTTGAGAGTAAAATAAAAACCTGCAACTTGCATTTTAATGTTTCCGTCGATATACACTGTGCTAGACGGTTCGTTGGATTTTCTTACCCTCCATAACCAATATCTATCCCAACTTCTTGAAACTCCATAATTGAAAAAATTAGCGCAAATCTCATAATGAACAATGTGTCGTGGAGACCCTTCACTCACCCAACCACATCAATCAGATGGTTGTTGTATTAGTTTCTTATTTTATGTGTTATTTTTCAATACTGGAAAATTCAATACTGCACTAACGTGGAAGTATCCGAAATTTTATTTATTAATTTAAGTTATAAAAATCATTATTAAAAGTCAACTCATTGTGCTTGTCAATTAAAAAATATTAATACAATTTTTAAAACTTAAATAATATTTTAATTTTTAAAATATTTGATTTAATTTGATATCTTTTGGTCAGGATGGGAATTGGTGACACGAGGAATTTGATCTCCCACATTTTTATGATATTAAAAACAGTAATACAAATTTAAAATTTCTATGATTTGAAGTGGAAAATTTATTTGATTTTTTTTATGATGGGATTTTGAAAAAATCGGATAGGAATTTTTAAAAGTCTTGTTATAGCTGATCTCTCGCTTGGTGTAACATTCCTTTTGTTGATGTTCATCTCCCACACGAATGTATTGCATGTTACCTTTCATAACGTGCCTTTTCCATGCCCTCCGTGTTTCTATCTATTCCAGCCGTTAGAGTTTTCATTCATTCTCCCAACGCTACCTTCCATTCGACATTTATAGATGATACATGCAACAATCCTTACTAATTGAAATTTAGTGAGTGGGTCCTAAGCAAAATGAAATCCAAAATAGTATTGTCCAATCAAACTAATATTGATGACTGATACTCTTCTAATAAACATTTACTTGAAGAATCTAATTTTTTTTACCTGTTAATTTAGTCTTTATGTTGTTTGTCTGACGAGGATGGTACATTCCAAGATATTAAGGATTTTTTTGTCAAAATAAGGCTAACAATTTTCAACTTTGTAGGTGATGAGAAAGTTCCATATGCCATATTTGATAATCGACCATTGTTGAAGGATGCATGATTTGATTGAGAAATCAACTATGATCTAACCAAGAATCTCATTCAGGGCTATGCACAAGTATGTTTAATGCTAGTTGATTCTTGGGATGGATCATCTCTTTGATGTCATGGGAAGAAAAAGGTTTTAAGAATGTGTCATTCTCCCATCTCTTCGTAAGTCAACCATACGGTTGGGCCATCTTACTTGTTCCCTCCTTACTGATCCATTCAATTTGAAATTGGCCAAGCCAACGTGCTCATAGTTTTCCCTAATGTTTCCAAAAATTTCTATCATAGAGTAAAAACATATCTTTGTGTGCTAGGTTTCTAGACTTCATGTTTATATCATGCTAGGGTTTTTATCTCTTCTTTTGAACTAACTATACACATAATTAACTAATTGAAGCCCTATGCTTTTCCATAAAATCAAGATGTGGAATTGTTCCTTCAACATAAGGTCATTTGACATATGCATATCAATGGTGATGCATAGGCTAAATATAATATACTCTAATGGAATAACTACTTCCTTTGCATACACCAAATTGACTGGTGGATGCTTGGTTAGAGATTTACATGTCATTCAATAAGACTAAATAATTGTAGGAATCTTCTTATCCGAATTATCCATTTTAGTAGTATGGATCTTAGTGAACATGAATTCCAAAATATCATTGAACACCTAAAAAATAATATTTCCCCGTAAGTGTTATGTAGTAGTCTTGTGATGATGGAACATGAATTCCCAAATCAATAGAGCCATTACATCACCAATAAAATGTTTCTCTTTGTTACTTATAAGGATTTTTTTATATCCAAATTGTGTGGTAATGTTTCCAAATATGAATCTTGTGGCAATATGCATAATTGAATCCCTTGTTGGTGATCAAAATTATGTCTAGGTACTAGATCTAGTTTCATTCCAAACATGCATAAATAACCATCTTTGCAAGTTTAATGGTTAATAATTAGAAATTATATGCAGTAAATCCAACTAGACAACAACTTTTCAAAATCCAAAGATGACCATTATAGATAAAATTAAAATGGTCTATGCACATCCACTAATACTATAACCTTAAATCCACCCCTAGCCCACGACCCCCTAACCATGTAGGTCACCTAATTGGAAATACACTAACCCTTTAACCCACAATACCCCAAATCCAACTTCCACATTAGAAAGGCTTTGGGATGCATGTGATTCCTTATAGCCATGCAAGTAACATATGTAGTCAACCCCCTAGATGTGGGTGTCAACATGGGGCTTGCCACGGAAGGCAGCACTGCTCTCCCACCTGGAAGCGTGGCTCACCCACCTAGAAATGGTTCTCAGCAGGTGTCATTCCTCGGGAAAGCTGGAAATCAAGCAAGCGCGAACATAAGTACTGATGAGGTCATGGTGGGTGGCATTGAAGCCAATTCGGTTGAAAAATGTCCTACATCTCATTAACTTGCATTATCTTCTCTTTATGCTCTCATGTGTAAAGCCTCGGTGCTCCCTCCACAAGTTTCTTGAGATGACGGTTTGGCATTTCATCACCTATATTTGCTATTCGGTGCATGTTCCTGCTCCTGAGGGCTCTGCTCTGAATCTCGTCACCTGTGAGCTTGTTGTTTACACCATGACTTGTCCATGAGGTACCTCCAGGAGAGGCGCTGGTCATGGCGTAGGTCGGACTACTATCTCTCCAGACAAGGATAAGAAATCCATCAGCAGCTATGAAAACAATGTCTTAACTTCTGTTCACAGGTTGGTTGACGATTGGGAAGCAGGCCAGGTCTCAGACATTCTAGCCTCTAGTAGCCAAGGTAACCAAATAAATTATTATTATTTAATCAAGAACATGTTGGGAATCTTTGTTGAAGAAATGTTGGAAAATTGGAACATGGCCAAAATCTCCATTATGGACACTAGGACTCACCTGGTTCAGCTGGATGAAATGCTTGCAACCCTAAATTCCAGCTTGGTTGGTGGCAAGTATTCCTTCATTGGAAAAGTTACTCCTCCCCCCGATTATGGTCTTGATTCTCTTGGTGAAGTTGGTACACATAATGAGGGCCAGGAATGTGTAGTTGGTACATAGAATGAGGGTGTCGTCATGGCAACTGGAGCCAACGCCTCAGGGTCCACCTTGCACATGTCACATGGTGTTGCTGCAGAGGTATCTACCTCTGTCATGCGAACCCCCTCTGGGTCGGTCTCTCTTGCTATAGTTGTCTTACAGGGAGCCCCTCCCCCTAAAGCCTCCTTTCTTAATCCTACCACCATCGATTCTCTGCACTACAAAAGAATTCAAAAATCTAATGGTGAAGCTTCAACTCCTTGCAAGATGGAACCTTTGCCGCCCAAACTCCCGTTACAGGGCTTCCAAGAAGACTTCTTTGGTAGTTTTCCAATTATCGAAGATAATCATAGCCCCCAGAATGCAGAAGCAAACACTTAGGACGGCTATGGCAGTCCCCAACTCTTATTGTGACGGTCAACGTATCCAGTTTGTTTGGTTTAATAGTCTATTACATTGTACTGGTTTGTTTTCTGGGTTTTTTTGTAAAGACTCCTATCGAACTTGGTCACCATGGATGCGTAAAATTTTCTCTACTGTTAATATTTCTAGCATTTTTGTAGGTCTTGGGTGGTTCTCTCATCATCCCAATCCATCTAGAATGGCTAGTCGACTTGTAATTTTGGTTCCCCTTATTTATATATATATTTGCATCTTTACAAAAAAAAAACATATGAAGTGAACTCGTGCAACTAACACATGCACCTAATTCTTGCACATAACCCATGCACCTAACCCATAAACACAAGAGACACACACGAGCGATTCACTCATACACATAAGCAACATACCTAACCTATGTAACTACTCATACACGTAAACCACACAACCACACACACGAGAAATGCACCTAACCTATGAACCTACCATGCATCTAACCCATGAACCTACCATGCATCTAACCCAAGCACATAACTCACACAATAAATGAAAAAGTGGAGGATCAAGTAGCGATGAATTTACCTTGTAGGTTGTATAACAATTGTTCTATGTAAAGTTCAAATCAAGCCTATTCAAGAAAATTCTAATGAGCACTTTGGAATTCTTGTAGTGCTTAAGAATAAAATAAAACACACCTAATTTAAAGTAACTTCAAAATATAGATATTTTGATGCATTTGTACAGTGAGAACATGATTATTGGTTTCGTGGGTGATGGAATATAGTGTTGAATAAATGTTTTGTCAAATATATACATGTAGTACAATCTCTAAAATCTGGCATACATCTTAATGATATGTTCTGCTCAAGGTTCATATCTTGTTATGCTCCACTAGAAAATCGTATCAAGTGACACGTGATTTATATAATAATTAGTTAAGGCATAGGTCCCTATTTTATTGCCCCAAACCAAATTGCCTCATAGACTTGACCTGTATTACCCAATCATCCAATTTGGTTCCATATACCTTCTGCTAGCGAAAGATTCCATATGCAAGGAATATGTAGTGTTCCATGACCTTATCTATGGGCCACAAGCCTTGAGATATTATTTTTGTGCTAATTCTATGTTTTTTGTCCATGACTGACTTTTTGTGCCATCAATCACTTCCTTACACATCAATGATTGAACTTATATCTATATTCCACACATGGAAGAAATATTCTATGTGAGTACATTTTCTTGTCATTCTTCTTAGTGTGCACATTTATTATAATCCCAAGGGAAATTATGGAGGCCTCAGACCTTGAGTTTTGGCCATAGACCATCATGTCCCCTAAGAACTATTGTTAATGTGCCAAAAAATTGAAATGCTAAACTTGAATTCTTAAAGAAACAATTCCTTGTGTAAAACATGTGTGGTGTAATGGGGTCCTCTTGCATGAATCATGATTCATAGAGGAAAACATTATGACATGATCCCATAAAGGTGAAAAATTCCCAAAAAGTGGCATGGTAGTAAATGGACCAAAAAAATAACTATTGCATGTCTGAGGTGGGGAGACCTTTCCTCTTTCCATCTCTCCTCTATCTCACATATTTTCTAGGCTTCAACCATCATCGATTGGTTCTCTCTCAATGAATTATTGTTGGATTGTTGGATTTTATGAATCATTGAGCCTATGGAGTGGAAATTTGGCCTTTATCATTTACCTTTTATAAAGAGCACTTGACAAATGCATGTTTATTGATAGCTAAAACACAACACAAGCCCATATTTGAATAATCATTCATGCCTTAGTAATTCTCTATATATTCTTACATAAGTCATTCGACTAAACTAAAATGCCTAACCAACACACCTAATACACATGCACTGAAAGCCAACAACATGTATCATGTAATGATTATGAACCACTAACATTGAAACCCATTAACTCTACTAATTATTGACAATGCGATATAAAAATGAAGTTGAAAGATAAGACTAAGATGAGAAGCAAAGTAGAATCATAAGATTAAGATGCCATATATCTTTAGCATGATACTCTATAACCATTATCACTAAACTTGTAAACATAGTAGTCCCATATGTTAAGAATTGTAATCTAACTAGTCATTAGTGCATTAATTAGTTGAGTAGTTGCTAGGACACTTTGATGTCCCATAGTACTTTATGTTCCATGGTATTTTCCTATGGTTTTTGTTGATATGTAATCCTATATATGCTTATTGTTTAATAATGAGAAGGCAATCCATATGCCCACTTGTGTTCCATCCTTTTCTATGTTAAAAATTTAACATGGTATCATAGCGCATGGCCAGATCCATAACTGTTGATTTGGGTAAGCTTTTTCACAAAGTGGAAAGCACACACATATAGGAATAGATTGGATCTCACATCTTGGAGGTTGTGATGGGAACACATCACGGTGGAGAAGTGATGTTCACATCATTGTGTCATATCTATTTTTTATTTTTCCTACTAGAGACGTTGACTCACCTATCCTTATCGGGAACTATGGCATTCACTTGATTGACGCACCAGTTGTTCAGAGGAAATGCGCCATTGATTCACTTTGTTTCTCAAGAGAAGTCCGTCTCCGACGCACCTGTTGCTCAGAAGAAGCATGACATCGACACACTTGTTGTTAAGGTAAAGCGTGTCGATCGCTATTCACTTACATAGATTTTTCCCGATGCGCTTTGTGATGCACTGTGCTAGTTAGACAGGCTGTGACACTGTGTTAAAAAATTAGTCATACAAAAATGGCTAATACCAGTTCCAGTAACTCATGTTTGAAGCAAATATCTGGACCCATGTTGACCGACACCAACTATGAATTTTGGTCAATTAAGATGCATATGTTTCTCCAACTCAACAAATGTTTGGATATGGTTGAAAACAAGTTCATAGAACCAAATACAACTGCTTTGGCCGCTATGTCTAATGCTCAGAAGAATTCCCTTGAAGCTCGCTAAGAAATAAATCTGATTGCAAAATGGTTGATCCAGATCTGCATTGAGGAGTCCATATTCCCGCAGATCTTACGAGGCACCATCATGCATCAAGCCTAGAATCTCCTTGCATATACATACAAAGGTACATACATAATCAAAACGGTAAGACTCCAAACTCTTCGACTTCAATTTGAAAGTCTTAATATGAAGGAAATGGAAACTGTAGATCAGTTTATGAGTCAGGTTTCAGGTATTGTGACTCAATTCCAAACCTATGGAAAATATTTGGAACAAAAGGTTGTTGTCCAAAATATTCTCAGATGTCTCACTAAGAAGTTTTCAATGGTTGTTACTAATATAGAAGAATCTAGATATCTATCCAAATTTACCCTAGAAGAGTTAACAGGGTCCCTTTTGTCCCATGAACCTAGACTGAGTAAAAAAGAAGAGTCTTTGACAAATGCATTTAGCACTCAGGCTTCCCTTAGAAGGGGTCGAGGTAGAGTAGGTAGAGGAAAAGGAAGAAGAGGAAGAGCTTCTCATTCAATAGAGGATAGAACCTCTCATGAGTATTTAGATCACTGTGATCACTCTCACAACTCTCAGAACCAGAGGGGGGGAGGAAAAAGATGGACTAATAAGTCCAACATTCAATGCAACTATTGCAAGAAGTATGGCCATTATGAACGTGACTACAGAAAGAAGCAAGCAGATCATAACAATGGCAGAGCCCATGTCTCTAATGTTGAAGAAGGATTATCAAAAGTCATGTTTATATCATGTCAAGTAACTGAAGAGGAGTATCACTCATACGTATGGTTGCTGGACAATGGCTGCAGCAATGTAACAAACTGTTATTTTCTATCCTATATTCCTCTGTCAATAAAAAAATCAAGCTAGGTGATCATTATCTTGTTCCTGCTTAAGGAAAAGACATTTTTCCTATCCTTAATAAATAGAATGAGAAGAAGTTTATACGTGATGTATTCTATGTTCCTAATCTAAAATTCAATCTAATTCATGTGGGTCAACTAATTCAAAACAAATATAATATCAGTTTTATTGATACTTATTGTGCAGTGTATGATAAAGCCCCCAGTAGAAGACTCTTATCCAAAATAGAAATGACTAAGAATAGAATATTCCCTCTCAGTGTGAGGAGCGCCATTTTTCCACAATCATATACACATATTGTTTTCAATCTATATGAAACCTAGTTGTGGCACTATAGGTATGGTCATCTACCCTTTTAGTGTCTCAGTCTTATGCAAAAAAATTCCATGGTTAAGGGGTTACCATTCATGAATGAACAATATAGTTCTTGTGAAGACTATTTCTTAGAGAAACATCAAAGGGACAACTTCCCCACTTCCACATCTCAAGCCAAAGAACACCTTGAGTTAGTTCACATAGATCTCTGTGGACCCATGCAAATCCAATCCATAGGTTAGTCTTTATTTTCTGAATTTTATTGATGATTATAGTAGGAAAGTCTGAGTTTATTTTCTCAGGAAGAAATAAGATACCTTCTCCAAGTTTAAAGAATTAAAGGCATTGACTGAAAAGTAGTTTGGTAAATATATCAAAGTTCTCAAGTCAGATGGTGGAGGTGAACATGATTCACATGAATTTGTAGAGTTCTGCAAACAACATGGCATCTAGCACCAATTCACTACCAGATACACTCCACATCATAATGGAGTAGCTGAAGGAAAGAACCGGACCATCATGAACATTGCCTGAAGCATGATTTCATATAAGAAGCTGTCAGATGATTATTGGGATGAAGCTATTGCATGTTCAGTTTATTTACTGAACAGATCTCCTACCATGAGTGTTAAATACAAAATTCTTGAAGAAGCTTAGAGTGGCACTAAGATTAATGTATCACATATCATAGTTTTTGAATGTGTAGCATTTGCACATGTACTTGAAGAATTGAGAAAAAAATTGGACAAAAGGAGTTAGAAATGTATCTTCACTAGTTATAGTGAACATCACAAGGCTTACAATTTGTATAACCATGTCACCAAAAAGGTTGTGGTGAGCAGAGATGTCAAGTTTTTTGAAGACAAATGTTGGAGTGACCCTCAAAATGCTTCAACATATGTTCAACATAAGGAAATTTCAGATATGCCGGATCTGCCACTTAGATTGCCAACATTGGAAGTACAAGAGCAAGAAGAAACACCAATAGACAGTCCATCACAGAACCAGAAAACCAGAACTTTGAGGTAGTTATATGAGCAGAATCCTATTATTGATGAGCAATTACAGTATGCTCTATTTTCTTGTCATCCCACATCTTTTGATGAAGCAATAAAGGATGCACATTGGGTACAAGCAATGAATGAAGAGATTGATGCTATAGAAAGAAATCAAACTTGGGATCTTGTTGATCTCCCACCAGACAAAACCAGTATTGGCGTCAAATTGATCTATAAGACCAAACTGAATGAAAACATAGAGACATAGAAGCACAAAGCTAGGTTGGTGTGTATTATGATGAAACCTTTGCTCCAATAGCAATGATGGACACCATCAGAGATGTACTTTCAATAGCAACTCAAAATCAATGGCTTGTTTATCAAATGGACGTGAAATCTGCTATTCTCAATGAACACCTATTTCAATAAATCTAGAAAAATTCTATTACAAGGACTTCTATGACATTGAATTTTTTTGTAAACATTTTATTTATTTCATTTAATTTGTAAAAATTATGCATTAAAGAAATATTCCATTAAAATTGGAAAAACTAATCCTAGAAAGAATGTTTTTATTGATCACAAATTTTATTTACTCCAAGTGTTTTTAATATACAATCATAAAAAATGAAATGTTGTATCATTTATAACTAGTTCGGTATGCCATAAATTAGGAGGAGTATATGAAAATCTGTAATTTGTTGAATCGTGAGAAAAAATATTCATGAAGATATAAAATGTAGGATTAATGAAGTTAAGTTGCACACATAATTGCATGTTTTATTACAAGAATATCTCTATCTATATTTGAAGTGAACAAAGTATCATATTAAATATTTTTATTGTTAAATAACATATTATAATATAGCATGATTGGAAGGAAATCACAATATTAAATTAAAATAAAATAAATTATAAGAAATGTATTGATGTCGAACCAAATAATAACTATAAATTCGTCAAAATTGGGATAGTTGTTAGGTACAACATTATACATACACAATGAAAGTGTGAAGAAATCGAATTAAGAAATCATGGCCGAGAATTACTTTCACCAAAAGGCAAAGAAAATGATAAGATTTTTAAATGTCGAAGAAATAGATGTTGAAACATATTTTTCAAATCTTTTAGTTGAACTTTATATATGACCCCATGCTCTTTTGAATTTATTTATGGCACATATCGAATGAGTCTAAATAGTCCACTTAGTACTCATTATCAATTAATTATATGGTTTTACATTGTATTTTATTCCAAAAATTACATACTACATTTATACATTCATTTAATGCATATAAGAAGATAAAAGATAGAACATATCTCGTGCTTTGTTGGCCTGTAAGAGATTATTTCAGTTAATCATAATTGAGTTAGTAATACAAACTTACAAAAAAATGAATTGAGAAATCAAATTTCTTATAGTTCAATGTCACTCACTTATGACCAATCACGTACTACCCTTAATACCACTTAGCACTCATTAGCAATAAAAATTACATACTGCATTGATAAACTCCTCTTATTAATGAATATACGCAAATAAAAGTCAATAATTTATTTCATGCCTTGTTGGCTTATATGAGATTATTGCAATTATAAACTATTAACTTAAGAATACACATTTACAAAACTTTGTGCGTGCCTTGTTGGCTTTTATGAGATGATTTTAATTACAAATAAAAATTACATACTGCATTGATAAACTCCTCTTATTAATGAATATACGCAAATAAAAGTCAATAATTTATTTCATGCCTTGTTGGCTTATATGAGATTATTGCAATTATAAACTATTAACTTAAGAATACACATTTACAAAACTTTGTGCGTGCCTTGTTGGCTTTTATGAGATGATTTTAATTACAAATATTTGATTTAAGAACGCAAATTAAAAAAATATTTTGAATGGGGAAATCAAGTGGTGTAATGCAAAAAAAATGTCAAACTAAAGGCAATCATAAATAATATTAATAATTGTATTTAAATATTATTGTTAATTCTCATCTATCTATAAAAGTTTTAAAAACATACAAATTAATTCATCAAAAAATGTGTCCAACTTGTATTGAAATATTGCAATGTACGCGTTAACAAATTTCTAAAAATTAACATCTTCACCTACTATAAAGAACTCAATGTTCTATTGAACATTCGAATGTAGTTGCGTTTCTCTTTGATACGATGAAGTGTCTTAAAAAGGGGGAATAGAATTTGGACAAGCCAAGTATCAGGTTCATGTCCTATATAAGCCTTTGTTAAGATACAATTTGACCGGTATCCGGGGAATTGAGAAGTAAGCTTTGATGTATCTATTAGCAATATATTTGATTTTTCGTACATATTTCCATATTTGGACCACACATCACTTAACATTTTCTCATAAAATTGTATCACACTACATTATTTGAATTTTGTTTCCAAGTGACAATGAGAGCTGTCCCATATGAATTCAAAGTCACTTGTATCAGTATTTGATTTTTCAACTACTTGTGGAATGTTTTTACATTGTATTTTATTCCAAAAAATACATCACATTTATACATTCATTTAATGCATACAAGAAGATAAAAGATAGAGCATATCTCATGCTTTGTTGGCTATTATGAGATTATTTCAGTTAATCCTAATTGAGTTAATAATACAAACTTACAAAAAAATGAAATGAGAAATCAAATTTCTTATAGTTCAATGTCACTCACTTATGACCAATCTCGTACTACCCTTAATACCACTTAGCACTCATTAGCAATTAATTTTGTGTTTTAAAACAATTGCAACTTCAATTATATGGGGTTTTATTTCAAAAATTACATATTGCATTGATAAACTCCTCATATTAATGAATATAGGCTAATAACAGTCAATAATTTATTTCATGTCCTGTTGGCTTATATGAGATTATTGCAATTATAAACTATTAACTTAAGAATACACATTTACAATAAGTTATAGATTGGGAAATCAAATGCCTATACCTTTCAAAATCATTCATCTATGACTCATCATGCTTTAATCTAAATTCTAGTACACTTAGCACTCATTATCATTGAAGTAATATTTCTTGTAAGAAATGTGCTTTTATATAGATGGAGGTTTAATTCAAAATTTGTGTGTCACTTGTATTAATCGATATAGATCAATAAAACTAAAGAGAACTTCATTCCTTGTTGGCTTTTGTGAGATGATTTAAATTACAAATAATTGATTTAAGAGTATGTAATTTAAAAAATATTTTGAATAGAGAAATCAAGTGTTGTAATGCACTTGTATTAATACATATAGATAAATAAAACTAAAGAGAGTTTCTTGCATGCCTTGTTGGCTTTTATGAGATGATTTAAATTACAAATAGTTGATTTAAGAGCACAAATTTAGAAAATATTTTGAATGGGGAAATCAAGTGTTGTATGATGCAAAAACTTGTCAATCTAAAAGCAATCATAAATAATACTAATAATTGTATTTATATATCATTGTCAATTATCATCTATCTATAAAAGTTATAAAATCATACAAATTAATTCACTAAAAAATGTGTCCAACTTGTATTGAAATATTGCAATGTAATCGTCAACAAATTTCCATAAAATAACATCTTCACTTAATACAAAGAACTCAATGTTCTATTGAACATTCGAATGTAGTTGCGTTTCTGTTTGATGCGATGAAGTGTCTTTAAAAAGGGGAATAGAACTTGCACAAGCCAAGTATCGTGTTCATGTCCTATATAAGCCTTTATTAAGATACAGTTTGACCGATATCCGAGGAATTGAGAAGTAGGCTTTGATGTATCTATTAGCAATACATTTGATTCTGTGTACTTATTTCCATATTGGGACCACACGTCGCTTAGCCTTCTCTCATAAAACTGTATCATACTACATGATTTGAATTTTGTTTGCAAGTGACAATGGGACCTATCCCATATGAATTCAAAGTCACTTGTATCAATATTTGATTTTTCAAGTACTTGTCGAATGTACTTGTTAGTAACATTTGATGTCCATATCGCAACATCATAATGTTTTAGGCAGTATTTTAATACTTCTAATTGAAAAGGCCTACAAAAGTAGGATTTATCACCAAGCTCCCAATCTGGTTTTCTTTGAATTTGACAACTCGTATCATCTTTGGAATACGACGAGAAGAATACTCTTTCTATTTCAAAGATCAACAAGATCTTCCGACTGATATTAACTCCCATCTGCATTGCTGCCACATATATAACATTAACATATTTTCACTTCAAAACTTCATTTCTTAATGGCATCAAAACATATCCAATTTATTTCCACTCCCAAACAAACAACTTAATGAAAAAAATAAAAGTAATTTCAGTGGAATAGTTTTTTTATACAAACATATTCAACTACTACTCAAATCACTAATTTTTAAGAATTGTAATGAGATAAACTACAATTTAAAAATATAATTACAATAGTCGAATTCATTTGAACTAATTATATGTTAATATCTACATACTACCTAAATTTACAGTTTTTAAATTTAAATCAAGCAAACTATTTATATGTTCATTTTTACATACAACCTCATACGATATTTTAATTTTCAAGAAATTATAAGAAAAATTCATATAAGCACATTGCATTGAAATTCAAATCACAATTTAAAAATATAGTTACAATGGTCCAATTCAAACCAATTATATGTTAATTTATACCCACCACCTAGATTTACAATTTTTTAAATTTCAATTAAACAAGCTAATTATAGGTAATTTTTACATACAACGATATGATTTTCCATTTTTTTAATTTCTAAGAAATAAGAAAATTTCATATGATAACATTGAACTAACATTCAAATCACTGATTTATAAGAGTTATAATGATCAATTAAGACGCAATTGATAAATAAACTGCAATTGCTCAAACATAGTAATTGTACGTTAATTTATACATACAACCTAATACAATTATTTAATTAATATGGAATACTACATTTTTATGCAAATACATAAGACTATTATTCAAATCACTAACTTTTTATAACTCAATATCTCAATATAAATAAACAAAATAATAATATGTTAATTTATAATAATGACACAACAACAATCCTTATATGGGTATTATGAAATAATATTGACATTAAATTGATAATAAAATAAAACACAGTAATAACACATCACATGTAGAATTAAGTCATCAAATGTACAATGACCAAGAATTTATATCATAAACTTCAAGATTTTGTTTATAGAGGAAATGAATAACAGTCATCTTAATGTACTATTAAAAGTCATTGAAGATTCTTCAAAATATCTCGAACATCGGGTGCCTTGTAGAATTTATTCAATAAGCTCCACAGATCAGCGATCAACCATTTATCCTCATTCTTTCCATCAAACGAAGAGGCAATAATCACATTTTCTTTGGGATTTTCTTTCTTTGTCTCCATTGAACAATCCACTAGAATAGTGTTAGTAGCATCATATTGAGAATACATTCTCCACACTTTTTTCAGATGTTTTTTGTATATAACTTGTGTTGAATTATCAATGTCATTTTTTCCCTTTTGTTGTTTGCAATCTGAAGCAGTCCATGTAAACAAAAAATTAGCTTGTAATGTTTCTGAAACCAGCTTTTTCATAACTCTTGTTGTGTTTTGTTTCAAAGATGTCGTCCAAATTGCAATGTCAAGAGATTCTTTTCTGGAACACATTTCAAGAAATGTTTTTGCATGTGGACGAAACCAAAATGATTTTTTCTCTATCGTGTAATCTGCGGCCCTTCCCATTTTCTCGATAAATTCTTTTTGTGATGCATCACCATCAACGCTCTGATAGAAAATGTTATTGAATTCAAAAATAACTAATTTCTTTTGACTTATAATAGCTGCAAAACAATAATGGATCATAGTAAATTCATTTTATTCATGCTACATAAATTATTATTAAAAAAAATTGTTGAAGAAATACACTCACTTTGAGTATTTTTTGTAATAGTTGTTGATAAGCCACACTTCTCTTGTATTGTCTTCATAGAACCTAGAGCCAAAATAACAAACCTTCAATCAAATACCAATAATACTTCTTTAAATCAATTTTTTTTTATAAGACATATTTTATGTTTAATTGAAAATAAGAGACATGTGAAGTACCTGATATGATATCATGTTCTTGACTATGGCTTTCTGTCACATTCCCTTGATCACTGTCTTTTTTCTCCTCATTTGCTAATGTAATAAACATATGAAATGTTATAAAATGTATCAACGAATGAAATTCATTAAATAAATAGGCATAGAATCCAAAGAATCACTAGAGAAAGAACAAAACAAGTACAATACAACAAAAGAAACAAAATAAATTATGTACCTGGTATGGTATTTTCTTTGTCTTGTATTTGCATCTCGAAAACTTCTTCGACATTGTGCACACTATGTTGATCATTGCTTTGTTGCAAAGTGTCGTTGTTTTCTTTACAATTTCCGCCATTAGTAATTATAGTAAACATCTTGTTAATCAAGATTTATAAATAGCATAGAATCCAACGAATCACTAGAGAAAGAACAAAACAAGTACAATACCTGGATATTCCAACAGCAATATATTAGACATTGGTTTTTGCAATTGGAAGGATTCTTGATTAGTCAGCATGGTGGTCCTTTGTAACTCGTTTTCTACGACACATGCCATTCTTCTTCCATATGTACAGCAAGCCTGCTATAAATTTTTCCCCGCATAAAGAGAAATAATCAAATTTAGATCACTATGTTGTTGATGCATTTGCAATAATTCTTCCCAGAATTCAAAATCTCTCTCATTTTCATCAGATATGTCTCTAAAACTGTGAGAGTATATTGAGGCCTGTAAACTTTTTGACTCTTCACTATAGAAATGTATAGTTAAAACTATATCATAACTATAGTTATTTTGTTCTTTATATTCATAAAGACCGGTAGCCATTTTATAGTTGACATTTGAGTCCTTGACAACAATCTCCAGAGCTTGGCGTACATCCTTACAAGACCAAATTTCTACTAAGATAATCATAGTAAAATCTTTCAACCCATTTTTTTCGATTAAAAATCGAAACAATTCAATATAGTGATCCTTAAGGAATGTTTCATCTTTCAAAGCCAATGTATCCAACACAACAAAGTCAGTGTATACCATTGGTTGAAACAGACAAGGAAAAGAGTGCAAAAGTGTTGACAAGAGGCTAGGACCCCCATAATGACAACCGAATTCAAAATTGTTCTCAATTTCCTGTATATCTGTCGATGCATCAATTATTCTATCAAGGACCACACAGACTTGTGGAGAAAGGGACTCTATTTTTGTATTTCGTGATCCTTTTACATATTTACACCCTTCCATTGTCTTACAGAAGTTGGCAAATATGATATCAGTAATTCCATAATGCTCAAGAATATTGGATATTGTAATAATCTTATCATTCAGATTCTTATCATGACTTTTGCAATATGTTACCATTGCCTCCAAAATTGTTCTTTTGGTTTTCAATTGTGAACAATAATCTTTCATTTTTATGGCATTGGTTGGATGGTTCACTGGAATAGAAAACCAGACAGTTCCATCCAATAGTTTATCTGCTACAGAACACATTTCTTCAGCGGTTAGTCCCTGAAGGGGACGGAAAGAACTTGATACCAAACTGTTCAGACTATTTGTCTTATAGTTTGGATCCTTAGGTTGGTTTGGAGAACACATTAATGTCCCTAGTTTGTAACAATTAAAAACAACTTCCCATTTATCCCAAGTAGTATCATCAAGATATAGCAAGACTTTTTTTTCAGCAAAGTTTGTTAGTGGACAATCGAAGAAAGAGCACAACATTTCATCATCAACCTGTTAAAAAATAACAAATATAAATTAGTAAGAATGTGATATCAAAAATAAAATAGCCATGAATTTAGTTATAACAATATAAACTAAGTGCAAAAAAAAAAAATTGCATACCTTGTCTTCAGCCGTCTTAGAATTCCCACATTTTTGTTTCTTTAATTTATTTGTGGCAATTAGGAATTGTCTTGCAGATCGCACAGAATCAATGAATGGAGTTTTGAAGAACATTGTGTTTGCAGAATTTAACTGGCAGCAAATACGAATCACCACACTGGGAGCAACTAATGGATCTAAGAATCGAGCATTACGTTCTTTGTACTTCTGTTTTGCCTCCCCAGATAGACTGAATTTAGGATATGATAATATTTCTTTTGCTGCTTGAATGGTGTGTTGCCCATCAACTATCCAAAAATTGATGTTCTTGGCATTTATATCCATTTCATTCATGATTTTCACAGGGTTTCCAATCGGATCAAACTCTTTTGTGTCAAATGGAATCAGAAGAGCATCAGGCAATGATGCTTGAAATTTTTGTAGGAATGATTTTACTAATACTCGAACATTTAAATCATCCCGTGATCTCAATTTATATAACTTGGGTGCTTCTACACATCTTCGAACGTCCACCTTCATGGTAAAAGAGCTTGAAAATAAATAACTGTCCTTAAAATTTTCATGGATTTCATCGCATTGGTCAGCAAGCTTCTCTATCTGACAGTCTTCTTTTTGGGATTTTACAAACTCTGTAGTAGGCATGAACTCACTTTCTTTAATGCTCTGTTCTAGCTCAGCTAAATATACCCTTCTCAAAGCAAGCATTTGAGCCTCGAGTTTATCATCTGGTATTTTATCAAGTAGTTTACCTCTTTGTTGCAAATAAAGAAACACGGATGATGTTTTATTACATCTCACATAGCGATATTTCATAACGTTGGTAATACGTTGTACAAGATCATCACAACTCTTTAGACCAAATTCATTGAAGCTCTCAAAACTGTCCAACCTAAACTGTGACTTTTTTATTGACTCTGAAAATTCTGTATTAGTATCAATCAAATCTGGTCTAAATTTTGTGTAATCAACTTGGCAAGAAAATAATTTCACTTCATTTTCTTCAATTACCTCCATTTGAAAATCGATCTGACTATGATTGAGAGCATAGCAACTAACAATTATCCCTAGAATTTGTATATCATTTCCATCCATGGATCCAAATAGATACATATCTGGAAACATATTCATGGGACTTTCAATCTCAACATACCAATCTTCGACATACTCAAATGCAGCATATGTTTTGAACTTTTTAATCATTTCAAAATTAGAACCCATTGTTGAATTTATAATCTGAGTTGAATGAAGCTTTTGTTTTTTGAATGCTGATTGTGGCATTTTACTTGCTTTGGAGACGACAGCTTCAAAAAACAATAATAAGCAATTATTACTATCAATAAAATGAAATCAAAATCACAAATATTACCATATAGTCTTCTAGTCTAACCATTTAGAAATGAGAGAATAATATTTAAAACCACCATACCACATGGGGGAGACGTTGTTTGTGTGTCACTTGCAATTCGTTTTTTCTTCAAATTATTCCTTGGAATTGTCATTGCACCAGAGTCCATAGCTTCTAAAAACAATAATAAATAGTCGACTATAAGTTTAAATTGTTTTAAAAATACATGAAATAATGAGCATTATCAAAGAATATTCTATTACATGTCTTTTATTCACATGCACAAGAATAATAAGGGTCATGCGTTATGGAAACATATTAAATACTTAGAGATAAATAAAAATCCATTGCATCTAGCACAAGTAGGGACTCATTAAAAAGAAAAGTTTTCCTTCTCAAAAATGCTAGAAGGAAATGCTTATGCTAGAAAGAAAGCTAGCAGTCGCTAGCTTTCATTGATCTTTTGCCATGTGCTTATTTCAAAATAGAGCACATGGCACAAGCTCAAGGTATAAGCTAGCAACCACCAATCACCATGGACATGATTTTTCTATTGGAAAGATAGTGATTGCTAGCTTTCTTTCTAGCATAGGTATATGTTATTATCCTATAAGTAAATGCTTATGCTAAAAGGAAAGCTAGCAGTCGCTAGCTTTCCTTGATCTTATGCCATGTGCTTATTTGAAAATAGAGTACATGGCACAAGTTCAAGGCTTTCCTTACCTAACTAATTTATGTTTTGTGACCTCATGTGAAGCTTGGAGTCTACACCAAGAATATAATTTTTGAGATAATTTCTATTGCTAATAACAAGTAAATTATACAAAGACACTACCTCTAGTTTTCTATTGCTAATAACAATTAAATGTTACACATAGATTACCTCTAGTGCGAAAATAGACATAAACATAGTAAAATATACATAAAGAAGACCTCCTTCTTTATAGCTTTTATACCAAATTAAGTTTATTGGTTTACTTAAGACCTGTGAACAAAAAATAAATAAATTGAACCCATATAAATGATAGACTATAAATCATCATATATTTTTTTTGAACAGAAACTAAAAAGGAGTATATTATAAAGGGGCTGTGCACAGCCATTCAGTACATAGCAAAAAGAGAGGAAGAATAGTCCTGCAGAGCAGAGATAGAGCATTGTAGACTAAGCCTGCAAAGGGTCCAAAAAACTATATACAGAGTTCTTCCATGATGACTAACAGAACGGGCAGTATATACCCTTATATATTGCTTACATAATAAAAGACAAAAAAACATATATCCATAAAAACCAGATTACAGGTGGCCCCTGAAGTGGACTGGCTGCACCACTGATTCTTCCTCCATCTGACGCTCCCCTTCAACAGTTACTGCATTGTTCCTGCTGCCCTGGTTCATGGAAATGAGTCGCGCAAGGTCCTCCTGGATCATATCCACCTTCCCCATCATCTCGCGCAAGGAGATTTCATTATCATCGATCCTGGAGTCATGGTTGCTGATTTGAAGGGAAGTGTAGCTCACAGTGTCCTCCATCTTTTTTATAACGCAGGCTATCTCCCTGTTATCCATAAATCCTATGGAGACTATCTCATACAGCTTCCCCAAACTTTTCTTGATTTCCTGGATGCCGGTATTGTCCCCTGGCTGAGCCATTCTGCCAAAATCAGAGGAAATAACAAGACAGTCAAACTGCCCGAGCAAAGAATCAGCAGTTAAATTACTACACGAACCCTCACGCGCTGAGCAATTAAGGATGCAACTGAGCACTAACAGTTCCTGATGGAGCACCGAACCCCCTTGTCCGTCAGAGAAGACCTTTAAATCATCATATTTTTATGTCATTAACCAAGTAGTTCTTTTATCATTACATTTTGTTAACTCATTAAACAACATAAGGGTCATGTGTCCTGGAAACATATTAAATACTTAAAGATAAATAAAAATCCATTACATCTAGCACAAGTAGAGACTCATTAAAAAGAAAAGTTTTCCTTCTCAAAAATGCTAGAAGGAAATGCTTATGCTAGAAAGAAAGCTAGCAGTCGCTAGCTTTTCTTGATCTTTTGCCATGTGATCTGTTCTTAGACAGAAGGTATACAAGAAGACATCTATCCATCCAGACCATGATCTGCACAAATGATGTATAATAAGGGTCATGTGTTATGCTAGAAGGAAATGCTTATGCTAGAAGGAGAGCTAACATTCGTTCAAAATAGAGCACATGGCACAAGCTGAAGGTATAAGCTAGCAACCATCAATCACCATGGACAGGGTTTTTCTAATTGAAAGCTAGCGACTGTTAGCTTTCTTTCTAGTATAAGCATGTGTGTTTATTTTAGAAAGAAATGCTTATGCTAGAAGGAAAGCTAGCAGTCGCTACCTTTCCTTGATATTTTGCCATGTGCTTATTTCAAAATAGAGTAAATAGCACAAGCTCAAAGTATAAGCTAGCAACCACCAATCACTATGGACATGATTTTTCTATTGGAAAGCTAGCGACTGCTAGCTTTCCTTCTAGCATAAGTATGTGTTCTTATCCTAGAAGGAAATGCTTATGCTATAAAGAAAGCTATCAGTCGCTAGCTTTCCTTGATCTTGTGCCATGTGCTTATTTGAAAATAGAGTGCATGGCACAAGCTCAAGGTATAAGCTAGCAACCACCAATCACCATGCCCAAGGTTTTTCTATTGGAAAGCTAGCGACTGCTAGCCTTCCTTATAACATAAGCATGTGTGTTATGCTAGAAGGAAAGCTAGCATTCGTTCAAAATAGAGCACATGGCACAAACTCAAGGTATAAGCTGGCAACCACCAATCACCATGGACAGGGTTTTTTATTGGAAAGCTAGCAAATGTTAGCTTTCCTTCTAGCATAAGCATGTGTGTTTATACTAGAAGGAAATGCTTATGCTAGAAGGAAAGCTATCAGTCGCTAGCTTTTCTTGATCTTGTGCCATGTGCTTATTTGAAAATAGAGTGCATGGCACAAGCTCAAGGTATAAGCTAGCAACCACCAATCACCATGCCCAAGGTTTTTCTATTGGAAAGCTAACAACTGCTAGCTTTCCTTCTAACATAAGCATGTGTGTTATGCTAGAAGGAAAGCTAGCATTCGTTCAAAATAGAGCACATGGCACAAGCTCAAGGTATAAGCTGGCAACCACCAATCACCATGGAAAGGGTTTTTTATTGGAAAGCTAGTGAATGTTAGCTTTCCTTCTAGCATAAGCATGTGTGTTTATACTAGAAGGAAATGCTTATGCTAGAAGGAAAGCTAGCAGTCGCTAGCTTTCCTTGATCTTTTGCCATGTGCTTATTTCAAAATACATCACATGGAACAAGCTCAAGGTATAAGATAGCAACCACCAATCACCATGGACATGATTTTTCTATTGGAAAGCTAGCGACTGCTAGATTTTTTTCTAGCATAAGCATGTGTGTTATGCTAGAAGGAAATGCTTATGCTAGAAGGAGAGCTATTCGTTTAAAATAGAGCACATGGCACAAGCTGAAGGTATAAGATAGCAACCATCAATCACCATGGACAGGGTTTTTGTATTGGAAAGCTAGCGACTGTTAGCTTTCCTTCTAGTATAAGCATGTGTGTTTATTTTAGAAGGAAATGCTTATGCTAGAAGGAAAGCTAGCAGTCGCTAGCTTTCCTTGATCTTTTGCCATGTGTTTACTTCAAAATAGAGCAAATGGCATAAGCTCAAGGTATAAGCTAGCAACCACCAATCACTATGGACATGATTTTTCTATTGGAAAGCTAGCGACTGTTAGATTTCCTTCTAGCATAAATATGTGTTATCATCCTAGAAGAAAATGCTTATGCTAGAAGGAAAGCTAGCAGTCGCTAGCTTTCCTTGATCTTGTGCCATGTGCTTATTTGAAAATAGAGTGCATGGCACAAGCTCAAGGTATAAGCTAGCAACCACCAATCACCATGCCCAAGGTTTTTCTATTGGAAAGCTAGCAACTGCTAGCTTTCCTTCTAACATAAGCATGTGTGTTATGCTAGAAGGAAAGCTAGCATTCGTTCAAAATAGAGCACATGGCACAAGTTGAAGGTATAAGCTGGCAACCATTAATCACCATGGACAGGGTGTTTTATTGGAAAGCTAGCGAATGTTAGCTTTCCTTCTAGCATAAGCATGTGTGTTTATACTAGAAGGAAATGC
Source organism: Larix kaempferi (assembly GCA_027924585.1). Classification (NCBI taxonomy): domain Eukaryota; kingdom Viridiplantae; phylum Streptophyta; class Pinopsida; order Pinales; family Pinaceae; genus Larix; species Larix kaempferi. The sequence goes on along the minus strand of BSBM01000001.1, from coordinate 51,467,681 downwards.
TTATGCTAGAAGGAAAGCTAGCAGTCGCTAGCTTTCCTTGATCTTTTTCCATGTGCTTATTTCAAAATACATCACATGGAACAAGCTCAAGGTATAAGCTAGCAACCACCAATCACCATGGACATGATTTTTCTATTGGAAAGCTAGTGACTGCTAGCTTTTCTTCTAGCATAAGCATGTGTGTTATGCTAGAAGGAAATGCTTATGCTAGAAGGAGAGATAGCATTCATTTAAAATAGAGCACATGGCACAAGCTGAAGGTATAAGATAGCAACCATCAATCACCATGGACAGAGTTTTTCTAATTGAAAGCTAGCGACTGTTAGCTTTCCTTCTAGTATAAGCATGTGTGTTTATTTTAAAAGGAAATGCTTATGCTAGAAGGAAAGCTAGCAGTCGCTAGATTTCCTTGATCTTTTTCCATGTGCTTATTTCAAAATAGAGCAAATGGCACAAGCTCAAGGTATAAGCTAGCAACCACCAATCACTATGGACATGATTTTTCTGTTGGAAGGCTAGCGACTGTTAGCTTTCCTTCTAGCATAAATATGTGTTCTTATCCTAGAAGAAAATGCTTATGCTAGAAGGAAAGCTAGCAGTCGCTAGCTTTCCTTGATCTTGTGCCATGTGCTTATTTGAAAATAGAGTGCATGGCACAAGCTCAAGGTATAAGCTAGCAACCACCAATCACCTTGCCCAAGGTTTTTCTATTGGAAAGCTAGCGACTGCTAGCTTTCCTTCTAACATAAGCATGTGTGTTATGATAGAAGGAAAGCTAGCATTCGTTCAAAATAGAGCACATGGCACAAGCTCAAGGTATAAGCTAGCAACCACCAATCACCATGGAAATGGTTTTTTATTGGAAAGCTAGCAATTGTTAGCTTTCCTTCTAGCATAAGCATGTGTGTTTATACTAGAAGGAAATGCTTATGCTAGAAGGAAAGCTAGCAGTCGCTAGCTTTTCTTGATCTTTTGACATGTGCTTATTTCAAAATACATCACATGGAACAAGCTCAAGGTATAAGCTAGCAACCACCAATCACCATGGACATGATTTTTCTATTGGAAAGCTACTGACTATTAGCTTTTGTTCTTATCATAAGTATGTGATCTTGTGACGTGTGCTTTCCTTGATCTTGTGACAAAATCTGTCACAGGTACTGTCGGCTTCCACGACAGTCACCTATAAGGAATGACATCCTAAGTTGGTCACTAAGTACCTTCGTCAAGTGGAGAAAGAGCAGTTATCCCTCGAACGGTATTGGGTCGTCTCCTTTTCAACAAGTGGTGGTGAGCCCACTTGAGAGAACATACACCCGCAACCTTGGGTTTGACCTCCTATGGCGCGACGCTGCTCTTTCACTTGCCCCATGTGGCTATACACGACCACTTGATTTAGAAGGATTTATAAAGCACCCTAAGGACAACAACTATGTTTTTGGATGCCTAGCCCCAAAATCCTACCTAAACTACAAGATTCTTTTGTGCCCTCCTATGGAAGTATTAAGTGAGTAGATTTAAGCTATTTTTGAACTTAGTGAGTGACGAGAGAGTTTCTTGTGTGTGTGTGTGTGCATCAAAGAAAGTGACGGTTTTGAGTGCACATGAGATATTGCATATAAATGAAAAGGCTTTTCTTTTAAAATGAAAATAATGCAACTTAACCTAATCGAAAAACAACTAAATAAACCATGTAAACCATGTAAAAAAAATAAATAAAATAAATTGTAAAAATAAAAAAAAAAATTTATAAACAAAATTGTAAAAGTAAAAAAAAATCTATAGACTTACCAAGATTTTCAACCTCTTTTTAATCCAGTCTTCTTCTTTACTTTTTGTTTGGCTAAGACTAAAGCTAATGCCAATGCCAATGCCATTTTTTCCCATAACTTCATCTTCATCTTAGTTGGTCTTGCTTCTTTGATAGACAATAATCTAGAAGCTATGAAGCCAAGAATACTTGAATGGAAACTGTACAATATATTGAAACTATCTGTAAGTTACAAACTTATATCAAATAATTAAATATAAAAAACACTAGCTATTTAGCTATTTTTATATACAAGTAATGCTATATATTACATCTTATATACATTCATAGAGTTGATAACTATTTTTATGTACAAGTAATGCCATATACTTATATACATTCATAGAGTTGATAGCTATTTTTATGTACAAGTAATGCCATATATTACATCCTACATACATTCATAGAGTTGATTATACCATGGAGGTTTACAAAATGAAATTTAGAAATACAACATTCAAATAAATGATTGGCAATTATTTAAAATAGTTATTTAGGTCACCAATATTACCGGTTCAGTACTTGGGGAAAACCGGAAAACTTATAATGGGTCACCAATGTGTTAAAAGATGCCCTCCTCTATCCCATAGGAAATATATATATATATATATATATATATATATATATATATATATATATATATATATCACAAAAAAGAGGTAGTTATATATTTATAAAAAGGTTGTTGACAAACCAAATAACATAAAAAGTACAAAAATTTCAAAAAACATTATAGTATTCTTGTATAAATATTTTCAACAAATATGTTAATTGGTCATGATGCTTTTTCTTTCTTACAATACCTACCTTATGAATTTCAAATTTAGTGCTATACTGCTTTACATAATTACTAATAAACAAGACAAGTAAAATGCATATATGAGAAGTTTAAGAGCCAAGATAATTTCCATTGAGGCCTTCTTCCATTTGTTGTCCTGCTTTAATTTTTCCTTGATCTTTTTGATTCATGTTGTTCTCATTGAGTGCTAAAGTTGTTTGTTGGAATGTCTTCATTAATAATATGCCCCATCGTTGAAGCAATTGAAACACTAGGAAATCATGTATCTGGTCGAGAACCTCTTGCAAAACCCAATATGATATTGTAATGCATCTATGAGTTTGACGCAATTTTATCATAATCAATATTTAGTTCTTGGAATTTAGATTTCATGTTTTCCTTCTTGGATTCATGTTTTTTGATGTGAATACTTAAGTATTCTATGCATGTTTCATGCCCACAAGCTAGCAGGTCATTTGTCTGAGGATCTTCTTAATTTCATTGACACTATCATTGGCCATTTTAGTGAGATGGGGAATGTCAAAAATACAAATCAAAGGCTCTATGTGATACATGCATCTAGTAGCAGAGCAAGTATATTATAAATTCATGAGGTTTCTTAAATGAAGACTACAAATAAAGTTTAAAGAAAAATTCCAACACAAGACCAGACATAAAATCATAACCTAGACTCCTTCTTACAATAATGGACAGAATGATTCCAAAAATTTAAAGCTTACCCGATATATGTTCACTGCATCAATTGTATTCTGTTTCGGGGTCAAGCTCAATACCTGCTTCTTGTGTTATACCCAGTCCCCTGTTCCATACCAACAAAAAAGATAACTTATAAACCAATTATCCCAAATGTGATTTGTGTCGAATTCAATTTTGGGATTAAGTTGAGTCCACCATCATGGTGGACAGTATTGAGGAGAAGATCCTGCAGACAAGGAATTTAAATGCACGTCTATGAAATGTCTTGTCTTAGTACATATGTTTACGCTTGAGGAACGATTAACATGCATTGACAGTGTTGGATTCTTTCCTTGGCGTACAACTCAATTCATGATATATATGGTAACAAAACCACTTTGGGGGTGTCCCCATTTTCCACTAGTTTCCCCTTTGGTAACCATGCAACCTTATTTGCAAACATGTTTTCTCAACTATTGTTTCTCCATCAAGTATGAAACAATTGGAAGAATTCAAAGGAATCAATCATACTCTAGATTCTCATTTTCATACGCTCAAGAACTACATCTTTGAGTTGAGGATTTCTTCTTATTAGTCCTATAATTAAAGATGAATATTTAATGATAGTAGCTATCGTATTTAAGGGTAAACAAGGGAGTCTCATACACCAACAAGATAGCTAACCGACATATATGAGGTAACTTTTATCCTTTTAAACCAAAATTAAACCCACCCAATTCTTTGGATTAAAAAAGGATTTGATATATGACCTGACATGTAACGTCTTTAAAAAAAATTAACCCCAGCAGATTATCTATAAATACTGTTTAAATTTATTGGTTTCAAACACGTTGAGACACGTTGAACTTCTTCCTACTTATCAAGATTTAACAATGATATAAGTTATCATGGATAAGTCAATTAAGTGTTTAGTGGATGACTTAATTAGTAAAAGATTATCAAGTTCTCATGTGTAAAATAAATGTCATTAATTGTAAATATCCTCAAGTAAAGGTGTCTTCAAGGTGAAGTATAAAAGTTAAACATTAATAATAGAGGAGTGTGCTATATAATTGTTGATCATGATTAATTAAATCATTAATTATATTTCATTGTTTATACACAGAGGTACTATGTTGACACTTATCCATTAACCAAATAAATATTTTAAATTACTATTCACAATTTAAATTAATTACTATTATTATTAATTGTTATTGTTATTATTATTATATTATTAATATTATTTAATTAATAATAATAATGATAATAATCCCTTTTATAAAGTATAGTGGGTTGAATAATAATGAATTTATTAAATAAATTATTAATTTAATTAACGGACGGAATCATCCCAAGTAAATTAAAAGGATATGTTTGAATAAATTATTGAATAATTCCATTACTAGAGAGAAATTGGGATGATATAAAATAATATATAATCCACCTTATTACCTCAAAAGGGGATGCATTAATGATTACCATGGAAAGTGGCTGTCGGGATTATCGGTCTGTGGGCTCGGGGGCTAGGAAATCCGTTGATTTCCTAGGGTCAGCACGATAATAGCTAATCGGCAGGGTGGACACATCATTTTGGGGTTGTTAAGGTAACTTACAGAATCCATTCCAGAAATCTTCTTATCTTACTGCAATCGACGGTTTCAGGTATTTTTCTGAACCAGCTTAATTAGAATGTATTTTCTTTTATTTCCAAGCTATGCATGTCAAACGAACAGAATTAAATGGAAAGTTTTAGGGTTATGTTTATTTAACTGCAGATACATGTAAACATATAGAAAACAGACAGTTAAACATTTACAGAAACAGAAATATAGATGGTTGAATCTCTTGTTTTCTTCTAACAATAATTAAGGGAAAAACTAGGTATAACCTGATAACCTAGAATAGACCCAGTGCCTAGATAGGGCACTACAGTTGGTATCAAAGCGCAAGGCTCAGACATTGAGACCTTAGGGCCTAACTACACCTGGAACTTTAGTGAAATTTACTAGAAAATAACAAACCAGTATGATGGTTGCAAAAAGATAATTTGAAGAGCCTTTTCCCATTTATTCGTAAGGCGTAACAGAAACAGAATTTGAATGATATATATATATATATAACTGCTTATTTAGGGCTCAGTCTAGACCCCATTAAACAAACCTTTCCAGAAAAACAACAACATTTCTATATACACTCTTTTAATATTCAAACCCTAATATTAATCCAATGCTAAAGCATTTGGGATAAACAATGTTTTTAAACAAATAAATAAATACATATAAACCAAGTTACAACACTATATATATTACCGTTATAATATTTAGATCTAAAATTTAATACTAACAAAAAAAAAACACTTCATTGCATTTATATAAAGAAATTGTATTCATAATAAATACGAAACAATGAGTCTCGCACAGGATTTACAGAGGGTTCTCCAAATTTCAGACCTGCAGCCAAAGTGATCAGTTTTCATTTCCTATTATTTTAATGCAGATTTGCCTTCTTGCCTGTAACATTTTTTTTTAAACATTCATTTCAATAAATGTGGCATAAAACAAATATTCAAATAATATTGTTTCCTGCAATATTGTTTATAATACAAGCATCGCAGCAATTTCGATGCAGAAATCGTTTCATTTGAGCTCGATATGATCCATTTTGACCAATAACTAAGAAGATTTACAAGCATGGCAAATGCATGAAACGATTTCCATACTGCTCTCCATTGTTGCTGCTTGTTTTGTCCGAAACGAATTTCATACAAAATGTTGCTTCCTTTGAAACCCTAGCACTCAAGCCAGGTGTACCAAGCGCCCGGAGCCCAACGCCACATCAATTGTCCTCCAAGCATTTTTCTTCTTTCCTTTGTGCCCAGCCCGAACTCAACAACTAGAGCCAATTGGCCCACGCACTTAACACATCAATGCCCACCATCGAATCCCATGCACTGAGTTCACATAAGAGGACGGGAATATATAAAAGATGCGTTGTGCTCAACGCCGAGGACTCATCAGGGAACCGAATGCCAAGCCAGGCGGGTCCCATGGATATCATATCTCCCATCGTCCATGAGATTACCCACATATCTGCCCAGCACTGAGGCTCTTACATGAAACCAAGAGCCAAGTCGAAGCATCCCTACAATGCCAAATAAAACCTTATTTCCTCCTTAAATAGGCATACTTTTGACGGCACGTGAGACGGTTTCCACGTTGCCCATGAGCAGTTTACTATACCGCTTTATTGGAATGCGGACGAGTAAGGAATGAACACGTGGGATGGTGGTTTCCTTTCCGCGACCACCAACCACCCTTACCATGCGTGCATGTTGCCGACGCGGAATAGGGAGAGCCGTCGATCCTGCCTTGGCGTCAATCCCCATGCGAAAAAGAAAAGGTTTTTTTTTGCGTTTTATATTGTTTTAATTTTTTTTATTATTATTTTAAATTAATGTTTTTTAAATATTAATTTAATTTTATTAATTTAATGTAGTGTCTCTCAACCATGCCCCTTTTTAAAGCTATAATTAATTAATTTCACCTAATACACTGCTGTGCAATCTTTGGTTCTCACATCATATCTGTCCATCGTACAGATAATAAATTTTGAATGAATACCATAATTAATGTGTTGCCAATGCCATTTCCCGGCTTCTTCCATCGTGATTCATGGCATTGGGCACACATTTTCCAGTTGCAGATTAAAATTTTGGCAGACTTTATCTCCAGGGTATTGAGCTATCCAATAAGCTATGGCAGTCAAACATCATTTGCACTGAAACAACCATGCCCTGGGGGACCAGATCTTCTGGAACCAAATTGGACCATCAAGGGTTTCGGATTAGGTACTCCGGCTGATCGCACTTTATGCTTAAGGGAGACTCTCGCTACAGCCCATAGGCATCCGCATCAAGTTCCAATAAATCGCTGCGAATGCAAGGGTTCGGGCTCTTGGGGAAAACATCCTTCTCAGAGGTAGGTACCGTATTGTGAACCATGAAACTTCAACCCCCTTGCTGGTACCAATTTTGCAAAATAGTAACATTACAAATGTCCATTAGCTAAAGCTATAATTATAAGATTCCATTGGCGAAGAAAATCGTAGTAACCTTAAGTTAAGATGTTAATTTGTTAATAATATGGGGAATGGCTAGGGTATTTATTTGGTTCTCTCTGATATTGGAACTGAAGGAGTGTGACATATCGTTCTAGCTCATGTCCATGGAGTAAAGGTCCTTGTCAAATACATTCGGCTGTGGGAGGTTGACAATAGCCGACGGCTGGGCCTATCAAAAATAAGGTAACCTTCTAACCAACATTTACAGTTTAGACTCTAAATAAAATTGTAATTTTCATAAAAAAATAAAATATATTGAAAGTAAGATTCCGAATTTAATAATTTAAAGGAAATAGAAATATATTTATTCTCAATTAAGACAATTTTGCAGTTTAGATGCAATTTTCTTTTGACAAAATTTATCCATTTTTTAGATATAGATTTCCAAAAAATTAGTTTAATTTGAGGGCTTGATTAATTCCCCATACTAACTACACTAACTGTGTTAAATGAGAGACTAAAAAACCAGTCAAATAGATAAACCTATGCTGATGAAAAATGACAATAGAAATGAAAAATTTACCTTGGGAAAATATATCCATAGCCTCAGCTCTGAATCTATTAAAATGATTTACTTCAACAAACAAAGGGAAAGTGGTGGCGGTTGGATTAATGGTAGAAGCAACGCATGCAAAGTTTGATCCATGTTTAAAGTTAGATCCTACCAATTTCAAATACTAGCTCAGTAATGTTGGATTCATTGCCTAGTTTGTAATTCATTCATTAACAAACAGTCAGTCTAGACTTTCAAATCTTTACATCAAGAAATTACCCAACAAGATATAAAACGTCCAGGTACATAAAAAAAAAATCGATAACCAAGCTCTCCCCAGATTCGTAGTATCTCCAAGTGTGTTTTTCCTGGCTGGGAAGCAGAGAATGCAGCCTCACGCCTGCCACAAGGCCGCCTATGTCATAATTCGAGTGTCCAAAGTTGAAAATTGCAGTGAAATTACAAGCCCCAGCCCTTGGGTCTTGAATCTGCCACAATAAATATTGATGAAGCTCCAAATATTAAATCGAACTGCCCAGCACCGAGGCTCTTACATGAAACCAAGAGCCAAGTCGAAGCAGCCCTACAATGCCAAATAAAACCTTATTTCCTCCTTAAATAGGCATACTTTTGACGGCACGTGAGACGGTTTCCGCGTTGCCCATGAGCGGTTTACTATACTGCTTTATTGGAATGCGGACGAGTAAGGAGTGAACACGTGGGATGGTGGTTTCCTTTCCGTGACCACCAACCACCCTTACCATGCGTGCATGTTGCCGACGCGGAATAAGGAGAGCCGTCGATCCTGCCTTGGCATCAATCCCCATGTGAAAAAGAAAAAGTTTTTTTTTGCGTTTTATATTGTTTTAGTTTTTTTTTATTATTTAATTTTTTTTATTATTATTTTAAATTAATGTTTTTTAAATATTAATTTAATTTTATTAATTTAATATTTAAAAAACATTCATTTAATTTAATTCGTTTAATTTAATTTAATTAAATTAATTTAATGACTTTTAATTTAATTTGATTTAATTAATTTAATTTAATGTCATTTAATTAATTAATTTAATTTAATTAATTCAATTTAAATTTTTTTAATTAATTCAATTTAATTTAATTTTTTTTATTTTGTTTTATTAATTATTATTTAATTTAATTTAATTTAGTTGTTGATAAGAATTAAAAAAAAAAAAAATACCATGTAAAAGAAAAGTTTTTTTTTTTGCGTTTTATATTGTTTTAATTTTTTTTATTATTATTTTAAATTAATGTTTTTTAAATATTAATTTAATTTTATTAATTTAATGTAGTGTCTCTTAACATTCATTTAATTTAATTCGTTTAATTTAATTTAATTAATTCAATTTAAATTTTTTTTAATTAATTCAATTTAATTAATTAATTAATTAATTTTATTTTATTAATTACTATTTAATTTAGTTTAATTTAGTTGTTGATAAGAACTTAAAAAAAAAAAAATACCATGTCAAAATAAAAGGGGTTTCGGCAAAATTTCTTATATAATTATATAATGCTAGTGTTATTTTATTTATATTTAATTAAATTTCGTATATATTTTTATTTAAATTTCGTGTATAATTATATAGCGCTAGTATTATTTTATTTAAATTTAATTAGATTCCATATAATGTTATAACCTAGGTTTCTTAAAAAAAATTAAAAATTAATATTTAAAAATATAAAGCTACTCACGAACTTTCAATTTAAAAGTTCTTCATAGATTTAAAGTTTTAAGGTCAATTATAGTAAGGTTGAAGTGGTTGGTGAAGTTATATTTAAATTAGCATAGATAAAATTTAAATTATAATTTATATTTAAGGGAGAAATTTAAAATATTTAAATTTAATATATATAAATATTTAAAATTTTGGAAAAGAAATAAATATATATATATATATAAATAAATAATAAAGAGTGGTTTAAGTGGTTTGGTGAAGATCTAGGGTTTTATAAATCCATGTATTTAATCAAATTGTCTTAGTATTTATTATATTTAACATCCTACATAAAATTAAATTCAAAAAATATGTAGGTGTAATTATATAATGATAAAAAAAAATTACAATTGCAATTTTTGGATGGTCACATTACAATTTCTCATAAAAAAATTACAATATCTTTAATTTTTCAATTCTTGGTTCATTGCATTTCATGTTCGTTGAAATTGCATTTTCATTTTACAGAATGTGAGTTATTCTCAATTATACTTGTTGAAATTCTAAAACTTGTAATTATCAAAATGCCGAAATTGCATTTTCCTACATAATAATTCTAAAGTTGAAATTGCAATTTTAATAATTCTTTACCTCTCTTAACCATGTTATGGCCTAGATGCCCATATTTAATTGAAAGTTAATTAGGTGAATTGAAAGTTGAATGGCTTGTGTTAAACAATACCAAGATGAAATAACAAATAGCAAATTATATTGAAGATGAAAAGAAGTTCATCATCATGGAATTTTGGGTTTTTCAAAGATGGGGTAATATGAACTATTGGATGCTTCATTTCATGTTTTGAATGTAAGTAAATTAGAAAAAGGTTTACTACTCTATTAAGCTTAATAAATGTAAACTCAATTTTATTGCAAAAAAACATTCATTACTTATGGATTTATTATTATTTTTTAAATATATCCAATTGAAAATTTTAAATCAATTTTAACTAATGATATACTTTTAAAATCAATATTTCGAAAATAGAAAAACACCTAATGGCTCTATTTGAACAATGTAAACTATTTCCTAGAAATTTATCTATATTTTAAAGAAAATTAAGGATTCCAAAACCTCAAGAATAAGAGAGGGTTCCAAGACCAAACACTAGTGGATTGTTTTTTTTTTAGACAAAAACATTGGGAAGATTTAATTAAGAGCCGGTGAATCAGCCACCGTGTGCTTGGGTACATAATTATCACTATCTGAAATAACAAAATGCTTAGGCTTAAGCTGCCCAGAGGTTTCAGATTTAAGAAGCAAAATTACAGTGGACTGAATTGTGGTACAAGAAATAGGATTGAGAATAGCAAAGAGAACATAGTAGAGATCAGAGCAGGGTCTAAGCGCCATTAAGCTTCTCCAGGATCTTCTGGACCGCAGCTTCCAGTGCAGCAATTCTGTTCTCGAAGTTCCCTTCAGTGTTGGCCTGGTCTTTGAAGTGGGTGTACACCACCTCTTCAAAATAGGTGACTTCTCCTTTGGAATCTTTGATTTCCTCCTTAATGCCCTGTAAATCCTTGTTGAACTTTCGCCATTTCTGGAGATCGTCTGCAATGTGGGCTTTGTGTAGGCCTTCATTCTCCTCTGATTTTGATTTAAGTATGTCGATTGAATTTTGCAGGTCGTCCAGTCTGTCCTCCAGCGATTTGCCTCCTGATGTTGAGCCCACCGACGCCATGTTTTGCTTCGCAGTCGATTCCTGATCTTCTTGCTTCTTCTTCTAGAGTTCTTGCTTCTGTTTCTAGCGCTGGCGCATTGGAGAGATCTGTTCCCAGCCGGTCTGATTATGTAGGAGGGAAGGCGCTCTGAATGATCACGGGTCGCAGAGCTACCGTCCGGGAGTGGCAGCCTGAAGTGGGGATTTTCCTCGATGGCAATCTTGACCATCTCGCAAGTCGGATCCGCGAATTTCTTAGCAATCCAGCAGATATTCGTTGTCAGGATCTTGTTTGTCTTAAGGGATAGAACAAAAGGATTCTCTGTCATTAGTCGAAAATATACTCCTGCCCAGGAGCACGGCTCTGTTGGCCTCTGAGTCAGCCAGTCCGTTAAGATCATGAGGAACATGATAAAAGTTAATTTTGATAAATTTGGAGATCAGCAAGAAGATTCTACGCAGGACCCAAGAAAGATTAAGCTGAGGAGGTGGCTTGTTCAAGTTCATGGCTTGAATAATAATCCTTGAGTCTCCGAATACGGTGAGCTCGGGTATATCTTTATCAATGGCTTGCTTTAGCCCTTGCCAGAGGGCCAGAGCTTTCGCATTGTTATTGGTGTCCGTCCCTATGCCCCAGGCAAAGGAAGAGATGATTTCATTATGACTGTTGAAGAGGATTCCCCCCGCTCCAGCTTTTCCAGGGTTGCCCTTAGAGGCCCCATCAAAGAACAGGCAGTGCTCATTTATTGTCGATCTCCAATTATTGAACTCGGTAGCACTCATCCTAATTTCCTAGTTTTCGTGAGAGATGGTTGAGATTGCTTCAGAGGCATCTTTAAGATTAAATTTTGCTATCCAGTTTGCCTCTAGAGGACTGAGACTTCTAGTGTTGGAGATAGTTCTGGATTCCACTGCTTCCCCCAACAAGGCCACGCAAGTGGTAGCTACCCTGGAACTGGAGGTTGCTTTATCTCTAAATATTTGGTTATTGCGTTCCAGCCAGATCTTCCAGCATATAACTTTTGGGATCCACATCCAGATGGATTTGAGGTGGTTTTTCTTAAGAAGATCGAAAGGGGAGTTTTTACTCCAGTTGCCGAAGAGATCAGGAAGGTTCTCAAATCTGTCAAGGTTCCCATGGCTAAGGAGAACCTGATGCCAGACCTCTTTTGAGAAAGGGCACATTAGCAGCAGATGAGTTATAGATTCTTCATCAGAAAGGCACAGGGGGCATCTTGAAGGCCCTTCCAGACCTCGTCTCTTTAGCGTGTCTCCCGTTAAGATGCTGTTATGTGCAACCGTCCAGTAGAAAAGGTCTATTTTTGGAATGAATGGTGAATTCCAGATGAAATTCCACTTGGCAGGATTATTGGGTGCTTGATGCAACGTTTGGAGAGATCTATACCCTTCAGCAGCTGTATAGCTGCCAGATTCATGGCCCCAACCTCTTTTGTCTTTGGCGGACTCAGATATGGGGGCTTTTCCTTGAAGCAGTTGTAACAGTGTCTCGGCTTCCCCTAGAAGGTTATCAGGGACCTCGCCTAGATTCCAGTCAGTCCAACTTTTTTTTCCTTCTTCCTCCCAATTGGATATGTCCCAAAGTGTAGCTATGTTTCTGTGCTGCATCCATACTTTTAGGTTTCCAATCTCATTAGCTTCACCTATGGGCTGGTCTCCCATAATAGAGTCCTTCCAGATGTTTATCTTTTTCCCATTACCAGGGATCCAGTAAAGGAGTCTAGTAAAGTGATCATGAACCTTATTGCAGAGTGTGAAAATTGGGGATCCTTTCTTTCTTTGAGGTGGCTTATCAAGGCAATTTAATCTAGAGTCTGGGAAGTATTTTTTCCTTATGACTTTTTTACTCCAAGTCTCTCGGCCTGTCACTAGCTTCCAGAGAATTTTTGCACCCATGGCCATATTCTGTCTAGCCATACTTCTGAATTGAAGTCCTCCTTCCTTGTAAGGCTTTTGAATTTTGTCCCATCCTACCAGATGGAGTCTGTGATTGTTTCCTTTTCCTCCTTCCCAAAGGAATTTCCTGATTAGTTTCTCCATTTTCCCAATGATCAGAGAAGGGGCGAGGAGGATGGAGGTTTGATAAATCGGAATGCTCATTAGGACCGATTTTATTAGGACTGTCTTTCCTGCCTGATTTAGCCAATTAGAGCCCCAGTTTTGAATTCGTTTTTTAATTTTGTCCAGAATAGGATTCCATTGGTTTGTTTTGGGAATGCCTTTAGCAATTGGAACCCCTAGATAGGTATGGATTCCCATTCATGGACTGCTTCCATTTCTAAGATTCGAGCAATATCCCCCAGTTCTCTTGCGGTGCAATTCCAGCCATAAGTATTGCTTTTTTGGAAGTTGATCTTACTGCCAGAGACCTGTCTGTAGATATCCAGTTCATGTTTGAACCTCCTTGCAACATGAGTACTGGCTATGCCCAACAGAAGTGTGTCATCTGCAAATTGAGCATGATTGATTTTGTTCACATTGGTTGCCAAATGAAGTCCTGGGAGAACATTCAGTTGCTGGGCTTTTATCAGTTGGAAGCTTAGGACCGAGGCTTGGATTGTATAGAGCAAAGGGGAGAGAGGGTAGCCTTGTCTAAGGCCCCGGGTGGCTTGAAAGAAATCAGTGGGGCGTCCATTGACCAGAGGAGCTATCCATGGGGAGCTTATACAGCCTTGGATCCAATTTGCAAAGGATTCTGAGAACCCAAGTTTCTTCATGACCAGAATCAGGAAATTATGGTTGACTCTGTCGAAGGCGTTTGCTAAATCAAGCTTGATCACCATGCCTCCTTCTTTTGATTGATGGCTGGAGTGAATGGCCTCTTGGACCAGCAGAATATTGTCTTGAATCTGTCGACCTTTTATGAAGCCTCCTTGGTTTTCAGGGATTATACGAGGCAGCACTTTTTTGAGCCTGTTAGCTATGATTTTGGTTACAATTTTGTAGCTCATATTGCAGAGGGAGATAGGTCTGAATCTGGAAAAATGAATGGCCCCTTTATCTTTTGGAATCAGCGCTAGGAAGGCAGAGTTCGTGCTTCCCCCTAATTTGTTGGTTTTTTGCGAATGTCTCACCATTCTCAGTAGATCCAATTTAATCAGGTCCCAGCAGTTGGTGTAGAATCTTGCAGTGAATCCATCCGGGCCTGGTGCACTGTCAGGTTTCATTCTGAAGAGGGCTAATTTTAGTTCTTTCATGGATATGGGAGCAGTGAGAAAGATGTTGTCAGAATTTTGGACCAGGGTTGGGATGGTATCAAAGGGGTAATCATGGGGATTCGGGGGTTGTTCAATAGGAGCCGAGAAAAGGTCTTTAAAGGTGTTGTATGCGGCTTTTTTGATATCCTTGAAATTATTGTAGATGGTTCCTTGGTAGTTGATCTCTTTGACAGCTTTATAGTTCTTTTTGGCCTCCGCTTGTTTGTGGAAGAATGAGGTGTTTTTGTCTCCACATTCCAGCCATAGGCTCCTAGATTTTTGACGCCAATATTCTTCTTCTACCCTGCAAGCTTGGTAGAATTGCTTTTGAAGTTCAGTTTCAGCGACATGGGTCTGAGGGGTGGGGGTGATAGATTCCAGGGAGAGTTGAAGGTCTTCCAGAACTCTTTGGGACTCAATTCTGCCAGTGGTAGGAGAGGTGATACTCTTTGCCTAGTCTTTAAGGTCCGATTTCAGTCTTTTGATTTTCTGTTCCCATGAGAATGAAGGAGAACCAGGGATAGGGACAGACCATGAGTTGTGGACGACTTGGTGAAAGTTCTCATGGTGAAGCCAAAGAGGGCTAAAACGGAAAGGGATAGGGCCCAGATTAGTTTCAGAAGATAAATCCAGCAGGATGGGTTTGTGATCCGAGATGCAGTTAGGGAGGATTTTGGATGTTGCTAACAGTCCAAGCATTAGGAAGTCGGAGTGGATAAGGAATTTGTCAAGCCTAGCCGCTATGTGACCCGGGCCGATCCTTTTGTTGGTCCAGGTGAAATTTCCTACCAACGGTTTGATATCTAAGAGGTCCCATCCCATTATAAGATCCTCAACCCATTCTCTGGATTGGTCTCTTATTGGGGAGCCTCCTTTCTTTTCGTCTGCGGACAGGGTTACATTGAGATCTCCTGCTAGGATAATATTGTTTGGTTCATGCATGGTTAGGAAGGTTTCCAGAGACTCCCAGCATTGAGCTTTGTCAGGGGCCAGATTGGGAACATAGAGATTGAAAAGACTTACTTGTATTCCAGAGTCGATATGCTGAAGTTTGGTGTAGATCCAATGCGTGCTGCAGTGATCAGTGATGGGGATGAATTTGGACTCGTCCCAAAGTGTGGCAATTCCTCCCGATGCTCCTCTTGAGCTGATAGCTTTCCCCGGACCTTTCTTCCAGAATTTGAGGGCAGCTTGATGGAGGCTTAAGTCCTCCAATTTCGTCTCCTGGATTAAGAGGATGTCAGGCTTGTTGATTTTGATGATGTCCTTCATAGCTTCTTGCTTAGCTTTGGTGCCTAGACCTCTGCAATTCCAGGAGGCGAGTCGCATTTAAACTTTCTTAGGAGTGGGGGCCCTCTTGCGGCCCTTGCCTTGCTTTGATCTGGTGATCATTGAATCAATGGTTTGTTGTGCTCCTTTGTTTATATCTTGAATGGCTTTCTCTTCCCTGTGTTTTTTTTTGGATTTGCGGCCTAGAGCTTTGGCAGGCTGATTGGGGGTAGCATGAGAGCTGCTAGAATCAGAGGCCTCTTCATCTGTGCACCCCCCTGATTCAGAATCCAGAATGGTGGGTTCGTGATCCAGATCTTTTGGGGTTTTTGGATCAGATAGGAGTTTCGGGGAGTCCGGAGATTGGTTGTCTGTTTGATCTTGGGATGGCTTTCCCACGTTATACCCTTGGGGGATTTCTCCAGCTTCAAGGCTATCTTCATGGTTAGTATTTGTATTGACCAGGCCGATTATTTCTATATCTGAGTCCTGAGAGTGATTTACCTTGCTCGATGTGGGGACATTGGTCTGATCAGCTGCTTTTTTCCCCGTTGCTGTCTCTTTGGGTTTGAGGGATTCTTTTGTAGATGGATTTTGTCCTGTATTCATGGGTCTTTTTTCAGGGATCTTGGCTGATGTTTTTGATTTCTTGACCTGCTGCCAACCCTCATTTTCCTCCTGGGAATGGGCATTTGGGCAAGATCTTTGAAAGTGTCCATGCTCATGGCAAAGCCTGCACTTAAATGGCAGTTGCTCATAATCCAGTTTTTGATAATGACTCCAGGGACCGATCGATATTTTGATTGCTTCTGGTAGACCTGCTTCTAGATCAACCTCCACACAGATTCGGGCACACGAATATTGCCCCTTTGGGTCAGCTTTATCTATGTACCTTCCCAGGCGGTTTCCAATCTTTTCCAGCGCATCAGGGTTCCAACAGTGTGCAGGCAGGTTTGGAAGCCTTACCCAGATCGGTACCTCCTTTGGAACGTCAATGCTTGGATCAAAATCCGGGGTCCATCTGTTGAGGTAGAGGCCTTGAGCCCCCATGAAATAGGGGCCATTTCTGAAGATTAGGTCTCTGTCATCTTTTGAGATGAATTCAAAAATGTAAAATCCTCTTCCTACTGGGTAGCACGTTACACTGTGTTTCAGATGAGGCCTCCAATTCCATTGTATCCAATCGTCTGTAGTTCTCGCCGTTGGCCACAGACCCATGAACTGGCCTACCAGTCCACGAGATGAGAGGGCGAGAGCAGTTTTTATGGCGTTTTCCGGTGGGAGTTCAACTTCAGGTATCTCGTCCAATTTTTTGATGAATTTGGGAATCGCATTGGCCACCGGTTTCTTACCACGCGGGTTAGTAAGATATCTGAAGGCCTCTTCCGCAAAGATGGAAGGGGAGGGAGGGGGGGACCCTCCCCCAGGCACATCCATGGCAGCTGCAGTCGCAGGAGCAAGAGCAGCAGAACCCTAGCAGGAGCGCAGCTCGCAACCCTAAAATGAATAGCCGAAATTATCTAAACACTAGTGGATTGTTATTAAATCCTTTTACAAATTTTTTATTAAATCACTCAACTATTCCATTTGCTTATGGATGACAAGGGGAACACTTCCATGCCAATAATTGAGATGATATAATGCAATCAATGCATTGATCAAGGGTAGTGGAAAAACAAAATCATTAAATGATGTAATGTAATTCAAGTCAACAAAATCATTAAATGTTTTTTCAAAAACATAATCATAAAATATTTTGATAATTCTAATGACAAATATTTATTTTTTAAACAATCGCATAAAATAAACAATCCAAACCAAAATCATAAAATGTTTTGATAATTTAGATAATTTTTTTTTAATTAAGATAAACATCAATGATAATGTGATAATGTGAATGGTTTAAAAGTAATTAACATAAATATTAAATTCCATTAAAATATCATTAATAATTTAAAAAATACTAAAAAAATCCAAACAATAGACACTTTCATATGGAGTTACAAACTTTTACAATTCAGCCTACTCATATGGAGTTACAAACTTTTACAATTCAACCCAGTCATATGCCGTTAGTTTGGAACACAAAAATAAGTATATATTTCTTTTACAAATCAGCCTACTCATATGAAGTTACAAACTTTTACAATTCAATCGACTCATATAAAGTTAGTTTGGAGCACAACAATAAGTATATATTTCAATTGAGAAGAGGTTATGCTTAATATGAAAACCTAATAACGGCCTATATTAAGAAAACCTAATAACGGCCTATATTAAATGCAATTGTGAAATTACTATCATGTTATCATGTCAGTACCATTTGTCAAAAACCCAGATTCATGGTATTATAAAATTGAAGTTTTCACAATTTATAACATCTACATTTTTTAAATTTGATAAATAAAAAATAAATTATCTAAAAATAAAATACATTTTTATTTTTGACATTAAAAGTTTCCAACCATGTTAATGTCAAAAGAGTTGTAACCAAAACTTGCATTGAGTTGGCAGAATAATCAAAAGTCTATAGTTCTACACTTGAGTGAACCCTTTGTTAATATATTTTTACGGAAGAACACTACACTAGTACCATTTTACTCCCATTTACAAAACCTGTAAAGGTTGGCGGTAAAGATTCATCATGCTGGAAAATTGAGTCGGATGGTAACTACCTAAATTTGCATAGTCACGACAGCAGAGTGAGAGAGGTGTAAATGCAAATCGTAATGACAGTGGTGTAAAATGAAAATAGTAATATCAGTGTCATTATTTAGACATGAAGTAGGGAGAAACCCCCCGCAAAAGTCTCCACAAAGAGAATTATATAACCTCTTACTCTCAATTTGGGCTTCTCATCATCATTTGAGGAGGCAGATTTTCATAAGATAGTAAGCAGCTCATCCATACAAATAGGCTTTTATAGGCTTTAGGTCAGCCATGGATGTGAATTAAACTCCAGGCCAGTGACAAAAAAATATCGTGTGCTCCTATCTATGAATATGTTCGAACTCAAACGAGGGCGGGAAGCGGCAATGTCACTTGTATCTGGTAGTAAGGCGGAACAAAAAATTTCAAAATTCAAAATTCAAATGGGCAATACAGGAAAACGGTTTCATGGAAAACGACGTTAATATAGACATCTGTAGATAGATTTAGGCCCATCTCCCTCTACAATGTTTAATACACGATCCTCAAAAAGATAATTGCAATCAAGTTATGGAAAATCATCCCTTCCATCGTCTCGATTAACCAAGGATGATTTGTCTTTTATTTTTTTGGAACCTTGAATTACCTTCAATTCTGTAGGTTTCAATATCAGAGATTGCTACTGCAAAAAAGGTTTTTATATTTGAGATGGTGAATTTATTTAACAAAGAACCAGGTGCACTGGACTTGTGCCTTAAAGCTGTATTTCATTCAACTAGCATTTTGAAGTTAGGGTATGCTTTGCACTCTGACCTGAAGCGTCTTTCTGATTCCTGTGGAGAGCTGGAGTGTTTTCACTACTGTGAAGCGCCTAAATTAGACCTTCAAAAGGTTTTTCCATCTGTTCCAGGGGGGCTTTCCGACCTTGCAAAGACTGTGCTGGGAAGTGCTTTAAACAAAAGTACTAGGATGAGTGACTGGAGGGAGCGTCCCTTGAGCAATAGTCAGGTACACTAAATATAAATCCATGCTACGGTATAAGTTGCACTACAAAGTATAAGAACCAGTACAAACCTCTAAAAACTGATAAAGTTTGAAATAAGAACATACAAACTACAAATTTAAACGTTGCTACGAAATTTATATGGGAATGTTCAGATCAAGATTTTCAAGCATACAACAGACTCGCAGATATCTCCAGTAACTGAAATATGCAACCTCTTATAACTTGAAGAAGGCACAAAAATACCCATACCCCATGGGCCTTGTACAAAATCCAGATACTAAACTAAATGGACGAGAATGATAGGAATTTGTAGGACGAGGAGTACCTGAAGTTCTAATTTACAGGAGGACGATTCAGCCGCTCCAGCTGCTCGCAATAGGATTCAGGTTCTAATTTGCAGAGGACAAGAACAATGTTTTAGCAGCTCCAACTATAGGAATTTGCAGGACGAGAATGAGGACCAGGTCTCTTGGCATTTTGCAATGGATTGCACTGCCTTGAATGCAGGTAGATGGGTGTTGAATGCAGGTAGGTGGGCGTTGAACCTTGAGAATATGGCGGGAGCGAGACTGTGTACGATGAGATCTCCAGGATATGGCTGCAGTTGGCTCATGATCAAGCTGCACGTTTTCGATGGGACTGTATGGCGCTTCGTGTGGTACTACGTCAATAATTATAATACATTATTATAATTATAAAAACTAATTGAATGATATTGCAATATTTCTCATTTATGCAATGACATGAAATGGATGATAATGTATGGTATGTTCTTATTTCATATTCCTTTATGGCATGTTCTTATTTCATATTTCTTTATGGCATGGATGAAAAGTTAATGTATTATTATATTTTATAATACCTTATTATAATTATAAGATTTAGTTGAAAGATATTGTAATATTTTTTATTTATGCATGATAGTATAAAGTAGTGTGATATTACATTTTTTTTGGGGGATAACTGGAAGTAGAAGAAAGATTAATATTTTGTCTATATTTTGTACTTTGTTATGTAATTTGAAAAGTTAAATGTATTATTATATTATATTTTATATTACGTTTATGTGATGAAATGAATTAGGTAAATTTAGGATAATGCATCACCATATTTCATATTTCGTTAATGGGATAGCAAGATGTAAAGGAAAGGTTAATGCCTTGTTTATAGTTCATAATTATTTTATGGGATACTATGAAAGGCTAATGTATTATTATATTTATACTACGTTTATATGATAATATGAACTGGTTGAAAGATAAGATACTGTTATGATATTTCTTGATGTTATAAAATGAACTACATGAAAAGTTAACACATGCCTATATTTCACAGTTCACTTAGGGGATTGTAGGTTGTAAGATTAAAGACATAGCCTTCCTTTTTGTCAAATTGTACCCTTAGGGTTTCCGTTTGCAAGTGTTACTTATTTAAGATATATTTCAACTATGATAGAGATCCTTGCCAATTCACATATGGAATAATTGTTCCAGAACAAATGCTTTGGAAAGCCAAAGAACTATAACTTAGGAGTAGACACTTATAGTATAAAAAAAAAAAAAAAAAAGAAGAAGAAAAAAAAAATCATTCACTAACTACGAGCATTAAATTGTCGAATAGAGATGGTATCAATAACGTAAAATTGTATTTTAAGAAAAATCTACTCGGAGAAACTTGGAACAAAGACCAATGATATTTTAAACCTTTTTCTACATAGCCATGATGAGAAAACAAGTGGACGGATATAATCGGTGGATTTGCTGAATGACGAAAAATTGATCAATTTTAAATGATAAGACACCAAGATGCTCAGATTGATGAGACTTTGACGGATTGCCGAGGAAGAGAAACCAACTTAAAATTTGAAAACGAGATATCAATGTGATTGGTATGATGAGATGAACTCAACGACATGCATTTTGCATTACGACAAAACCATTTATGAAAACTCATGACTACGAACTTGAAATTTAACCATGGTATCGAAATGGTCAAATGAAGGCAATGTTTCGTAAAAAGAAGTATGGAGACGATTAGCATAATAAATAGAACGCAATGAAGCTAACCTTAGGTCATAATCAAACATGATAAAATGACAACTAGCCCTCGAGATGGAACTTGATGGGTTTAAGAAGACACTTTGTGCGACTTGATGAATCTGTCGAAGTGGTCCTATGATAACATAAATGAAGAGATAAGGGAAATACATGATAAGCTCATGGAGCTGAACATGATGATACTAATGACAAGAATAAGTGATATCGAAAATCTAGTTGGGACCGACAGTTATTGAATGTACTATCGAATTGATATTATACACAATTATGATTGAGTTCCTGAGAATGTATTGGAACCATGTTGGAAAAAAAAAAAAAGATTAGAACCACTTGTGCTTAATATGGCCATGATTGTTGGAGAAAAATAGAAGGGAATGGAAAGAAGATGATAATAGGAAATTAAGATAAAGTTTAGTGTCGAAAGTACAAGAACAAAAATTAACTTCAGGATTAAAGTTTAGTGTTGAGCCTTGTTATGTCTTAAATGATTGAGGAAAACCTGAAGATGTGAATGACGATAATAATTGATAAATGAATTAAGGAATTAAATTATATTGTGTGGGGTGGGATAATTGATTGATTACATCTTGCTTAATGATTAGCACAGATTGATCAAGTCAAGTGTAGTGGGACATTTATAGTCCTAGCTGTGCGACTTGGGAGGACGCAGCTGAGATGCATCATAGATTTCCGCATTTATTCTGAACTTCGGGACGAAGTTCTAAATTAGTAGGGGTGTATGTAGTGCCCCTAGACTACTGTAGACATTGAGGGCACCTGCTGAGTGACCTGACTATTTGAAACATTAATAAAATAACCCTATGATTTTATTTTGAGTATATTTATGATTACGATTGATTGATATATGTGCATTTGGGTAGTTATTGTGAATGGACGATTTCATGTTGTTTAACAATTAACTTTGATATGAAAACTGTAGATATGAATGGTGCTTAATGACTAGTTGTGCAATTGATTATGTGATTAGACGAATGAGTAACGATTGAGTAAACTATAGATGCTTAATGAAGCAACAGATTTATAAATCAAATTGTGATTATTGAGGACATTGCTACTAATTTACGTTTGTGAGAAATGTGTGTAGCGACAGGTGAAACGGTTCACCGACGGACACACAAAGGAATATGAAGGGTTGTAGAGTACGGGTAAATCACACACAGGGAGAGCGACGATGATGTCGACTTCTGACGGAATACCACGCTTGAGCAGATAAGCACTGATCCGCTTGCTCGTAGTGAAAATGCTTGTTAAACTTAACTACATAAAAACATATAAGTTTGCACCTAGAGCATTACTTAGAAATGCATTTGAGTACTTTAGGCATTTGCATATATCTAAACATAAACAATCATTGGAGAATGTTATGGCAAATTATCACATCGTCGATCTACTGCGTATGGCTTGAGGGACTGTACAACAGTGAAGAGAATACTTCCTTGTGCTGGGTGTGTAGGTATTGTGGGTGCCAAGCTAAATAGATCTTGCAAGGTTATCCCTGGCTCTGTGCTGGAGCTCACTAGCTTAGCAAATCTTCCCTCCCATGTCCTAGCAGCCTGATAAACTGAATTGCAGATTGGCTTGGCTCATCTTGGTGTATGCTTGGCTATGTGTGAGTCTACTGTTCCTTGGTTCCTTGTAGAGATCATGCCCAGCTCAGGGGTGGTAGTGGTGTTGAGAGATTGAGGAGCACACTGGCCTATGGTTGGGTGGAACGTTGCAGTTGCATAGCCAGTTGCTTGGGACTGCCTTATTGAGATAAGTATTCTCCTGTATATTCTTGCAAAGATTTAATTGATGGATATCTGAATGTAGGGTGATGGTGTAAATGAATTTACTTCCGCTGTGTTTTTACGAGTTTATGCAATTCCATATGATCTTTTATAAATCTGCAAAGGTCTTTAATTGGTTGTTATAGAGTCTTGAATGTATGATAGATATCAACAACATTTAGTTAACTTCCGTTGTGTTTCCATTGTATAAACATATACTTGTATATATATATTTTCATTTTCATTTGAATGCTTGTTTAATGAATGGATATGGGAGCTAGATGCCCGGTTTAACCTCACGATCCCTCCAAAAATCCCCTCCTCCATACTTCCCACCATACTCATTAGATCTATCCCTTTGCTAATCTATACCTCCCATGCTACCTCCCTCCCTCTCATCCCCCTTTCTATCCCCTTTTCCATAACAAACCACCTCTCTACCCCACCCACCCACTCTCTCTCTCTAACCCCATCTCTCTCTCTGATTATCTTTAACCCCCCTCCTTTATAACTCCCACACTCTCTCCCTCTCTCTCTTTAACCCCTCTCCTCCTCCCTGTTATTATACAAACTATCATCCCTAGAACACCTAGGCTGTGTGGACCAAGGGGCTAGTTACAGTAAGTGGGGAGGACATAGGTCCAATGTCACCATAACCTAACTCCTCATCTTCTTTGGTTAATTCGTAAACCCATGGGAGAGTCCCTAATGGAGGAATAACACCTGTAAGCACCAACACACCTGGAAATACCATTCTACAATCATTATGGATAATATTAGTGCCTTGCATGGAGTCAACAATGGATAATAAAGACAAATAAGTAATATAAAAGGCGTAATTCAATATACCAATCAATGTCAATGAATATCACAAGTTCAACATACTTCACAATTCATACAATGCATCTACCTGATGCATACCAAGTATCTACCTGATACATATCATCATACATGATCCACCTGATCATACTGTGTATCCACCTGATACAAATACAAACTTAACCGAATATTTAGGGACACCTAAAATTGAAGTTATTACATTTAGACACTGACCCATTATAATCCTCCCTTGACCCAACCTGACGATCATGTCTTGATACAACTAGATGTACCTTTTCCCATAGATCCCTTTAAATTTGTTCAAAATGTACAACATAATATGTCTAGAACCAAATTATGGTTAATCTAACAAGCATGGGATGTACTTCCACCACACCTAGTGTATTTTGAGGAAACATGAATGCTTCTTATGTATATTTAGTTATCAAAATCATTTCTTCTACCCATATGCCACATGTTCCCAATGTCTCTTCATTCATAATGCCATCTATTAGCAAACACATTCCAACCCTACGTTTTCCTAGTCTTGGAATACCTTCCACAAGTAATTTTATGCCTAGTTCGAGCTTCTCCTTTGGTGTATGTAATAATCTATTGATCCCTCAAAAACTCCCCAAGTTATGTGATGTGGGGCCCCACCTGAAATTTTGAGCTAAAGGCCACTGATCCAAGTGTTGTTACTCTTTAATGATGTCTATACAACTACAATTTGGACGGAGTCCTTATAAGGTATGTTTTATCATACCATGTCTAATATTTCTCCTTTACATGTTTTTTTATTATCATGCCATACACTTGGATATAGTAAACCCCCCCTGCCCTTACTGCTTATTCTTTCTGTACAAGCAATTCATCCTTGAAAAGTTTGACAAAATATGAGTGAGAAAACTATCCCTGATTCCATAAGCTTAAATTCCACTTGATGAAAACCCTCAGTTTGTTTCACCCCTAAACCATCCAAAGAGTGAACCTAAAAGAAAAATAAGAAAAGACTTAGTTTTTTCGAAGAAGCGTCCTTGGAAAAATAATTTTGGAAAAATAGCTTTATACACCCATGTAACATATTGGAAATGGCATATGAAAAGCGGTGAAAAACGATGAAATGTTACATGGGTTATATCATATGGTATATCATACGTTTTGTGCGTCCAATCTTATTTGCAACATCATGTGACGAGAGCTTGCACAAAGTACGAAGCAAAGTTTGTTCACCCTCTTAAGACCAGTCACATATTATGATGGTGAGCTCGCACAAATCGCCTTTGCACTGGCCAATGTGTATAAGATGAGCCCGCAATACCATGGTGCAACCATCAAATGTGTATCGTCGCATGTAGAGTCGAGCTTGCACATGGGACAACAAGTTTAGTTTTGTGCACAGATCATGGTCTTGACTCTTGGCATTGCGGAGGGGTTGCACAACGTACCATTTTGTGCACCCTCCAAGGACTATTCTCCAATCATAACCGTTAGCCCGCACAAAACGATACAATGTGACTCTGTGCACTATCAAACAACTTTTGGTTGAATGGTCGATGGAGCCCGCACATTGTTATGTAACATTGGTTGAATGGTCGATGGAGCCCGCACATCGTTATGTAACATTGGTTGAATGGTCGATGGAGCTCGCACGGTTGATGAGTCAATAGCTGTATGCTTGAAGTCATTTTCTCACGCTCCTTTGGCTTCTGTCTCCATGAATACTGGTTGCTGGAACAGTGGAAACCTATTGGAACACAACCAGTATTCCAATGAATCAGATCCCTTTTTTGTTTCCACGAACACCAATGTCAAAGAATGCTTGCCTGCATGAATTTCAAACATAGTTGTAACAACAAGGGGACTAGGACTACTTAAGCGACTTGGTACAGGCTTCAAGGAAGTACAGTACTTAGCATGTACCAGTACTTGGTACATGCTAGTGTTACACAAGCAAGTTTGATACAAAAGAAAACATAGAAGATATAATGTGGTACGGCAAGAGAAAATAACATAATGTCGATCATGCATGGATTAACAAAAAAAAACATGCGATACTTTGAGGGGTGTGCTCAAGTGGAATGTGCATCCAAGGTGGATGCAAGTTAGTTATTCCAACTATGAGTCAAGTGCATGTGAGCAAAAATGTGCATGACAATGAGTGCACATGATGAGCATGGGGTAACTGTGCATGACATATGAAGTGCACTAAGGGAAGATGAAATATCAATGTGGAAGTTGAAGCGACAAAGATGTGCTGAAGTAGTCATATGGAAGTTAAAGAGTAGTTGAAGATGGATGAAGCGTAGGGGAAGCTGCACCACGAGTAGTCATTTGAGAGGGGTTAGCTAGATGGTCTTGAGACATGGCAATTGAGAGAGTCTACCATGGACCTCAAACATAGTGGTAAGGAAAATGTTGTAAATGTGTATATATATTGTTATGTTTGAGTAATGAAAATGAGTAGAGAAATTCCCTTATTATAATTTGGTTTTGTATGCCCTCTAAAATTGTTTCAACTTTTATGTTTGTAGTGCTTTTCTATTTTCAACTTATATCTTTCGAAGCATTGTACTTAGTCTGCATAAATATGATTTCATAGAATTATGCCCATCAACTCTTTAGTTTGCTGTAATAATAACCAACTTCACAGATTTAGTTCATTTAATATATTGTTAGCACTCTAAAGTCTGAGCTAGTTCAATTAAAAAATTTGTAACTCAATCTTATTTTGATCCTATAGTTGAAGAAGAAATAAATATATAAAAAATAAAATAATCTTATATCAAAATAACCTATTTTGACCACAAATTTATTAAGAATCTAATGTATGTCATATACCAAGTCCATGCATATAATGCATAATATATATATCCTGTCCCTTCAATGTTCAGACACGGTGTTCAAAAAAGCGAATTTGAATTTCAAATCTCAAATGCCCGCGCTCCACGAAAGTTACCAAAGGACGGTTCCTCACCAATTTCCTCCATTCTTCGCCATGGCAGAAGATCCATCAAGGATACCTCAGAAAACTCACCGTCGGGACTCGGTAGTTCAAATCTTGTGCATTGGAGGAGCGCCTTCAGGGCTTGCAAGTTTCCTAGAAGGAAATGGGTGAAAGGATGCTGTTCTCTCCATACTAAGGCTATGATGAAGGTGGTGAGCATTTTGCAACAGTTCATAAGATTTTTGGGGCGAGCATTTTCTGGAAATATTTGCTATATATTCTCATAATCTAGCGCTGCCAAACAGTTGTCACACATCCTACAAGGCACATGCTCAACTACGAGATCCAGTCTATGCTTGCTTAGGGCACATTTCCTCCTTGCACCAACTGGTATATAAACTAAATAGCCTCAGCATATGCATTATTTGTTGTTATTTCCATAAATTGCTTCTGTTGGTATCTCCAGCTCTCAAGATATGTGTAATGAATTTTTTACAGGAGTTGGCAGGCCGAAATAACCTTCACGAGCGTGGGTGGCCAGCAGCATTTCATTCGGTGTTTCATCCATCTCCATGAATCATCCTGACAGCACCACATTAGTTCCAGGTACATCTCTCTGCCATGTCATCCTATCTCCTAGTGCTACAAGGCATTCTTGTCTCATCAAATTCTCTGGCATTTTCTTAACAAAATTTCAGTCCCTAAACCAAATACTATCCAATTTCTGGTCTAGTCGGGTTTAGTGCGTGGAATGTTCATAGAAACAACTGCAACATCTCATGGGAAATACCTGCGCACTTTGCCATCCTGCTTTCCCTTATATATTAACTCTAGCTAGCACATGAATTCATTCAAATTTTATTATTCAGTGTAATTCTTTGTGTATGATCATGTTAATGATCTCGGATATGGTTACAATCAAGAATTGTTATCTGTGTTCAATCCTTTCGTTCGCCTCCCTGTCTGTATATTCAAGAAACTAAGTATGTGAAATGCAGGAAGCGAGCCCTAGACCGATCTATCAAAAGATTGTGAAATGTGTCAGGGACCTCGATTTAAAGGTTGGAGGGTTAAGTCAATTATTTTATATATTTGAAGTGATTGTGTGTTAAGTACCAAGTGAATTGTGGTATTAAGGCCTGTGTAATACGTTTGTGGAGTGCATGCGATGTGCAGATGGTCATGGTCTGCAAATAACTGTTAAATTTCGTGAACTTACTGTTAAGTGAAAGACAAGAACCCTCAATAACTTTTTGGAATGTTTCCCTACTTGTCAACTCGACATTTTCATGTTCTTCCTTGTGAGATCCGCCCATTATTTTTGGGTTGTGATGCAGCAGTTGAGTGATGTGTTTTGGGCAGAAAACAATCAGTCTATTATGGTGATGGTGCGATATAGTTGGGAATTAATACCCCCTCGGTTCTCGATTGTAGATCTTGTGGTATAATCTTCATAATATTTGAAGGTTGACCCTAGCGGAGAAAAACAGTTTGGTTAACTCCCTTGAGCGATCGCTCATTTATGTGACAACTCTTTTCTGCTCGACGCCTGCCTCTCACATTTTCTTGTTGAATCTTAGAGTCCATATGTACTTTAAGGGTTTAGTTGTCACCCTTGTCTCCTATGCCAAACTCCTGTTGAAGAAAAGGAAATAAAAGTTTTAAAATTTCTGCATTCCTTTTGTTTGGGTTGTTACATTTCCAATGCTAGCACATGTCCAATTTTTACATATTTTTTTAAAGCTAGAAACATGTTCAAGCATCTTTAAACACAAATATATGATATTTACTAGGAAAAAAACAGTACTAGGAAACATACATGTAGGAAATTTGAGTCACTTGGTTGGGCTCCCTAGTGAACCTATGTTGGTATCTAGCAATTAGTACCACATTACATAAAATATGCTTAGAGATTTAATCTTCCATGTACCTTTGGGTATATAGGAAGTCCCTTATTTTCGCCTATACCCATGCTTCCATAAACTCTTCGATTATCTTACATTGCTATAGTACGTGCTAAGAATATCACTTTGCAGGGAGATCACTCTTAGGAATCATATAATATGACTAAGGATATGGTCTATGTCATTAGTTAGTATTTTGAAAGATTATAGATGAATAAACTACCTAAACACTTGAATATTATGTTGGCAAGAAGGTTGAAGAAACCCTAAATTTTGAATATATGTCAAATTAAAAGTTCAATTTATAATCGAAGAAGGATAGAATGATGGATAACATCAACCATTTAGTACAAAAGGAGAAGGATGAGAAGGTATAAGAAGGTCACCATAAAATAATTGTTGAATTTGAACATCATCTTCAAAATATGAAGGAAAAATATGATCTTATTATCTCAAAAGTAGAAGCAATTGAAGGTCAATAATTATAATAGTTGGAGCATGTCATTGTACCAAAAAGGAGAGGGGGTGATAAGGGCATCAAAATTTACGAAGCACCATTAATGGTGGAACCATATTGATACCTCTTTACAATGAAATATCGGAAAAAATACAATAAGTGTCAACATTACAAAGGATGAAGATGAAATAATCAATGGTTCATATAATGAGGCAAAAAGGGACCATTATTTAATGTGATGTTATCAAAGAACAAAAACTATAACAAATTGGAGAAGCTATAATAATGCACATGCAATCAAAGGAAAGGAAGCCATGAAGAATTGACAAAAAAAAATTAAATATAGATGGATGGATAATCAATAGTAGTAGCAAGAGAGAACAAATATAAATAACCATTACTATTATTAGGTTTCATCACATATAAAAGCCTTAGCTACAAACATTTGATGAAAAATCCTTTTTATGGGGTGATATGTTATAACTCCATGGGATGTATATATGGGGTTGAATATATAGGTAATGTGGTTACATGAATATTTAATAGGGATAACCCTAATAGGGGACCCACAAGTACAATTGGGGATATTATATGGAGAGATAGGGAATATTATATAGAGAGATGTAGTTACAATCATTATAAGTAAGGATTCTCTTAATGAATATAATGATTTTTCTCTCTCAGGATTTCACATTGTGCTCGTTTATTCTCCATGATTTTTGGATTCATTGTGTTAAGGAGGGGTTTATCGACGTTTCGGACCTATAATATGTAGTCCATCTTCATGATAGGTAAGAATATGGATTGCGTATCGTAGGTATGAAACATCGATAAACCCCTCCTTAACACAATGAATCCATAAATAATGGAGAATAAATATAAGGATTTATTATTTAATTCATCTCTATTATAACTTTAGGATTTATGTTTCACTCTCATATTTGGTGTACATTGGTTTATACACTATTTTATTAAGCTATTTTATTTACAAAATCCGTAACATGCTTCTTGAAAAACCTCCCACAAAATGCATTGTTCTCCCATGGTCTAGTACTTATATGTATATGTTGATATAAACCTTCCTTCCCATTGTTGGTCTTACTAGTGCAATGGTGTATGCATCCTCTAATGAACCAATCTACATTTTCCTGAATTTGGCACAAGACACATATCTACAAGTTATTATTTGTTTTCTCAAAACCAAAATGGCCTCCAACATCAGAGTTATGGGCCTCTGTTATTAGTTTTTTCCTCTCACCTATATAGGTGTATAACACTTACATATCTTGTTGAGAAATGCATCTTGGAGATGATACTAAATCTTGCTGTCACTTTAATTGATTCTTCATGACTTTGGCCTTGTATCCATGAAATATCTTCATGAAATTGTAATCTTATGTTCTTTCCTCTTTGTATGAATCATGAGTGAAAGGATCCATGTGCACCAAATTAGCTAAAGATATGATCTTCAATGCACATAGAATCAATAGGATGTCTTCCTATGTGTTATATTTCCATTTTTATAAATGATTATGAGATAAAGTTTTGCAAACATCCCATCCATTTCTAGTGTCTTAATTGTTGAAGGTCAATATGAACCTACAAATATTACAAAGTCTAGTGATTAGTGTTATTGATGGCCTTTTTCAGTTTATATGGTTCTTCCACTTCATAAGATCATTCATTAGAGGATATAGCACATTGCTTACTTGTCTACATTAAGATAACTTCCATAATGTATCCACTTCCATCTATCCTCACTTGAAAGTGATTCTTAATATTATGAAATATGACAATTGGTGCTTATCTTGCATTTTAGGTTTTCAAATTTCTTTTAATAATTTCCTTTCCCCATAAAACCCTCTCCACTTTATTTTAGGGCATTCCAAACTATCCTAAATTCAATGAAATTGGTAGGAAATATCCATTTAATGAAAGATTGTAAAGAAAATCACATTTCTTAAGTTGAAGGTTTTGATGTATATAATTTTATATATCCAATTGATTTGATGCTTAACTTGACTGTAATTTTAAAATTAACTTAATATTAATTTATCTCTCTTTTCAATTATTTAATGGTCAAAATATATTTAGAAGGGGATAGTAAAATCACTGATATCTACTGAGATATGATTTTAAATCTATGAGGCATTAACCATAAAGATATGGTTTAACACATTATAAGTTGCAAAAAGATGGCATTTAGAGTAGAATATTTTTATTTCCTCTCATGGAAATCCCATATAAAACCTATGTGACATTAACCGTTTAAAATATATGGGACATTAGCCATTTAAAATCTATGGTTCACTGACCATGAGATCCCTCCGGACGTTACATTATGGATAAATCGAACTAGATGGAAAAGTTTAGTGTCGGGTCATAATAGTTTAGTCCTACCTTTCAAGTTTATAGAGAGATTTAGGATTGATCGCCAATTTGGTGTGTAACTTGTAGTTGTTTGCCTTGCATTGGAAATGCTATGCAACTATAAAACAAAAGTAGAACAGAACATGGAGTAGAATAGAACCTGCTCGAGCAGCAGATGCAGGGGTCTCGCTGCAGAAGGGTGAGATGTTTGGTTGAGAAGCAAATGCAGGGGATGGGCTTCCACAACGGAAGAATGAACAGGGAGAGGCAAGATGCCAATTTTAATTCACCAACCCACTACCTTGAACAAGTAATGAGGTTTGAAGTCCTGATAACATTTACGACAATGTGACAAGTGCATACCGAGGAAACTGACATGTCATACTTAGTTGGAGATTGGAATGCTTGGAGTTTGAAATGCCAAAAATAGGTACAAAAGTTGAGAGTGGTGTAATGATCAAAGCATAATTATTGGACAAAAATTAATTAGACTAAGGTATAGATTAATTACAATTTGCATTCCCTTGTTGCTACAATTCAACAAACTTGCAACATCTATCGGCTTGGTATAGAGGTAGACCATCATAAAAGAGAAATCCAATTTTTTTAGATATAGAGAAAATACACCAGGAATTTGAGAGGATGGAAGATGTATTGAACTATGAAATGCAGATGGGTGCTAATTCTCATGTAAGGAGAAAATATTGGCATTCTATGTGTTGACACTAAGGTTTGAGAATGACTAAATCCAAAAAGTTTGCTAAAATGTCCAAAAAAGGAAGAAATTATCACAAAGGAGGTTGAAGAAAAGGTTGACAATTCAAAAACAAGAGGAAAAAACCCACAAGTCCAAAAGCAAATTTGTGAAAAGATTAAACCCCGATCAAGTTTCGGTGGCGGAGATGTCAACAATCCCGATCAACGACCGATATTGCTTCCCGCATCGCCAAAGTGATCAGCGGCAAATAGATGTGGGCGGTAGCGGACTCAATACTGCCGGGACACGTGTCCAAACCTCATCCTTCCGCATATGTAATATAGCGGTAAAGGAAACCACCATAGCGCCGGGCGGAACCACCAAATATGGAAGCGCGGTGGGGTCAGTACACGTGGCAGGGTGGGACCTGATACGTGGCAGATAGAGCAAGCGTGGCGAGGTCACATCACATGGCGTATACTTTGTAGCAATCGGAGGGCCGATATAAACCTTAGTCAAATCAACGGCCATTGTTTCATCTGCATCTAGGAAGGTGCACACTGGATATGAGGAAGAGCGGTCGCGGAGAATAAACCACTTGAACAGGTGTCAGCAGGTGGCTGATCCGCGCAGAGAATAAACCGGAAAAGAAAACAGCTTTTTGATCGCGGATACCACCAGATGGAATAAAGGGAGGCGAGATCTGACGGTCCAAAACAAAGTCTCGAGATCAATGGTCAGATATGAACCGCATTCATAAAGGTGCAGGGAAGTTAATTCAAAAGTCTTATATAAAACAAAAGGGGCTCCACATAACGGCATTCTGCATGTGTCACTATCCAGAAGAGCTCTGAAGACTGGTGGAGGTCTGCGATTGCAACAGAAGGCGAAAGGCAGGTACATACAGGTAGGGTCGGGTTACCTGTCCTACTTTTTTAAACAGAATTTTGTTTAAAGAAACGTTTAAATGGAGACTGTGCACGATATAGACATTTTTAAATCAAAAGAAGCCCTAGAGGATAGAGATGAAGACGTCTACGATACCCTAATTAGGTTTCCAATATCTGATATAAAAATTAGGTTGTGTGAATTGTTAAAGGAAGGGACAGACCCCCACAGAGTTCACCAGTCGTCTTTGATATCCTTTTGCCCCGACCAAATCCCTTCTTTCCTAGAATTCGTATCATGGTGTGTCGAAAATTACTCCCGGGAAGAGAAAGTCGTTCTAAACAGCCAAAAAACCCGAGTCATTTGCGAATTAAAGCCAACAGAGTTAATTAAAGCCCTAGAAGTAGATTGTTCCCAAACCCTTGACCCTGAGGTTTTCTCTGAAGTCTCCGTTATTGAAAATTATCATCATGTTTCTCAAAATGATAGGGAAATGTTTTTGTCATCGTGTCTCAAGCCAGAGACCAGCATTTCGGAGGTCCCATACCCTATA
Source organism: Larix kaempferi (assembly GCA_027924585.1). Classification (NCBI taxonomy): domain Eukaryota; kingdom Viridiplantae; phylum Streptophyta; class Pinopsida; order Pinales; family Pinaceae; genus Larix; species Larix kaempferi. The sequence goes on along the minus strand of BSBM01000001.1, from coordinate 51,433,764 downwards.
GATATCAATCTTTTTAATGAAAATACCCAGTTAGTTTTGACATTATTGGCCGTAGTTCTAGGTTTGGATACGGATTTGTATGTAACCGAGTTTCAATTGAGTTTATTGTACAAAATGAGTACAGCCCAGTCAGGGATTGGTGAAAATCAAATCCCTCGACTTAATTTTGAACCATTTTTAACAGAAAAGATTCATGACCAGATGGTCAATTTTCCCACTCTCAGACATTTCAGGTTTCAGGCCTTTTTGATGAAAATGATTATGACAGCCAGTCAAGATGAGTTGCAGTTCCCAGAAATCATTTTCACGACTTTACTAGAAAATAACATGTTCAATTACACCAATTACATGCTTTCAGAGATTTATAGAATGATTTTTGGAAAAAATCTTCCTAGAGTACTACCGAAAATGCAGGCATCCATGCAATTGAGTACAGAATACGCAACAGGAGATTGGTTTTTGTCGAAAGACAGTATAGTAATCAGATTATATGGGTTCAGAAATAAACCCTATGTGTTACCAACTTTTCTTACTTTAAGGGTTTTTGCCTTGGAATTCTTAAGACAAAAGTTGATTGTGGAAGATAACAATTTTTTGGTTCACAGACAAGCTACAGACATTAAATACCCATTCACATTTGGTCCGTTCACAGTAAAGAATAAGAATGTTGTAGTGTATATAGAGAAGTTGTTGAAGGATATGAATTTTGAGTCAGATACGGCTATGGAGTATGACCTGTTAAACATCATATCAAAATGAAGAACGGAGCATCGTATCAAGGCCCTGAACCATCAGATTGTTGAAGGAATGTCGGACAGAGCCAATTGGCTAGAATATAAAGAAGAAATCATTCCGGATGCATCCGACAAATAAATGGCATTGATTAACACAACAACAGGGACAGAAAGCGAAATAGATAGTGCATTGGTTGGATCTAAAAGACCCATACAGGACATAATGATCATTGAAGATGAAGAAACAGAAAGAGGAAAAAGATTGAAAATGAATGAACCACAAGAGTTAACAACAATTTTAGAAGAGGCTAAAACAGCTGAAAAAGAAATACCAGAGGTTACAGTTAAAGAGTACAACATTGAAGAAACCCCTGTAGAGGGTGATGTAAATAGACCCCAGAATATCATGGATGTGTTTGATGAGCATAGTCGAAATAAACAGGAGTCCGCGAAACAAACCAGTCAATTGTTTCCGAAGGTTAGAAGTATATCTAATACTGATGTAAGCTTATTTACTAGCAGAAATATCAGGGAAAATACCTTGAAATTTTCAGTTGTCACAAAAAATAAGATTTCAGAAATGAATATAGATTTGTCTTAAATAAATGCCCCGGATAAAATTTTATTGCATAGACAAACTGGAGAAGTCATATATTCAGACTATTTGGGAGCCATATTAAGAGCAGACAAGTTGAAAAGTTCAATGGATAAATTGAACAATCAATTGAGACAGGAGAAGGCAGAGAATAAGTCTCGACAGCAACAGATTAAAAAATTGCAAACAGATTTGATAAATAAAGAAGGAGATGCAGCAACCAAACTACTCAAAGAGAAAGACGATACGATCCAGATGTTGAGACGAAAATTAAAAATTCTAGACACTGTACTCATCCAAGGAGCAGAATTGACAATATTGGAAAACGAAAAAGAAGAATTATCTAATGAAGTCAATGATGTTACTGCTAAAATGTTAAAGCTTTCTGATGAAAAAGATCGGTGGGAAAAAGAGAAAATCATTTTAGAAGAACAATTGGAAGAAGCGAGGAAAAGATTAGCAGGAAGTGGTCAGCAACAAGTACAAACAGACACACAGGAAGATAAAACGGGAGTAGATGATATTTTACAGGCTATGTCCCAGGTAAGCTTAAGGGAAAATGAAATCAAAGAATTGAAGGTTGAAATACAGAAGCTGACAGAAGAGAATGAAATCAAAAATAAAGAAATAAAAACCTTGCAAACAAAGAATCAGGAATTAAGTAATAATAATAAAGGATTAGCAGCTCATGTGACAGGGCAAGCTGCTATGCAAGGTTGTAAACACCTGGTGTGGGACCAAATTATAAAAGAAGTTGAGAAACTAATACCATATCTGGATTACATAAGAGTCAAAGAAAATGTGGTCAAAGATGCCTTCGAAAGTTGCAGAGCCGTCAAGGAAAGCTTAAATAAAAAGCCAAAAGACGTAGCCCAGAAAGCAATAACATTTTTAAACAGTCTAACTGAAGCAGACCTGATAGCCATGAATATAACGAACAGAATTTCAGTCATCACATGGGCCAGAAGGATCTTGGGTAAATACTCGCATGTTGAGAATGTTGAAGCTAAAGCTGGAGAAATACGGGAAGAAGTAGTAAAGTTCAAAAAGCAATTTGAAAAATTAGTAAACAAAGGGTTCCCTGCTTTTTGGAATGAAAAAAATGAATTAATTCCTCCGAATGATTATAAGAGATTGCTGTTTGATATAAGGATGGATCACAGAAAGTTCCACTAGCTGGATCATATGCTTATAGGGAAAATTTTAATGGAGAAAATATCAGAGGATTTTGAAATTTTAAATATGGTAATCTCAACCTGTGGAAACCTTCTTCCTGTTTCTTATGTAGGTCATGTTGAAATGCGAGTCTTGGTGAAGGAAATGACCAACTATGACTTACCCGCGGCTGACCAGTGGACTTATGTGGAAAAATATGGAAGGACAAGATATTCTGTCCATTCATAGAGGCTTTCAAAACTCTCGCCAAGTGGTGAAAAGATGATATTCAAAAATTTTGCCAAGTGGCAAAAAGATACTTTTATTTTAAATTTGTAATATTATTTGGAGACAGTTATCTATTGCTCAAAGACAGTTATCTTTTAAGTTAAAATATTTTCAGTTATTAGTTAAAAGAAGCAGTAATGTCAAGCTTCTTCCAAATTTTGTATAAGAACAATGAGAGTCATTGTTGAGGGGGTTGGAAATTTTTTGAGAGACAGTGTATGTTTGGAGATCTATTTTTTGATAAATAAAAGCAGTACAGTGAAAATACCCATCTTTTGAGACCAGAGATTCATGTGTTGATCAGCTTTACAGTCCGTTTTTTCTTTATTTTTATATGTGCATGTTCACTTCCTTTGTTATATCTTCCATTATGTTTTCTTCTATATTTAAATGAATGTCTGAAATAATTCGAGATTCATACTGGTTATGCCTCGTTTTATAACATTTAAATATTCACTATTTTCTCCAAAGTTGACAATGGAGAAAAGTTGGAACTTATTATGGTGGAGGAAGGGTTGTTGCAGGTTATGTTATGGTTTTGATAATTGATGTCACTCAACCACATTTGATTGTGGAATATGTTGATGAAGGGGACACACATCCATGGAGGACTACAGATTTGAGGCACACCATAGGTAAATCAAATACCAAAGCATGTGTTAAGAATTATTCATAGTTTATTGAATGTTTTTTTGAGAAAATACTAAGTTTGTTATGTTTGGTGTACAGGTGCAAATATTTGTTCAACATTTTCTATTGGGGACAAAGTAGATCTTTTACAACATGGAGTGAAGGTGGGTGAGGGCTCCATATTCAATACAAAGCATAGTGTTTATAAGTGTTTATAAATGACAAGCTTTAAATTCTAACCACTATGCATCCTTTCTTTACAATCTTTCCATGAACCTTATTCTCATGTTGACATGTCCAAAAGTTATTCATCTAACGAGTTAAATGATGGTCTCTATGGGATAGGCTATTATGAATCTTTAGGAAGTGTGAACTTAAAGAGATTCTTATTATTTTTCTATTGGACTGTTAGCTTTCCTTCTAGCATAAATATGTGTTCTTATCCTAGAAGAAAATGCTTATGCTAGAAGGAAAGCTAGTAGTCGCTAGCTTTCCTTGATCTTGTGCCATGTGCTTATTTGAAAATAGAGTGCATGGCACAAGCTCAAGGTATAAGCTAGCAACCACTAATCACCATGGACAATATTTTTCTATTGGAAAGCTAGCGACTGCTTGCTTTCTTTCTAGCATAAGTATGTGTTATTATCCTAGAAGGAAATGCTTATGCTAGAAGGAAAGCTAGCAGTCGCTAGCTTTCCTTGATCTTGTGCCATGTGCTTATTTGAAAATAGAGTACATGATACAAGTTCAAAGTATAAGCTAGCAACCACCAATCACCAAGCCCAGGGTTTTTCTATTGGAAAGCTAGCGACTACTAGCTTTCCTTCTAACATAAGCATGTGTGTCATGCTAAAAGGAAATGCATTTGCTAGAAGTAAAGGTAGCATTCGTTAAAAATAGAGTACATGGCACAAGCTCAAGGTATAAGCTAACAACCACCAATCACCATGGACAGGGTTTTTGTATTGGAAAGCTAGCGACTGTTAGCTTTCCTTCTTGCATAAGCATGTGTGTTTATGATAGAAGGAAATTCTTATGCTACAAGGAAAGCTAGCAGTTGCCAGCTTTCTTTGATCTGTTGCCATGTTCTTATTTCAAAATAGAGCACATGACACAAGCTCAAAGTATAATCTAGCAACCACCAATCACCATGGACAGGATTTTTGTATTGGAAAGCTAGTGACTGCTAGATTTCCTTCTAGCATAAGTATGTGTTATTATCCTAGAAGGAAATGCTTATGCTAGGAGGAAAGCTAGCAGTCGCTAGCTTTCCTTGATCTTGTGCCATGTGTTTATTTCAAAATAGAGCACATGGCGCAAGCTGAAGGTATAATCTAGCAACCACCAATCACCACGGACAATGTTATCAATTGGAAAGCTAACGACTGCTAGCTTTCCTTCATGGCTAGATTTTTTCTATTAGAAAGCTAGCAATTGTTATCTTTCCTTTTAGCATAAGCACATGTGTGCTTATGCTAGAAGGAAATGCTTATGCTAGAAAGAAAGCTAGCAGTCGCTAGCTTTCCTTTATCTTGTGCCATGTGCTCTATTTTGAAAGAAGAACACGGAACAAGATCAAAGAAAGCTAGCATAAGCATTTCCTTCTGGCATAACCACACATTCTTATGCTAGAAGGAAAATTATCAGTCGCTAGCTTTCCAATAAAAAAACCCTAGCCATGGTGATTGGTGGTTGCTAGCTTATACCTTGAGCTTGTGCCATGTGCTCTATTTTGAAAGAAGCACATAGCACAAGATAAAGGAAAGCTAGCGACTTCTAGCTTTCTTTCTAGCCTGAGCATTTCCTTCTAGCATAAGCATAAGCACACATGTGCTTATGCTAGAAGGAAAGATAATGATTGCTAGCTTTCTAATAGAAAAACTTTAGCCATGAAGGGAAGCTAGCAGTCGTTAGCTTTCCAATTGATAACACTGTCCATGGTGATTGGTGGTTGCTAGCTTATACCTTCAGCTTGCGCCATGTGCTCTATTTTGAAATAAACACATGGCACAAGATCAAGGAAATCTAGCTACTGCTAGCTTTCCTCCTAGCATAAGCATTTCCTTCTAGGATAATAACACATACTTATGCTAGAAGGAAAGCTAGCAGTCGCTAGCTTTCCAATACAAAAATCCTGTCCATGGTGATTGGTGGTTGCTAGATTATACTTTGAGCTTGTTTCATGTGCTCTATTTTGAAATAAGAACATGGCAACAGATCAAAGAAAGCTGGCGACTACTAGCTTTCCTTGTAGCATAAGAATTTCCTTCTATCATAAACACATGCTTATGCAAGAAGGAAAGCTCAAGGTATAAGCTAGCAACCACCAATCACCATGCCCAGGGTTTATCTATTAGAAAGCTAGCGACTACTAGCTTTCATTTTAGCATAAATATGTGTGCTTATGCTATAAGGAAATGCTTAGGCTAGAACGAAAGCTAGGAGTCACTAGCATTTCTTGATTTTGTGCCATGTGCTTATTTCAAAATAGAGTACATGGCACAAGACCAAGGTATAACTTAGCAACCACCAATCACCATGCCTAGGGTTTTTCTTCTGGAAAGCTAATGAGTGCTAGCTTTTCTTCTAGCATAAGCATGTGTGCTTATGCTAGAAGGAAAGCTAGTAGTCGCTATGTATTAGTAGTCGCTAAGCTAGGAGTCGCTTATAATTCAAAAAACTTCTTCTATGTATTAGTATACTAATAGTGGCATCAAGTAGCATTGCTTGGGATTTTGTATGACTCTAGTTCCATATAGATGTTATTCTTCACTAATCTACAATATAGGTTTAGATGACACCAAATAACTATTTTCGGGAGTACTTAAAATAGGGATGACTCCAATCAAGGATATTTGAATTTACTTTGAACAATTGATACAAAAAATAAATCTCAGTGAGACATGATTATACAAACTTGCATGATCAATCATGGTTGGATTCCAACCTACTTAATAACTACCTTCAATACTATTACAAGTTCCATGATTATACAAACTTGCATGATCGATCGTGGCTGGATTCCAACCTACTTAATAACTACCTTCAATACTATTACAAGTTCTTAAGTATGGAAAATTTTTAGACATTTTTACAAGTTTTTCTAAGAATAGTTTTGTGTTTGTATTAAGATTATATACATTGATAACCAATCTTGTTTTGATTACGCTTTGTAGCTCCATCATAATTTATATGTAAAGTCCCTTTTGGCGGTGGGGACTAAATGGTGGGGAACAAGGTTTAATTTGCACAAAAAAATGATGCCATACCCTTTTTAGCTATTACAAGTACATTATTTTTTTGTAGATTGTGTTTTGCCTAAAATATAAGAGCAAAATTTACATGGTTTAACCTTAACTACAAATTATAATTCAATTGTGTGTTACAGAATTTGTAGGAGCGACAATGGAAAGTATAATTTTCACAAAAGGGGACTATGTTGACGTCCTGGTTAATGGTCAAGTTATTGGGCTAGAAAAGGTTGAATCTACAAAAGTTGGAACTTATTATGGTGGAGGAAGGGTTGTTGCAGGTTATGTTATGGTTTTTATAATTGATGTCACTCAACCACATTTGATTGTGGAATATGTTGATGAAGGGGACACACATCCATGGAGGACTACAGATTTGAGGCACACCATAGGTAAATCAAACACCAAAGCATGTGTTAAGAATTATTCATAGTTTATTGAATGTTTTTTTGAGAAAATACTAAGTTTGTTATGTTTGGTGTACAGGTGCAAATGTTTGTTCAACATTTTCTATTGGAGACAAAGTAGATCTTTTACAACATGGAGTGAAGGTGGGTGAGGGCTCCATATTCAATACAGAGCTTGGGAATAAGGTTCATGGAAAGATTGTAAAGAAAGGATGCATAGTGGTTAGAATTGAGAAGGTGTTAAAAAATGATGCTCCTTTACGACATCCAACTGGATTTGAGGAAACACTAGGGGGTGCAATAGAATCTTATGAGATTTGGCTAGAAATAGATTTGAAACCTCATTGTGAAGATCAACCCATAAATATTCCACAAGATAGGGATGCAAGTATAATTTTCACAAAAGGGGACTATGTTGACCTCTTGGTTAATGGTCAAGTTATTGGGCTAGGAAAGGTTGAATCTACAGAAGTTGGAACTTATTATGGTGGAGGAAGGGTTGTTGCAGGTTATGTTATGGTTTTGATAATTGATGTCACTGAACCACATTTGATTGTGGAATATGTTGAAGGGGACACACATCCATGGAGGACTACAGATTTGAGGCACACCATAGGTAAATCAAATACCAAAGCATGTGTTAAGAATTATTCATAGTTTATTGAATGTTTTTTTGAGAAAATACTAAGTTTGTTATGTTTGGTGTACAGGTGCAAATGTTTGTTCAACATTTTCTATTGGAGACAAAGTAGATCTTTTACAACATGGAGTGAAGGTGGGTGAGGGCTCCATATTCAATACAGAGCTTGGGAATAAGGTTCATGGAAAGATTGTAAAGAAAGGATGCATAGTGGTTAGAATTGAGAAGGTGTTAAAAAATGATGCTCCTTTACCACATCCAACTGGATTTGAGGAAACACTAGGGGGTGCAATAGAATCTTATGAGATTTGGCCAGAAATAGATTTGAAACCTCATTGTGAAGATCAACCCATAAATATTCCACAAGATAGGGCTGCAAGTATAATTTTCACAAAAGGGGACTATGTTGACCTACTGGTTAATGGTCAAGTTATTGGGCTAGGAAAGGTTGAATCTACAGAAGTTGGAACTTATTATGGTGGAGGAAGGGTTGTTGCAGGTTATGTTATGGTTTTGATAATTGATGTCACTCAACCACATTTGATTGTGGAATATGTTGATGAAGGGGACACACATCCATGGAGAACTACAGATTTGAGGCACACCATAGGTAAATCAAATACCAAAGCATGTGTTAAGAATTATTCATAGTTTATTGAATGTTTTTTTGAGAAAATACTAAGTTTGTTATGTTTGGTGTACAGGTGCAAATGTTTGTTCAACATTTTCTATTGGAGACAAAGTAGATCTTTTACAACATGGAGTGAAGGTGGGTGAGGGCTCCATATTCAATACAGAGCTTGGGAATAAGGTTCATGGAAAGATTGTAAAGAAAGGATGCATAGTGGTTAGAATTGAGAAGGTGTTAAAAAATGATGCTCTTTTACCACATCCAACTGGATTTGAGGAAACACTAGGGGGTGCAATAGAATCTTATGAGATTTGGCCAGAAATAGATTTGAAACCTCATTGTGAAGATCAACCCATAAATATTCCACAAGATAGGGCTGCAAGTATAATTTTCACAAAAGGGGACTATGTTGACCTCCTGGTTAATGGTCAATTTATTTGGCTAGGAAAGGTTGAATCTACAGAAGTTGGAACTTATTATGGTGGAGGAAGGGTTGTTGCAGGTTATGTTATGGTTTTGATAATTGATGTCACTCAACCACCTTTGATTGTGGAATATGTTGATGAAGGGGACACACATCCATGGAGAACTATAGATTTGAGGCACACCATAGGGAAATCAAATACCAAAGCATGTGTTAAGAATTATTCATAGTTTATTGAATGTTTTTTTGAGAAAATACTAAGTTTGTTATGTTTGGTGTACATGTGCAAATGTTTGTTCAACATTTTCTATTGGAGACAAAGTAGATCTTTTACAACATGGAGTGAAGGTGGGTGAGGGCTCCATATTCAATACAGAGCTTGGGAATAAGGTTCATGGAAAGATTGTAAAGAAAGGATGCATAGTGGTTAGAATTGAGAAGGTGTTAAAAAATGATGCTCCTTTACCACATCCAACTGGATTTGAGGAAACACTAGGGGGTGCAATAGAATCTTATGAGATTTGGCCAGAAATAGATTTGAAACCTCATTGTGAAGATCAACCCATAAATATTCCACAGGATAGGGCTGCATTCACATGTACAAGGGTTTCTCTTACACATGGATGCATAGGAACAATTATGTGCATTGCCAAAGGAATGATAGTTAATGTCCATGAGGATGACATGGTTGTGGGTGAAACACTAGGTGAAGATAACTTTGGTGTTTTTGTGTAAGAGATACATGGGTATTGTGAAAGATGCAAGATTGGGGATAAGTCTATACATGGATTGGTTAGATGGCCAATACATAAATTGGTGGACAACATAGGTGAGATGTTAAGGGTCAAGACAAAGTACAAAGATCCACCCATGGAAATGCTGATATGGGATGTTATAGAGGATACAAGTCCTTTATACCAATGGGATGGGGATCTTTATAATCAAAAAGATCAAGATGTCAATGTTCTTAATGCATCGAGGCCATATAAAAAGATTAAACGAGCTATGACAAGAGAAAAAGTTGCAAAACGTCAAACCGAGATAGATAAAGAGAAAGAAGTCCGACTTTTGGCTGCAGATGAATGTTGTAAACAAGATTGTCTTCAACATGTGGATAGGAATGCCATTGCAAATGCTAGAAGGGATATGGAATGCAAAGACAAAAATGGTATCAGGGAATTTGTATTGAATTCACTTGTTTCAAACACTATCATGTCAATGAGCCATGGCCATGGCCTACCTCCTATTATTATAAAAGTAAAGGACATGAGATTTGATGGTAATGTTATTTGTAAGAAAGCATGGTACAAGATACATAAGATTCCTCAAAGCACCTTCTATATCTACCAACATAATTTTGAACAAGGACATATGGAATCCATTCATGGTAACACCAATACATGTAAAGCACGTGCACAAACTGTGGCGGCCATAGAAATACTGCATAAAATTGTAATGGACAATTCAGATTTTTTGCCAAACCAAACACGTCAAGTCGAAGCAGATGGAACTTCTTCTCCTCTAAGATTGTTGCCTTCGACTTACACACAAAGCTCTTTGTTAAAAGAGATCAATGTGGGTTTGGAAAAGCTCAATTGTCCATTAATATCACAACCAACAATGAGCAAGATTTGGAACACTCATTTTCGAGATGTGGCATTCTCAAAGAACACCAACTTCAGTAAATGTGGTGAATGTATTGTGTTGAAAGCACAAATGAAGTCAGCAACTACAAAAGAGTTGGAAGAAATGGCACGCGCTAGATTGAACAAACATAACAAGATAGTTATGTGCGGAAGACATTTCTACTATGCCCATAGAATCATGTCAGAGAGGTTTCCAAAGGAGTATTTGAGTATTATCCATGATAAAATGGATAAAACAAAGACTTCAATTCCAAGGCTACGCGTCAAATCAAAATCTATTGTAGGAATAAACTTGGGTTTGTCATTGACAGGTATGCTAACACATGGGCATAAGACAGGAGGTTTTGGTCATTTCTCCCTACCATTTGTACATATGGGATCACAATTTACCATTACATCACTTGCTAAGTGCTTTAGGGACCTTGAAGACCCACATCTTGATATGTATGGTGATCTTCTTTATGAGAGTGGAAGTTCAAGAAACCCACTTTCAAATGCATTACTTGACACCTCTATTTACTCAAAATGTAGAGTGTACAAGGATGAATTTTTATCTCATGGAAGATTAGAAAATCAAGATATCGATTTTAAACCTCTTCCTCCACATTTATTGTTACAATTGGATAATGCAGCAAGTGATAATAAAAACCGTTATCTTTTCATGTTTCTATCACTTCTCACTGCACTTGGTGTCTTCATCACTATTGAGGTTGGGTTCTTGCTCGTGGGACACACCCATGAAGACATAGACGGGACCTATGGGAGAATGTCTTCCAGCTTGAAAAGTAAAGATATATATTCTCTACCTGAGATGATGGATACATATCGCAAAATTGAAGAAAAAAGAGTGTTTCCACCTAAACTGATTGATAAGGTGTATGACTTCAAAAGCTTCCTTAATGGATACATCAAGGAAGGAAAAAATGCACTAGTTGGACATCTTAATGTTCAGTACTTCCAATTTCTTGTACTCAATGATGTTCCGGTATTAAGGTATAAAGAATCCATAAGAGATGTTGAGTGGTCAGAACCAGTTGAGTTATGGAATACAGACGATGAAGGTCGATCTAAACTGCCCATAGGGAAGCCATCTTTCTTACATCCCAAAGAGAATGAAATCTATTTAAAAGAACTAAAAGAAGGAATAACATCATACATAAAAATGTGGAAAGACACAATGGGTGGTGAGGAATTGCCAATTGTTACACCAGAATGGAAAAATAAGGTAGAGTATTGGGAAAGAGTTCTTGATACTTTATATGAAGATTACAATGATCATGATTCATCTTCTGAGGATTTCTGGCCCAAGACAAGGCAAACTCCAGATGTTGGTCGTAATGCGCTTCATGCAATCTCAAATATTATGGATGGGGATTTTGATACTATGATAGGTGAACCCGTGTATGTTGGACCCAAGTGCAATAAGCCAAAGACAACATTCAACCCTATTAATGATGTTGAGAAAGGAAAGATGTTTCTAGTTAGATCAGGAAACGAGGAAGAAGGGGAGATGATTTGGATGGCAAAAGCCACCTCAAATATATTTCAAGATGATGAAAGTGATACTCTTCATGTTAAAGTTGATTGGTGGAAGCCCGGTTCAGGGAAATACAATGGAAAATTATTAGAGGAATATTGGGTACCAAATCTTGATGACATAGAGCTTGGATCTATTCCAATTGATACCATAGTTTGGGCATGGATGGCTAAGAAAGAACATTGCAAGAAGGCCAAGATAAATAAACATGGTGTACATGTTGTCCTTGACCTACTTGAACGAATAACATGAGATTAGGTGGAGATGATTCATGGATGTAATTTTGTTCTTTGGAGGACCAATTAATACATGAAGAAACATTTTTCAATTTTTCTTGTATATTGAATATTTTCTTCAAATTTATTTGGGGAGTTTTATATTATTTGGTACAAATATGAAAATTTTGTTTAAATTGCAATGTATTCACGTGACGATACATCGTGCAAATTACATGACACCATGAAATATTAAACTTTCAATGATTTGTTTATATTAACATAACTTCTCCCATAACTTGGATAATCAAGTCCAATAATGCACTTAAAATCAATATCTTCTAGTTTTGGCCTATTAAAACTATACTGGAGTTAATTTGGCATATTAAAACTATATTGGAGTTATTAGCATTGTTTTCAATGTAATACATTCAAACACCAAACAATATCTAACATGGAAATTACAAATTCCAATGCTTTGTCTAGATCGACATAACTTCTCACTCCATCAAACTTGGATAATCAAGTTCAATAATACATTTAAAAGCATCATCTTCTAGATACGATCTATTAAAACGATAATGTTGGGCTAGCTAATTCGTATTCTTTTCAATATAATACATTCAAACACTTCATGAATATATATTATAATAAAATAAATTAAACTGTACTAGTTTGTTTCTATTCTAATTCATAACAAAATTATTTATTTTGATCATTAAAAAACATGCCTAGACTTATAAAATATTTTCTTTTGACATCTGTAAAATGTTTCCAATAAAAATTACCAATAAAAGTTCATAATAATTTGATTTTGATTGTTAAATGACACACAAATACTTATAAAATATTTTGATTGTTAAATGCACTACCAATAAAAATTCATAATAATTTGATTTTGATTGTTAAATGACACACAGATACTTATAAAAAAAAATGATTGTTAAATGCACTTTTAATAAGTTTAGTGGGTTTTCACTTTTGTATTTGTAAGAAACAAAAATGTACTTCAATGTTTCTATTCTAATTCATTGATTTCAAATGTACCACACTTCTCGATCCATCAAACTTGGTTAATGGAGTCCAGTAAAGCACTTACAAGCAACATATTATAGACTGTCTATAAAAACTTTATTATGGGAATAGCTAATTAATGTTTTTTAATGTAATATGTTCAAACATTTCAAAAATAAATACTGGACATACAACATATTATAGACTTTGTCTATAAAAAGTTTACTATGGGAGTAGCTAGTTAATGTTTTTTCAATGTAATATGTTCAAACATTTCAAAAATAAACACTGGACACTTGCAATAACTAGAATGGGTTTTCCCTCTTTCTTCATGTATTTGAAAAAAAACCAATTGTACCATAAAATTTATATTCTAATTAATAATTTTTTTTGACCTTAATTGGTATACTTAGACTTTATCCAATACAATATTTTCTCTTGTTGGCTCTAAAATAGTGCCAACCACATATCATAATATATAGTATTGAATAATGAATATTTCTTTAAATGTTAGATGATTATATTTATATTATAAAAAGGAATCTAGGCTTAACCAATCAACATAATCCAAAGTAATAATTGATAGTTAACAATGTCCAAAACATGTAGAAACTTGTGGGCTCATAATAATCCCATAAAATGAAGGGAAAAAGTGAAGTGCCTAAGTATTTATTGTGCTATATACTTGACAAAAATGTCCTAAGGCATACAATAGACAATACATATAAAGGGAAGATAATAAAATAGAGTATGACCTAATTTTCCATGTTGTTGCTCGTAGATATGTTATTGATTATTTTTCTAGTCAATATTCTAAAGATTATTAGGGGTAGTGTCATCATCCACAAGTACAATATTACAATGACTATAGGAGCTAATACGTCTTCATGGTATTAGAGGTTTCACCTAATTCCTAGACATTTCCAGTTCTCGTTGTCTCTTGAAGTTGAGCAAAACCCCCCATGTTCTAGCCACCCATTATCAAGATTGAGAATTACTAAGTTATTATGCCAATACATAAATTTGTTATAGTAACAAACACATTGACTGTTATGTCATTAAATAGCTTTCTAGGTCACTTTAAAATGGCAACAATCTCTTACTAATATGGTAATTCAACACATGCACAATATATGCTTTATCAAATTATAAATAAAATGGTTAATACTTTCAACATACAAATAATGCCATTAGATAAATTAATAGGAAAGAAATATTAATACAAATTACAAATTATAATAATAAAATAATGTAAAGAATCTAAGTTTAAGCATAGGAAGATATGCTTCAAATTAATATAAATTTGATTTTATATAGATTATAATGATAATATTGTAAAAAAAATGGTGAATATATAGATTGAAATGAGTGAATTAAGTAATTTTTAGGTTTTTCATTTTTTGAAAACTCAATCTTGTTGAAGTTCTAAATTCCAGATCCGTACTCGACAATACATATAAAGGGAAGAAAATAAAGTAGAGTATGACCTAGTTTTCCATGTTGTTTCTTGTGTATATGTTACTAATTGTTTTTCTAGTCAATATTCTAAATATGATTAGGGGTAGTGTCCTCATCCACAGGTTCACTATTACAGTGACTATATGAACTAATAATTTTTCATGGTATTAGAGGTTTCAGCCAATTCCTAGGCATTTCCAGTTCTTGTTGTTTCTTGAAGTTGAGAAAAAATCCCCATGTTCTAGCCACCCATTATCAAGATTGGGAATTAATAAGTTACTATGCCAATACATAAATTTGTTACAGTAACAAACACATTGACTGCTATATCATTAAATAACTTTGTAGGTCACTCTAAAATGGAGACAATCTCTTACTAATATGGTAATTCAACACATGCACAATATATGCTTTATCAAATTATAAATAAAATGGTTAATAATTTTAACATACAAATAATGCCATTAGATAACTTAATAGGTAAGAAATTTCTTGCAACATCTATTGTTCATGAGATGAGGTAAACCTTGATCAACTCAAATATTAATACAAATTAAAAAATTATAATAATAAAATAATGTAAGGAATCTAAGATTAATATTCGGAAGATATGCTTCAACTTTATATAAATTTGATTTTATATAGCTTATATTGATAATATTATAAAAAAATGGTGAATATAAAGATTGAAATGAGTGAATTAAGTAATTTTTTGGTTTTTCATTTTTCGAAAACTCAATCTTGTTGAAGTTCTAAATTCTAGATCCCTTGTATAATTCCAAATTTAATGAAATATGTGTTAATGGCATACTTTAAGAAGAAATCTATGTAGACCAGCCACTTGGATATGTAATCAAGGGTCAAGAACAAAGTGTGCAAGCTGAAAAAGGCCTTGTATGGTCTAAAACAAGCTCCCCAAACTCGGTACAACAGAATTGATTCCTACATCATCAACAATGGGTTCAATAGGAGCAGTAATGAGTCCACTTTGTATGTCAAAACAAATCAGCAAGGTAACATTCTAATTATATGTATTTATGTTCATGATATGACTTATATTGGAAATCTGATGTTAGAAGAATTTAAGATAGTCATGCAAAAGGTGTTTGAAGTTAACCATTCTAATTGTATGTCTTTATGTTGATGATATGATTTATACTGGAAATCTGATGTTAGAAGAATTTAAGATAGTCATGCAAAAGGAGGTACTTCCTTGGTTTGGAAGTTAAGCAAAGTGAACATGGCATCTTCATCTATCAGCATAAGTATGCTACCGACATTTTGCAAAAACTTAGAATGGATAATTGCAAACTAGCAGAAACCCCCATTGCTACAGGCACCAAGTTAAGTAAGAATGATAATGGACCAATAGTGAATTCTACAATTTATAAAAGAATGGTAGGCAATTTAATGTATTTGACTGCAACTAGACCTGATTTGATGTATGCTATCATCCTGATCTCTAGGTTTATGGAGTCTCCCAAAGACTCTCATTGGAAAGTTGGTAAAATAATTTTGAGATATGTTGCATGTACAATTGGATATGGAATTTGGTACTCTCATTCACTAGATAGTACTCTCACAAGGTACACTGATAGTGATTTTGCAGGCAGTATTGATGATAGGGAAATCACATCTGGTTATGCTTTCCATTTGGGTATCAATCTGATTTCATGGGCCTCTTAGAAACAACTCATTGTCAGCATGTATTATGTAGAAGTAGAGTATGTAGTAGCAACTACAACAACATGATACATAGTTTGGCTGAGAAGACTTTTAAAGGATATGGGACACACAAAAAAATACTGAATCCTATATTTTGTGACAATAGTTATGCAATAACATTGTCCAAGCATAATGTATTTCACAGAAAGAGTAAACAAATTGACACTCGCTATCATTTCATTCATGAGTTAGTCAATAATGGAGAGATCACTTTACTGTTTTGTGGCTCTAAGGAGCAATTGGTTGACATCTTTACCAAACCTTTGGGAACACTTGCATTTGAATTTCAGAGACAACAATTAGGCATTGATAGTGCTGAGAATATTGTCCCAATTGAGATTAAGGGTGTGTGTTAAGAATTGTAATCTCACTGGTCATTAGTGCATTAATTGGTTGAGTAGTTGCTAGGACACTTTGTTATCCCATAGTATTTTATGTTCCATGGTATTGTCCCATGGTTTTTGTTGCTATGTAATAGTATATATGCTTATGCTTAATAATGAGAAGGCGATTGGGAAGGACGGGATGCGACTGG
The DNA here is from genome assembly GCA_027924585.1 of Larix kaempferi. Classification (NCBI taxonomy): domain Eukaryota; kingdom Viridiplantae; phylum Streptophyta; class Pinopsida; order Pinales; family Pinaceae; genus Larix; species Larix kaempferi. The sequence goes on along the minus strand of BSBM01000001.1, from coordinate 51,416,879 downwards.
AGCCGGCATTTTGATCGCAGCTAGGTTTTGAGGTTTGTTCACGCGACTTGCAGCCGCCATGGCTGGCCCTGGGGGCGGGGATCCCTCCCCCGCCTCTCCGATCTCGGCAGAAGAAGCCTTCAGAAGGCTCATCGGCCCCCATGGGAAGAAACCCTCTGCCCCTGCGATTCCGAAATTCATTAAAAAACTTGATGCAATACCTTAAATCTTCTTGCCAGCGGAGAAGGCCATCAAAACTGCTCTGGCCCTGGCAGAATGTGGTTTGGTTGGCCAATTTATGGGCTTATGGCCATCAACCAGAACAACAGACAACTGGATCCAACGGAACTGGAGGCCTCACCTGAAACACAGCGTGACTTGCTATCCAGTGGGAAGAGGCTTTTACATTTTTGAATTCATATCCAAAGAAGATCGAGATCTAATCTTTAGAAACGGTCCCTATTTCATGGGCGCTCAAGGATTATATCTCAACCGATGGACACCTAACTTCGATCCAAGTGTAGACGTCCCAAAAGAGGTGCCGATCTGGATGCGCCTTCCAAACCTGCCAGCACACTGTTGGAACCCCGATTCGCTTGAAAAGATTGGGAATGGCCTGTGCAGATACATTGATAAAGCAGATCCAAAGGGGCAATACTCCTGTGCCAGGATCTATGTGGAGGTAGATCTTGAAGCAGGTCTCCCAGAAGCAATCAAATTATCCATTGGTTCCTGGCATCACTATCAACAGCTGGACTATGAGTAGTTGCCGTTCAAATGTAGGCATTGTCATGAGCACGGCCATTTCCAAAGGACCTGCCCCAAATCCCAGCCTCAGGAGGAGACCGAAGGATGGCAAAAATTCAAGAAAAGAAAATCGGCCCCCAAAAATCAAGAAAAAAGAACTGCAAACACCGTGCAAATACCGGAGCCAAAAGAATCAACCAAAGGCAAAGAACCAGAAGTGGGGAAAGAAACAACAGATCCAAACAAGGTCTCCACATCGAATAAGGCAATTCATTCACAAGACCCAGTAACAGAAGTAGTTGTAATGGAAAATAGTCCAGAGCATGGCCCCGGAGAAGCACTAGAACCTGGAGAATTACCCCAGGGAACCAATGAGGAATATCTGATGCAAGCCCATGAAGAAAACCAACCTGCAGAATCTCCCAGAGACCCGACCAATTCTGATCTTGAAGCCGCAAAATTTAAAGATCTGGATCATGATCCTTCCATCCTGGAATCTGACCCTGGAGGGTACACTGATGAAGATGCCTCTGAAAATAGCAGCTCACATGCAACTCCTATACAGCCCGCTAAAGTACTAGGCCGCAAATCAAGGAAAAAGCATAGAGAAGAGAAAGCCCTTCGAGACATAAACAAGGGTTCTCAAAAAACCATTGACACTATGATAAACACCAGATCAAAGCAAGGTTCGGGCCCCAAAGGGGCCACAAATCCAAAGAAAGCTTAAATGAGATACGTCTCCTGGAATTGCAGAGGTCTAGGCTCCAAAACCAAAGAAGAAGCATTGAAAGACATCATAAGAATTAACAAGCCTGACATCCTCTTAGTTCAGGAGACGAAGCTGGAGGAATCAATCCTCTACCAATCTGGGAACAATTTTTGGAAAAAAGGACCTGGGAAAGCAATTAGCTCAAGAGGAGCCTCGGGAGGAATAACTACTTTTGGGGACACCTCCAAATTCGATCTTCTTGCATAACACTGCAGCATGCACTGGATCTACACCAATCTATGCCATAAAGAATCTGGTCTACAAGTAAGTCTCTTCAATCTCTACGTTCCTAACCTCAACTCCAAAAAATCTCTCTGCTGGGATTCTTTGGAAACCTTCCTTAACTTGCATAATCCTAGTAACATTATCTTTGAAGGGGACCTCAATGTTACGCTCTCAACTGATGAAAAGAAAGGAGGTTCGCCAATTAGAGACCAATCCAGGGAATGGGTGGAGGAACTTATCCTGGGGTGGGACCTTATTGACATAAAACCCGCTATTGGTAAATTCACCTGGACAAACAAAAGGCTGGGCCCGGGTCACATAGAGGCTCGCTTAGACGGATTTCTGGTCCATTCCGATTTCCTCACCCTTGGACTTTTGGCCTCATCCAAAATCCTACCCAACTGCATCTCGGATCATAGACCCATCCTCCTGGACCTCTCCGCTGAACCCAACCTAGGCCCTATACCCTTCCGATTCAGCCCACTCTGGATCAATCATGAAGACTTTCTCCATTTTGTTTCTGACTCCTGGACCATCCCAATACCTGGGTCCCCCTCCTATTCCTGGGAACAGAAGTTAAAAAGGCTGAAAAAGGACCTTAAAGCTTGGGCCAATTGCATCAAATCTCCCACCTCGAGCAGAATTGATTCTCAAAACGCGCTTGAAGCTCACCAATTAGCCTTGGAATCTATCTTTATCTCCCCTCAGGTTCATGCTATCGAAACTGATCTCCAAATTATTTTTTATCAAGCCTGCAGAGTTGAAGAGGAATACTGGCGTCAAAAATCCAGGAGCTTGTGGCTAGAAAGCGGTGACAAAAACACCTCTTACTTCCATAAACAAGCTGAGGCCAGGAAGAATTACAAAGCTGTCACTGAGATTAACTATCAAGGCTCCCTGGTTAAGAATTTTGAAGACATCAAACGTGCGGCCTTTAACACCTTCAAAGACCTCTTCACTGCTCCGGATGAAGATCCTCTTAATCCTCTTGACCATCCCTTTGATCTTATCCCCACTCTAGTCCAAGATGCTGATAACCTCTTCCTTACAGCCCCTATTTCCTTGAAGGAACTCAAACTTGCCCTGTTCCGTTTGAAACCTGACAGCTCCCCAGGACCGGATGGGTTCACAGCAAGATTCTATACTTACTGCTAGGACTTGATAAAGCTTGACCTTCTCAAAATGGTAAGGCATACCCAGACCACCAACAAGCTGGGTGGGAGTACGAACTCAGCCTTCCTCACTCTGATTCCAAAAGAAAAAGGGGCCAATCATTTCTCCAGATTTAGGCCCATCTCTCTCTGCAACCTGAGCTACAAAATAGTAACCAAAATAATTGCTAACAGGCTGAAAAAGATTCTTCCTCGCATAATCCCGGAAAACCAAGGGGGTTTCATCAAAGGTCGCAAAATTCAGGACAACATTCTGCTGGACCAAGAAGCCATCCACTCCAGCAACCAGTTCAAAGACGAGGGAATGGTGATAAAACTTGACCTGGCCAATGCTTTTGATAGGGTAAGACACGATTTCTTGTTTCTGGTCATGAAGAAACTTGGCTTTTCTGCTCCCCTTATTAACTGGATCCATGGCTGCATAAGCACACCCTGGATTGCCCCTCTCGTAAATGGTCGACCCTCGGATTTCTTCCAAGCTTCCCGGGGCTTAAGACAAGGCTGCCCCCTTTCTCCCCTGCTCTATGCAATTCAAGCTTCTATTTTGAGCTACCAACTGATTGAGGCCCAGCAATGGAATGCACTCCCAGGTCTCCAACTGGCAGCTAATGTAAAAAAAATCAACCATGTGCAATTTGCAGATGACACTTTGTTACTGGGAGGTGCAAGTACCCAAGCAGCCAGAAAATTCAAACATGAGCTGGATATCTACAAACATGTTTCAGGCAGTAAGATTAACTTCCAAAAAAGTAAGATCTATGGTTGGAATTGCACTATTAGAGACCTGGGTGAGATAGCCAGAATTTTAGGAATGGAAGCGGTCCATGACTGGGACTCCATCACTTATCTAGGCGTGCCAATCTCCAAAGGTAAACCGAAAGTCAATCAATGGACTCCCATCCTGGATAAATTCAAAAGCCGAATCCAAAATTGGGGCTCAAACTGGCTAAATCAGGCAGGGAAGACTGTGCTCCTCAAATCGGTCTTGATGAGTATCCCGATCTATCAAAACTCAATCCTTATTGCTCCCGCCTACATCATTGGGAAAATGGAAGGGCTAATAAGGAAATTCCTCTGGGAAGGAGGCAAAGGAAACCTCAACAGAATCCAATTGGTAAGCTGGGATAAAATCCAAAAGCCTTACAAAGAAGGAGGACTGCAAATAAGAAGCCTTGCTAGACAAAACTTGGCCATGGGAGCAAAAATCCTTTGGAGTCTAGTCTCTGGCCGTGATAGTTGGAGTAAGAAAGTCATTAGGAAAAAATATTTCCCCGGTTCAAGGTTAAGATTGTAATGCCCCATATTTTGACTAGGCCTGTATGCGACTTAGACCCCTTTCACTTCAATTGCTTGTAATCTGTTTGACCCAGCTAGGCAGAGTGAACTATATTTTCGGCATGATAGACATGATGATATGTTGCTACTGTGTTAATGATGTTACTATATTCATGCAGTTATTAAGTTATGATTAACATGAGATTCTTTTATTTCATAATGACAGTGTATGTTTGATAATCGTCCTAGAGGAAATCTGATATATATGATGTGGTAATTATGCTGTGATCGATTTGATGATTTTATGTGATGAAATAAATGATGCTGACAATGTGGATCAGACAATGATAGAATGGGAAATATATGTTTTAGCGTTTTCATTGATGAAATGTGAAATATATAGTGTTGTACGTGGATGCCATCCTATGATGAAATTGATAGAACTATTATATTCCATGCATACATGTGATGTGATGAAATTGTGACGGGAAATAAAATGATGTTGATGATATGGATCAATTGGTGATCGAATGGGAATGCTAGTCATAAAAGGTGTATCTTGCGGAATACTAACCTACAGGACACGAGGGCTATGGGATAGCCGGATACTTGATCTGATATACGGAGAAGAACCTATCCATGCAGTAAACCTTAGCAACCGAAACTGATGATACGATGACATGGACCGATAATCTCGAGAGCAGCAGAGTATGATTTGATAAGGGCGTAGGCCCAGTATGTTGAGAGGGATGGATGCGTTGCCCACCCTATGTTCCTATGATACCCGAGATCGTGGGAGGGCCGTGCTGAGACACGCTCCCCATGTATGTGTGATGACGATGGTCGGATGCCTGCTAGGAGAGGATAGGTCCGCTTTCTGTTCAGCCGACGCTATCACTCTCAAGTTCTATGTGGTCAGGTCGTTGAGTCCGACAGCCACTTTTGTACTAGCAGAGGAAGGATAGGGAGGTTGTGGCAGTAGGTTAACGATGGGAGGATATGATAGTTAGTACTGTTGAGGGTTGGGCATTCATTGACCTGGAGTTAGTGGTAGTAGGTAGCCTTCCTTGTACCTGATTGATTGAACAAACGTAATCATAAAAGCAATGAAATGGAATCCTAAAGGTTAATTGATAAAATAAACGATGATGTTTTAGTAATATTACGATGAATGTGTACTTGTTCGGTTTGCATAAAGTATTATGAATATTAGTTAGCTGATATGCATAGGATATATATATGACATATGTTTGTAGTACATGTCTGTCTTGTGCATACGCTGGCCACGCATGCACATTATGCACATGCGCAATAGTATTGGTTTACAACATACTTATCCAGATTTAACAATGTTATAAGTATCATAGGTAACTCAATTAAGTATTCAACGAATGACTTAATCAGTAAAAGATCATCAAGTCTTAATGTGTAAAATAAGTTAATTAGTCTTGTATGAAGACATGGTAATGAACGATTAAAATGAGTGTCATTAATTGTAAGCATCCTCAGGTGAAGGTGACTCCTATATGAAGTATAATAGTTAAACATTAATACTAGAAAAGTGTGCTACATAATTGTTGATCACGATTAAATAAACCATTAAAGTATATTTCATTATTTATACATAGAGGTACTATGTGACCCTTATCCATTAACCAAATAAATATTTCTAAATTCTATTCACCATTAACTTAATTTCTATTATTATTAATTATTATGTTATTATTGTTATTAATTAATTAATGATAATAATGATGATAATATTTATATAAAGCATAGTGGGTTGAATAATTAATTAAATAAATTATTCATGTGATTAATTAACAAAATCATTCCAAATAAATTAAAAGATTTGTTTGGATAAATTATTCCACGACTCGAGAAAAATTGGATGGTTTAAAAATAATATATAATCCACCTTTATGCCTTAAAAAGGGGGATGCATTAATAAATTGTACTTTAAAAGGCGACAGCTAGGGCGGTGGAGTGATAAGGAGGTTTGACTTTGGAAGGAGGTGGATGCCTATAAAGGGGAGAGTTAACAAAGTAGTAAGGGGGATTATGATGGGAGGACTGTGAGGATTTTTTTGTGAAAAAGGAGGAAATGCCGAGGAGGGGGTTAACTCGAAGCTTTGAGGAGGTGGGAAACTCAAATGAAAAGACTGAGGAGGGGGTTAACTCAGCAAATGATTACCATGGAAAGGTTCGATGGAAAGCTGCTGTTGGGATTATCGGTCTGTGGGCTCGGGGGCTAGGAAATCCGTTGATTTCCTAGGGTCAGCACGATAATAGCTGATCGGCAGGGTGGACACATCATTTTGGGTTGCTAAGGTACCATACAGAATTCACCACGTAAGTCTTCTGATCTTCCGGCAAAATCTACGGGCCCAGGTATTTTACTCAGCTAGCTTAAATGAAATTGTATTTCCCTTTATTTTCAGATTATGCATGAAATAATAACAGGGTTATAATGAAAATCTTTAAGTTTATGTTTATTTAATTGCACAGACTTATGAACTTTTAGAAACCTGAAACATAGACGGCTGATTCTCTTCTTTTAGAAGGCAAACGAAGGAAAAATTTGGTATTTACACATAAATGGATAAATAGAGACCCAGTGCCTGATAAGGGCACTACATTTGGTATCAGAGCCGAGGCTCAAACCCTGAGACCTTAGGGCCTAACTACACCTGGAATCATAGGGAAATTTACTAGAAAATAACAAACAACAGGATGGCTGCCACACAGTAGGAAATAACTTGAAGAGTCCTTTTCCCTATTTACTTACAAGGCATGACCGAACACAGAACTTGAACGATAAATATATATACATGTATTGAACAGAAAATTTTGAAATTATGTAGATCTAGCATCCTCCGTCGAGAAGATTGAACATAAGGATTTGTAGAAAAGCTAGGAGGCTGCTTAGAAAGTAAACGAGCTCCCATACTCCAGATCTATGACGGATGGGCATATTCTTCCTGCTATATAACAGAAAAACTAGGTTAATAAATATATACTTATGAAAAAAATATATATATATGAAAAATACAGAGTTCAATCTTTGTTTAAAAAAAAAGAAAAAAAGAAAAAGAGAGAGAACCTTTCTTATAGTAATTGACAGAAAATCTGAGATTGGGCACACAATATTGCTATAAAAAGAATCAACAGGACAATGAATATGATACTCTATAACGATATTGAAGAACTATCTGTAAAATCAAATTTGTATTTATTTTACGGTAAACATTTCGGAAGAGCAATATTTCTTATTACTCATTGTTATGATAGTTAAAGTACATTACTAAATTTAATTAATATTTCATATTGAAATGGCAAGAGTGAGGAGGACGATAGCATCCCTTGAAACGTAACATCATTTACCAAATTGTTACAAACTAATTTATTATAATTAGTTAAGTTAAATTAAATTAACATTAAGTGAACTATGTTTGATACAGTCTTTGGACTCTGTTATGTGATGCATTGCAAAAGAAAAGAAAAAAAGATCCTTCAAAGAATTAAATGCTTAGAGCCCTAAAAGCTTACTTCTATATCTGCCCTCAATGGCTGTAGCTTAAAATGCCCCAACGCCTATTCGTCTACCTCGCACATGGGTGGTATCGAACAATCGCACTACCTCCATAAGCTTCCCACTCCCTTAAGCACCGCCGCTGCCATAAGAATCATGAATGAGGTAGAATAAACAAAACTGAGGGCACAAATCTAAAATTTCTTCAAGTTCCTTTATATTTTCAAAAACTCGATGAAATAAGTAGCCCAGAATTGAATTAATGGCAATTCATCTGTGATTTGCAATAAATTTTATGAACGGTAGAACGGGCAAAACCTAAAACTGTCAATAATTGAAAGAACTAACCGTATAGAACTAATTCAGCCATGGATGGTAAGCTCTGTCAACTCTTGCACCATTGCAGCTCAAAATTAACCGCATTTGATCAAAGAAAGACGAAAATGCTATTAAAATAGATAAGAAGAAGAAGAACGAAAGTGCAGGAACTGAAACACAACGAAAAGATTGATGCGATCTTGATTTAGGGTTGAAGCGGCCATCGAACGAACGTTGACACCGCCTGGAAGGTGAATATGGCATTCACGTTACATACATTCGCTATAAATAAATTCAATAAGAGCAATGACTGTTCTAAATGCCCAAATGATGAAAATCTGAGTTTCAAACAAGTATATCAACGTGTATTTTAGGCTAAAGTCTGCAAATTTAAGCAAATAATTGACATTTCAGAGTGCAAACTACTCAGATCTACGATTTAACCTTAAAAGCAACGGGCAAATGTCATTTCCTGACTGCTGTACCATAAAAAAAAAATCAGTGGGATTGAGTATCCAACAGCAGTGTTTAATTTATCTGTGGCGTGCAAATAAATGCAGCCAAACGAAATATATAATTGACAAGTTTTATAATCATCCCACTGCCATAGTCACCGAAGCCTTCACCATAATATGAAGGACGACTTCCTTAGCCACGAGAAGCATCTCCTTCTTGGCCTTTTAAGCTGCCGCCTCCATAATCTCCATACCCTGCAAACCCTCCACGCCTGCCACCAAAACTCCTGCATTCCTAAATGGGTTTGGGATAGCCGACCTGTAACGTGGATTCCTCTGTAGGTATGTGACTTTTGTTCCCCTTGACGCATGAAACACCCATGGAGGAGGAGTTCTCCGGGAGATAAAACACGCACCACGCGGTAACCGCCGTAACCTGCTGGCCACAAAGCTAAACATCAAAATTTGACATCGAGTAAGAGAGTAGGAAAGGTGAAACCCTAGCGCAGCTCCAGAATGGAACACCGCAAAATTTATTGGGCTAAGCCCTAGCTATAAACACCATGAGCTCGCCATATGAACTGCGAGGATGCTGGGCATGGCCCAAGCTCAGCACCGAGAGCATATTGCACGGCCTGCTGCCAAACCCGACTATGCCGACGAAGACTACCTAATGCCAAAAAGAGGCCTCGTATTCTTTCTTAAATAGGGAGTAGATCCTATGCCACGTAAGGCAGTTTCCGCTTGGGCCCTAAGGTGGTTTGCCATACCGCTTTCTTATGTGCGGACGAGTAAAAATTTGACGCGTGTGATAATGGTATCCTTACCGCGACCGGTCTCTTCCGTTAACTCCCGGGTATGTTGAGGGCGCAGGGCCACCGTGAGCCGTCGATTTCCTTCCATTTGCCACGTCCATGATTCTCATAGAGCCACGTCATTTGTTAAAGGGCCCACCTATTCTCCACCACTCAAGCGCCGGGACCACGAGCCACATCATCGGAGCCTCCTGCACACTCCATTACCCCAGCACCAAGGCCAAGGGCCTCTCCCTCGATTCTTGTAACAAAAGGTATTTTGGCACAAGGCCGCTCATCACCGAGAGCTGGTGGTTATATGGGCCCACGCATAGACGTACCACATCAACACATAATCCAAGTCAGCAATCAGACGAAATAATGCCCGCAGGTAATGCGCACAGCCCGAAAGCTTTGCTGGCAACCGAAAGCCAACTACAGTGGCCTCACGAACTCAACTCCAGTCGCGTCAAGCTTAAGAGCATTCCTCCTTAACCACTCGGGCAAACTAGCTCCTTAACCAAGTTCATTCTGGAGCTGAATGCAAGTAGCCAGCTACCAGGTCGTGACAAGGGAAACCACGCCTGCCATCGAATTCCATGCACCGAGCTCTGCCAAGAACGTACCACGCATGCCATCCAATATTTAAGCACCGAACTCACCCAAGACTGTCATCTCTTTTTTTTGTTTTCCTCCACGCCTTTTTGAATGGGCCTAATTATGGTAATACAAGTAGGGGGTAAAATAAAGAAAAGAATAGGGATAAGAATAAAATAGGAATGAAATTATTAAAAATAAAGTAATAGTAAGAATAACATAAAAGAAAAGAGATAATAAAGTGCACTGATAATGGGATGGCAATATATTGGAATGAGGATATAAAGTGGTAAATAAGGGAAATAATAGGAATGTAGCGAAATAACAAAATAAAAATATATTCAAAAAAAAAAACTAATTCATCAATATAATATTTTTAATTAAAAGGTGTTGTCAGAAAAATGACTTAAGAATCCATGTCAAAAAAATTAAATTGTGTTTTTGGAAATTACAATTTAATTTAAATTATATGTGATGTTAATTTATAAATATCCATTGTTTTAATCGATATTTTTGAATTTCTTTACATGTTTTTTTTTTTTTTTTATATTTTTAAATAATGTAAATAAATTTAAATGAGCTAATTAAAAAAAAAAAAAAAAAAAAAAAAAAAAAAAAAAATCCCTTACCATGCAAAGTTTGTGATAAGAATATAACATAGAATATAAAAGAGAAAATAGATAAGAACATAAGATATAAAAGTTAAAAGGTTATAATGGAGAGAATTTTCATAAAACTTTTATTAAAACTTAAAATAATGTTAATTTTTATTATATATTGTACTGAAGAATAAAAGGGGAATAAAAAATTATTAAAAATAAGGTAGTAGTAAGAATAACAAAGGTAAAAAGGGAACCGAGACTTCAACGTATAGTCGAAGAGACGAAACAAACACTTAATCTGAAAACAAGGAACCGCTAAAACGAGCACGACAAGCTGAATGCTAAGACGCTAATTTCACTACATGACAAAATCATAAATGAAAACGACCATAGATTTCAACACGTTGATCCTAACAAACTGCTCCTTGCTCGTAAGTATGAATATAGACATTATAAATATAGGCATTGAATAGACTTTACATATTGGGCAATTAACATGTATAATGGTTATGCGAATGCGTAATTTGCTAGGACAACCACATCTACACCTCGCTTGAGTTTAATAAGAGAACCTGGCTAAATAAACATGAAGTGGTGTTTGACCTGCTACCTCCCCACAACAAATTACTCAAACATTAATGCGTGTATATAGATAACTTAGTGCAAGGTGCAAATTAAAGTAAAACCCATGAACCCCTCATAATTATATTGCGAGTAAAACTCCCATTTAAAAAACAATAAAGATGAATGTTATGTAGAGTAATGAAAAAAATACATAGATAAGATGATGAAAGGGAATGAATTGTTGGATACAAGGATAGGTATCCTTTTTAATCACATTATGAAAAACACCATGGACGTAAACCGGGGGGGGGGAAATTGCATATAAAGCCTATTAAAAGACTATTTTATTAAGGGGGGAACATGGCTTAGACTAATTAAGTTAAACATTTGGTGTAATGGTGCAAGAGATTTTCGGATTAATCATACCTAATATAATGATGTTCTCGTTCAAATTGTAGGGGTAGACCAAGGCCTTTACAAAATACATAAAGGTCGCTTGTGTGGGTAGGAAGAATGGTGATGTCCTATTACAATGGCATACTAGAATAAATACTAGTAATTACCCTTGCGATGGTAAGGGTGGGAACAAAACTAGCTACAAGATTCTGAGGGAATTGATGAAGTAATGATTCCCGACAAATTATATTAGTTTGAAAATGAGAATAATAAATAAACACGATAGCAATTGTATTTGACAAGAAATAGCCATGAAAACCTTTTAAACAATAATAGTTCTCCTAATTTAATGTTGTTCCAGTACTTTTGTTATTGTTTATTACCGATAAGTGAAATGGCGAGGTGATATACCTTAAAGGTTGTAAGGAATGAGGAAGTGTTCTAGTACTTTTGGTTAAATATGATAGTGGAGTCCACTTACGTTTAAAATGCGTTGATTTGTCAAATAAATAAACATTCTTGTTCAAATATTAAGAGATGATGGTTACCACTATTAGTGACTAGGATAATTGTGTTGCTTCCCATTATGTATAGGATCTACGGGTTATACATATAATAAAGGAGTAAATGAAGTAAGGACACGGTAGGAAGGAAATAAAATGAGAGATAATTGAAAGTCAATAACCCTTGACCAATATTCTAATAACCGTTATAAATCAAGTACTTGGAATTGATAATAAAACTATGTTTTAGGGAAATGGTGCATTTCCAATTATGGAAATGATGCAATTAATTATTGATGAGAGTGGGTATCTTTACAAATTGGCAAGAAAGGAAGTAAGATTATATGTGTATCTCATGTCTAGCGATAATGTGTAGTTGTATGAGGCACTCCAAATAGAGATGGTAAATCAATAATTAAGGTATGTGTGAATGGATTCCCTTATTGGAAATATTTAATTAGTATTAAGATATGGGAGATATCTATGTATTAAAATCAACACCGTAAATTTTCTATGTGTAAAGTGCAATTAATCATGTTTCAATATAGTAAGTGGAATGAGGTTGAAGTAACTAAGTATGTGCGAGAAGGAGGTGAGGGTTATATGCCGCTAGACTTGCTTAGGTTAAATTGTCATGATGGGGGAATTATTATTGAGAAACAACTAGGATTTAATAATTACAAAATGAACGAGCAGTAAATTATAAAAGTAGGTGAATTATTGAGGGACTAATGAAGTTACCATGAATGAATGTGCGCCGAACCCTCAACCAGGTTAAGTGAGGTAGTAATACAAATAAATGGGGTAATAATGGAGGCAAAATAGGAACCGATGTGCACCTCAATGAATAAAGTTATGTTGTTTAAACCCCTAAGAGATATTATCAGTGAACTTAAGCATTTGGTAAGATATAGTTACTAAGAACATTCTAATAAATGATATTTCCCCTAATTTAATATTTGATTACAATACTTATGGTTATCAAGCACGCAGATTGCTTATTAACACTAAGGTAACAATAATGTTTGACCTTAGGATGAAATAACAGGGACCTTCATCTCCTAGGAGAGGTATGCAAACCTTAAGGGTCCTTGGTAGTTGGATCAATATAAGCTTTTGTGATGAGTAAACCTCTCTGGATGTTATAACCTTGAAGGATGTTGCTAAACAGTAAGAAGTAGGATACTGAGGTGGATAGCACTTGATTATAACCTTATGGATTCTAGAGATTCAATAGAAGGATTAATCTAAATGTTTCTTAATTATTAGAATACGCATCAGTGGATAAAAGAAACAGAGCCATAGGATAATGTCGACATATTCTGTCAAGTCAAATCTAAGTAGGACAAGTATGGCCAACACCTGCTACTCGCATGAATGTAGAGAGTATGTGTCAAGAATTTCCCTGCATTACTATGACCATAACTTCGGGACGAAGTTTCCTGAAGGGTGGGTGTATGTAATGCCCCATATTTTGACTAGGCCTGTATGCGAGTTAGACCCCTTTCACTTCAATTGCTTGTAATCTGTTTGACCCAGCTAGGCAGAGTGAACTATATTTTCGGCATGATAGACATGATGATATGTTGCTACTGTGTTAATGATGTTACTATATTCATGCAGTTATTAAGTTATGATTAACATGAGATTCTTTTATTTCATAATGACAGTGTATGTTTGATAATCGTCCTAGAGGAAATCTGATATATATGATGTGGTAATTATGCTGTGATCGATTTGATGATTTTATGTGATGAAATAAATGATGCTGACAATGTGGATCAGACAATGATAGAATGGGAAATATATGTTTTAGCGTTTTCATTGATGAAATGTGAAATATATAGTGTTGTACGTGGATGCCATCCTATGATGAAATTGATAGAACTATTATATTCCATGCATACATGTGATGTGATGAAATTGTGACGGGAAATAAAATGATGTTGATGATATGGATCAATTGGTGATCGAATGGGAATGCTTGTCATAAAAGGTGTATCTTGCGGAATACTAACCTACAGGACACGAGGGCTATGGGATAGCCGGATACTTGATCTGATATACGGAGAAGAACCTATCCATGCAGTAAACCTTAGCAACCGAAACTGATGATACGATGACATGGACCGATAATCTCGAGAGCAGCAGAGTATGATTTGATAAGGGCGTAGGCCCAGTATGTTGAGAGGGATGGATGCGTTGCCCACCCTATGTTCCTATGATACCCGAGATCGTGGGAGGGCCGTGCTGAGACACGCTCCCCATGTATGTGTGATGACGATGGTCGGATGCCTGCTAGGAGAGGATAGGTCCGCTTTCTGTTCAGCCGACGCTATCACTCTCAAGTTCTATGTGGTCAGGTCGTTGAGTCCGACAGCCACTTTTGTACTAGCAGAGGAAGGATAGGGAGGTTGTGGCAGTAGGTTAACGATGGGAGGATATGATAGTTAGTACTGTTGAGGGTTGGGCATTCATTGACCTGGAGTTAGTGGTAGTAGGTAGCCTTCCTTGTACCTGATTGATTGAACAAACGTAATCATAAAAGCAATGAAATGGAATCCTAAAGGTTAATTGATAAAATAAACGATGATGTTTTAGTAATATTACGATGAATGTGTACTTGTTCGGTTTGCATAAAGTATTATGAATATTAGTTAGCTGATATGCATAGGATATATATATGACATATGTTTGTAGTACATGTCTGTCTTGTGCATACGCTGGCCACGCATGCACATTATGCACATGCGCAATAGTATTGGTTTACAACATACTTATCCAGATTTAACAATGTTATAAGTATCATAGGTAACTCAATTAAGTATTCAACGAATGACTTAATCAGTAAAAGATCATCAAGTCTTAATGTGTAAAATAAGTTAATTAGTCTTGTATGAAGACATGGTAATGAACGATTAAAATGAGTGTCATTAATTGTAAGCATCCTCAGGTGAAGGTGACTCCTATATGAAGTATAATAGTTAAACATTAATACTAGAAAAGTGTGCTACATAATTGTTGATCACGATTAAATAAACCATTAAAGTATATTTCATTATTTATACATAGAGGTACTATGT
Organism: Larix kaempferi; assembly: GCA_027924585.1. Lineage (NCBI taxonomy): Eukaryota > Viridiplantae > Streptophyta > Pinopsida > Pinales > Pinaceae > Larix > Larix kaempferi. The sequence goes on along the minus strand of BSBM01000001.1, from coordinate 51,401,868 downwards.
GACCCTTATCCATTAACCAAATAAATATTTCTAAATTCTATTCACCATTAACTTAATTTCTATTATTATTAATTATTATGTTATTATTGTTATTAATTAATTAATGATAATAATGATGATAATATTTATATAAAGCATAGTGGGTTGAATAATTAATTAAATAAATTATTCATGTGATTAATTAACAAAATCATTCCAAATAAATTAAAAGATTTGTTTGGATAAATTATTCCACGACTCGAGAAAAATTGGATGGTTTAAAAATAATATATAATCCACCTTTATGCCTTAAAAAGGGGGATGCATTAATAAATTGTACTTTAAAAGGCGACAGCTAGGGCGGTGGAGTGATAAGGAGGTTTGACTTTGGAAGGAGGTGGATGCCTATAAAGGGGAGAGTTAACAAAGTAGTAAGGGGGATTATGATGGGAGGACTGTGAGGATTTTTTTGTGAAAAAGGAGGAAATGCCGAGGAGGGGGTTAACTCGAAGCTTTGAGGAGGTGGGAAACTCAAATGAAAAGACTGAGGAGGGGGTTAACTCAGCAAATGATTACCATGGAAAGGTTCGATGGAAAGCTGCTGTTGGGATTATCGGTCTGTGGGCTCGGGGGCTAGGAAATCCGTTGATTTCCTAGGGTCAGCACGATAATAGCTGATCGGCAGGGTGGACACATCATTTTGGGTTGCTAAGGTACCATACAGAATTCACCACGTAAGTCTTCTGATCTTCCGGCAAAATCTACGGGCCCAGGTATTTTACTCAGCTAGCTTAAATGAAATTGTATTTCCCTTTATTTTCAGATTATGCATGAAATAATAACAGGGTTATAATGAAAATCTTTAAGTTTATGTTTATTTAATTGCACAGACTTATGAACTTTTAGAAACCTGAAACATAGACGGCTGATTCTCTTCTTTTAGAAGGCAAACGAAGGAAAAATTTGGTATTTACACATAAATGGATAAATAGAGACCCAGTGCCTGATAAGGGCACTACAAAGATGCCTTGACAAGCCTCCTCTCCGCAAGAAAGGCTCCCCAATCTTCACTCTCTGCTCTAAGGCTCTAAAGCACTTCACAAGCCTCCTCTACTGGATTCCTGGGAACGGGAAAAATATAAACCTCTGGTAGGACTCCATCTTGGGAGACCAACCTCTTGGACAGGTCCCTGAAATTGGGAATTTAAAAATCTGGTGGCAGCATAGAAATGTTGAAAAGCTCTGGGATATAGCCAACTGGGAGGATGAAGGGAATCAAACTTGGAAAGACTGGAACCTTGGCAATGTCCCCCTGGATCTAAGAGACGAAGCTGATCTTTTAATTCAACTTCTTCATGGTAAATCACCGCTATCTGAGGCCTCCAAAGATACCAGAGGCTGGGGTCAGCTCTCAGGTTGTTATTCTGCCGCTGAGGGGTACAGATTGCTTCAAATCGAGTTCTATGCAGCCCCTAATCCTACAAAATGGAACTTCATCTGGACCTTCCCCTTTATTCCCAAAATTGACTTCTTCTGTTGGACTGCAGCGCACAACAGCATCCTTACAGGTGAAAATCTCAAAAGAAGAGGAATGGAAGGCCCTTCAAGGTGCCCTCTATGCCTTTCTGAAGAAGAAACTATGAACCATCTGCTCCTTACCTACCCCTTCTCCAGGGAAGTTTGGGATTTGGTGCTCAATCTAAGCCATGGCATGATAAACATCCCTGGAAATTTAAATGACCTCTTCTCCAATTGGGCTAGAATCTCGCCCTTTGATCTTCATAAGAAAAACCATCTCAAGTCAATTTGGATGTGGATTCCCAAAGTAGTTTGCTGGAAAATCTGGCTTGAACGTAACATAAGCATCTTCAAAGAGGAAGTAAGCAACAGCTCCAGGGTGGCAGCCAAATGCTTAGCTCTTTTGGGAGAAGCTGCGAACTCCAGAAGGACTCCTACGAATACCAGAAAGCTAAATCCTGCCGAAGCAAGCTGGTTGACTAAATTTTCCCTTAATAATATCCCTGCTCCTATGGCTTCCACAAACCAAGAGAAATGGGAACTCCGACTGGATGAGAACGAGCTCCTAAAATGGAGAACCACTTTAAATGAATGCTGCCTCTTCTTTGATGGGGCTTCCAAGGGGAATCCAGGACAAGCTGGAGCTAGGGGTATCCTCCTCAATATAGAGAATGTAACCCTCTCTACCTTTGCATGGGGTTTAGGTCTGGAATCAAACAACAAAGCGGAAGCTCTGGCCCTCTGGCAAGGTCTAAATCAGGCTCAAACTCATAACATTTCTGAGATCACGGTTCTCGGAGACTCTAGGGTCATTATCCAAGCTCTGGTCCATAAAAAGCTCTTCCATCAGATCCACATCTCAAGTATCCTCCAAAAAATCTTCATGGTAGCTTCGAAGTTCTGAAAAATTTGTTTCTATCATGTCCTTCGGGATCACAATGGTCAAGCTGACGCTGAAGCTAACAGAGCCGTTCTCCTCGGCAGAAGTATCATCTCTGTAAATGGCATCGAATCAACCTGCAGTATCCCTTAAGTCAGCAACGCTCTCTAAGTGGAATATCTTCTGGTCCTCCGTGTGCTCATCATGTCAGAGCCACATTATGGTCACTCTTTCACCACTGAATCTCACTATCGCCAGATTCACCCGGACCCAATCAATTCCTCCTGTATCTGTCTGGGACTTTCTTCAGCCATCAAATCCAAACCAAGAGGAACCACATCTAATCGTCGATCTTGGTGCTATGTCCCATGAAGTAGTAGTAAGAAACCCAGAAGTGCATCGAAGAAGATCAAGGCTTCGGTGGGTGCTAAACCTGGCTTCCATTCAATGGTGGTGCGCCTTCCAAAAGGCCTTCGATCGTCCCTTGGTCAAATCAGAGAAACTTGGAAACTTGTTGCGATCTAAAATAGTTGATGATCTCAACCTGTGGAAATATATCAATGCAGAGCTCTGGATTAAAGAGGAGTTCACAAACTACAGCGATGGAATGGAATACTCCCAAGATGTGATCTACTCACACGTCAAAGATAAGACACACACTAATGGCTACTTTGAGAATAGAATAGCCACTCTGAAAGCATCTGTCAATAGGACATGGAGAAGCTCAGCATCTGTCAATAGATCAAGGATTAGGAACAGTTGTCTTCCTTGGAATCCTCGATGTATTTTTGTTTTTAATGTCTGCTATCGATCCTTGGAATCTATGGGCATTTTAAATTTTTTACCAGACTATGCTCTCTTTGTAATGATGCACCCGGTGGCTGATTCACCGGACTCTAATTAAACTTCCCTTTGTTATGGTTAAAAAAAATAATAATGAGAAGGCGATCCATATACCCACTTGTGTTCCATCTTTTTCAGTGTTAAAAATGTAACACCATTTAAGAAAGAGTAGTGTGATTGCATGTAAAAGCATATTGCCCCTTGTTTATCTTAATAATTCATACACAAGTGACCCAAGGATAATTTTAGGGACCAAATTTAGCCTTTTCCATGTTTTTTTCCAAAAAAAGATTCCCCAATTTGTATTTTTTGTATTTTTTGAAGCCCCATTTCACCCAATTTTGATGGGGTAAACTTTTTTCACTCTAAAAATGGCCAAAATATTATATAAACTATATATAATCCTTATAAATGGAAATAATTTTAGAAAAATATAACCAAATATTTTATAGTTAACATTTTAAGAATTGATAAAATTCACCAAAATTTATACACTTTTAAATAAATATGAATACTTAAAATTATCTCGCAACCTTTTATCTTAATACTTAATAATTTATACATTGTTATGTTACACACCAAAACTTAATATATTAAAATTTGTTAAAATTTGGAAGCCACATCAATTTCTCCTTTCTTATAGATTGGATACCATTACCGAATATAATGAAATGAAATGGTCTGCCACCGAACTTTTGCTGGCACAGTTGGTGAAGGCAATAGAAAACGAAATATAATAAGTGGATGAGAATTTAGCATAATACATCCAGTTTGGGAGCTCGTGGCCAACATGGCATTAAATGGTATTTTCAACTTGGAATTATCTTATTTTATTCTACGGATGAGTGATTAGACGACTCTATGTATCCAAAGCAAGCGCGTTGCAGAGAAGGATAGTTGGAATTAGAGGAAGGTGTATTTCCAAAGCAATCTCGTTGACACTATGGACAGAGCCCGATAATAATGCAGAAGAATGGGTGTGGTCAACGATTGAGAGCCTAAAAACAAATATGGATTTTGAATGGCGATGGCAGGGGAGCGTTGTGTGGTATACCGCTGTCGTTGCATTGCGAGAAGCCGAAGAAACCAAGGAGGGCAATCTTCTGATTCAATCCCCAGCTGACCTCAACTATAAAAAGTAGATGAAGAGATGAGCAGCAGCAGGCAAGCTGAGTTTCTTGGACGATCGTAGATCATCATGGCCAAATCTTCGGGTGCAAACAGTTTTACAGTTGTTGTAGGCGTAGCAATCGGCTTGATGTTCATGGCAAACACGGCTTTTGCTGCTTATGGCAAAGCGAAATGTACGAATTCAGGGTATCCAAGATGCTATGGATATGAATATAATTGTCCTGCATATTGTCCATACAATTGTCAAATGGACTGCAAGACTTGCAAGACAGTTTGTCGTAAGTAGTTTTATCATATTTTGATTTACAATGATATTTTTAAAAAGTGGTTGATATATGTTCATGTGATTCTTATCTGGATTGTTGATTTTTTCTATCCAACCGTACCTATTGGATAGAGAGAATCAACAATCTAAATAAGCTCAAACATATATTGATCCATAATATTTTTTAAAGTAATTGATATATATTGATTCATATCATTTTTTAAAAGTGATTAATATATGTATCATTTTATAAAAGTGGTTGATATATATTGATCCATATCATTTTTACTCTTTACAGAATTTATATACTTAATGATGATATTGCTTGTATATGCAGCCTGTGACAAGCCCGGAGGCGTGTGCCAAGATCCTCGGTTCATAGGAGGGGACGGCATAATGTTCTATTTCCACGGCAAGAGAGACCAAGATTTCTGTCTGGTTTCCGACTCCAACCTTCACATCAACGCGCATTTCATCGGCAAGAGAGGGGAAGGAATGGGCAGAGACTTCACGTGGGTGCAGTCCATTGGAGTGCTGTTGGAAGATGGTCACAAGCTCTACCTTGGGGCCAACAAGGTGACTACAGCATGGGACGGTTCAGTGGACCAGTTGAGCATGGCCTTGGATGGCCAACCTATCGTTCTTCTTCCTGGCGAGGGGGCTTCGTGGGTTGTTAATGACTCGCTTAAAATAACTCGCTTCGATCATACAAACGCAGTGATTGTTCAAGTGGACAACAAGTTTGAGATCACGGTTCGCGTGGTGCCCATCAGCCAAGAAGAATCCCGAATCCACAAGTACGGAATCAGCGCAGAGGACTGCTTCGCTCATCTGGAGCTGAGCTTCAAGTTCTACTCTCTGACAGCGAATGTAAGCGGAGTGCTTGGACAGACATATGGAGTGGAATACAAGAGCCCCATCAAGATGGGAGTGGCCATGCCCGTCATGGGAGGTGAAGCCAATTATGTCACCTCCAATCTCTTCGCTGCAGACTGCAAAGTCTCTCGCTTCCTCGCCTCTTCCGAGGACGATGATCAATATGCGGCACACACCACTGCAATCAACTGTAGCAGTGGACGTGGAGGAGGTCTTGGGATAGTGTGCCGCAGGTAGAATCATAGATTTGTTGAAATCTTCAGGATTTTTAGATGTGTTAGAAATTTTGAAGCCGGCGTTTAGGGTAGACACTTCACCGTGAAGATGGGGAGTGTCCACACAAAACATCAATTTCAAAATTTCAATACAATGAAAATAGTGAAGATTTTACAATAAAATAATAAATGTTATTATTCCTTTTAGCTAACATTTTTATCACAGTAATAAACAACCATCCATTGTACAATCATTCTTCATTCCTTTGGAAACCAATATTTAGGGTGGACATTCCACCTTAAAGACGAAGTTCGCTAACATTTTTATCACAGTAATAAACAACCATTCATTGTACAATCATTTTGAAACCATAAATTGTTTCCCAACAATATTTTAGAGGATAGAAAATCTTAACTCTAATGAGAAGAAGGGTATCCAAAACCGTAACTTTAATGGATAAAAGAAAGAGGTAAGAAAAAGATATAACTTGCAGGGAGACAAAAGGATTATCATAGTTATTGTTTCATAGTTAAGCATCCACAAAAAAAGACGACATACTAAAGTAGAATAAAGCTCGAAGAAGATTCTCTATATCACATCACAATGTTTATTTACGAACATAGTGAATTATTATTTTTATATTTATATTATAATTCTTAATAATAATAATAATAATAAAAGCATGATCTAATCCTTTAAAATGTATCAAAAATAGTTAGAACAAAGTAGAGTAGAAGAGGAATGTGATTCTTTATAAATATATATGTGGATATAATGTTTATTTACTCCTTTACTAAAGTAGAATAAAAGAAAATTAGATCTTCTATATTAAGATTCAATATTTATTTACGACATAGTGAGTTATCATTATCCTATGATAATTAGAAAATAATTAACTTAAACTTATAAGACCATCAATCGTGCATTTTTGTTACATTTATTATTTGCTAACGCAGAATTGGACTATGAGTGATATATTGAAAATATTTATATTATAATATCTATTATATTATAGTTAGATACATATATTTTAATATATATATATATATGTCAAATTTAAAAAAAATGTAATATGTATACTTCCATAAGTTTTAATAATCAAATTATTAGAAAAAAATCAAACTAAATTATAATTTAAAAAAATGATTATTATTATATTATTAAATTAAACATATTAAAAAATACCCAAAATGTATTTAGAAAAATATTCACGAACACATCTCAATTCACGGACACATCTCAATTCAAAATAATTGCATTTTAATTGGATATAAAAAATTAGTCTAATAAAGAAAAATGTAGTATCAAAACGATTTGATTATGATATCGATTGTCTTGGATTAATAAGTCAATAGCTATTAAAATATAGATATTAAACCATTGACAGTTAAAGATTGGACGAAATTAATCCAAAATTGCTCGGCAACTTTCGTTGAATCGTGACAATCACAATAAATAAAATGCTTAATCGGATCGTCGCGATGTTAATAATTCAATGCACATACATTCCTAGAGTATAAAGTTGGCCTAGGGTGTCATATCCATCATTGAATTAATAAAATAGTAGAGCAGCGAAGTCATATTTGCCTGGAGACTGCTGTCCATGGAGGGCAGCGTGATTGGCAGAAATTACAGACTCGGAACCAAGATCGGCAGCGGTGCATTTGGCGAGGTATACGATGGAACCGATTTACAGACAGGGGAGCATGTTGCAATTAAGATGGAAAGCGTCCAAGCAAGGCACCATTTCTTGTATGATGAATATACAGTCTATATAGCTATTTCCGGTGGCACTGGTATTCCAAAGGTTCTATGGTATGGGACAGACAGAGGTCATAACATTCTAGTTATGGATCTTCTAGGCAAAAGCCTGGAAGCGTTGTTTAAGTTTTGTGGGAATAAATTCTCATTCAAGACTGTCTTAATGTTAGCTGATCAGCTGATTGAGAGGATACACTCATAGATTAGTAACTCTACTCATGTGGTATCCTTTGTTTCTAGCTTCATTGCGTCAAAATATGGAGCATTGTGGTATAAGACTAGGTATAGTAGATAAGATGGGTATATGAAATATTTGAGGATATGGAAGTTTTCCAAATGGGCATGGATATTATCATCGAGGAACTAACATAGGTTAATCTAGGTGAGCATAAGGCTTGTAGGTGCGCTCAAAGTTGCCAAGAAGCCTAACACAGTGTCATCTACTCCCCTTCCATTTTCATATCCTAAAATTAGACTAATTAGGGTTAGGTATTTTCTAGAATTTTGAACTTTTCTTCCTAGTTTCCAAATCTTATTGTATTAAATCCTATTGTCAAGTCAAGTGTTTCCATAGTATTTTGGGGATTTCATATGTCAAGCTACTTTTATTATTTCAAGGGAAGCTGTTGAGTTTCCACAGAAGTCCTGGGGACTCAGGACCACACGGTCCTTGTGACCATCCCAGGCGTGATGTACTCAGAGAATGTGCAACTGTCGAAGTAGAGTCCCGAGTTAACCTTCCATGTGTATTTATGGTATAAAATAAGTCTATATATGATCATCAAAACCTCATTTCCCAATTTCATGACTGATTGGTTGTGTTTGGGAAACCATCTTTCCCATCAGTGCTCTAGTGTTAATTGGCTAAGATCCCTGTCAAGTGTTTCTATCAATTTAGCATTCAAAAGGGGGGTTGAGTGTCTCTCTGAGGGGAAGACATGTCAGAAGGTTAGTCTCAAAAAAATTCTCATCTACACCTTGGGGCTAGAGTGTATGTTAAGGATGAATGTGATGTTGTGGATGCATGCCACAAGCAATTGTAAAGTGCATTGCATCCCTTAGAAAGCATTCATATACCCATTCATAATGAAGGTTGCTCATCAAATGATCATGATGGACATTCCATTGAGGTGCACACCAAGGATACTAAATAACATTGCAAGATATAATTCCAAGCCACAATGCAAGAGGTTGTTTATAGTGTGGAGAGTGAATCCACTCATTGACACCCAAGCTTCTTTGTTGGTGAGTTTGAGATCACTACAAAGGAGATCAAAGATGGGATTGATGGTGGTGATACATCTTTTGGATGAGATCTAAAAGAAGCACATAAATCATATTTTCAGTTAGCACTTGAGCTCCATAGTGAAGTAAGAGACATTCATTCATCGATTGGTAGCACACTAGAAGGTTTGGTCGAAGAAAATGCAATCACCACTACACCACATGAGGAGGAAGATATGATGAAAAGGTATGAACAAATTTCTGGTTTTTGTATTTCTTTGTGTCATCATGACTTAGAAACCACTTTTGGGGAGGTGTTTTGCATGGGAGAATTTCCTAGTATTGAGCCTCAAGTTTTTGGATCCAAAGATGATTGCAATGAGAGGGATGTATTGTTGGAGGGGAGTCAGCATGATTCTCATAGGATGGATGAGCTCACATGTGAAAACCACATTGTATTGTCAATCAGTCATGGAGCTACTTGGAGAGCTTACTCCTAGTCACCAAAGAAAGGATGTTGTAAATTTTGTCCACAACTGATGGTACACATAGATTCACAGAGGACCTTATCGAGGGAGTTCAACTAGAAGAGGGACATAGTGGTATTGTTGACAGAGTCTATAGCTCTGAATTCTACATCATTAGAAGAGAGTTGGAAGAGCTGAAAGATGATTACTTGTATTTTTTTATGGTTAAAGACATGGCTCTCAAATTTGTTAAAGACAAAGCAACAACAAAAGGAGAGAAACTTCATATGGATTTGGGAGATTATATTTCCTCTCCTAGGACCAATAGTGATGTGATGTATGTGGTTGATTGCACAAATGTTGCATTGGAGGAGCCTCATGCACAGGGTGAGCATGCAGAGTGTTCAGTGATGCAAGTGCTTGATGGTAGCAGTGATATGGAGATTGGTTGTAGAGTACTTGTTTCACACTTGGAGGACCATGAGATTTATCTATATGAGGAAGACTCATCTATGGAGGATGTACCTGAGTGCATTCGTCTTGGACCATATAGCAGCAATGAGATCTATCCATCTATGGATAGATGCATTTTATGTTAGTTTTTGAGCATAAATTCAATATGATCTAGGATCTTAACTGAAATAACAACATGTACAACATATCAAGCATAAGAGATATGAGACAAGAGACACAAAACATTTCACTGGGGAAAACCATGAAGGTGAAAAACCCTGCAACTTCCTCAGAGATAGAATAAGCATCAATACAAGGATCACCATGATAAAACCCAAGAGATAGATATCTTCAACAGCATGCTTCTCCTCCACTTGTGCGAAATCCTCCCCTCACTAATGCGAAGTGAGTGAACAATAGAATGTATAAAATGAGAGAGACACACTCTCTATTTATACACTAACTTTCACTTGACCTTTACTCAACTAGGTCGGCCTCAACTTAACCAATTAACATAATGCTGACTAGGCTGACCCCTCTAGGGTGGTCTAATAACCCTTTGACCCACATGACTCATATAGGGCCGACCCCATTAAGGTGCTCTAATAACCCATCAAATATAAGTTACGACACTTACAATATAACTTGTGACACATGCAAGTACAACTGACGACACTTCCAACCGGAGGAATAATACATCTTCGTTGGGGATACAATAAAGTACAGATACAATATACAAGTGAATATCTTCCAAAGTTACAAATACATCAACACTCCCTCTTAACTGGGAAGCTATTCTCTTGACATAAGTCATCAATACATATAGGAACAAGTCTTCAACTCTGGAGCTGGATCATCGCCACTAGATCACGGAGCATCATTGTCACTGCTGCTGTACTCATCATCTCGATCACTGGTGCTATCTCTCAATTCTTCTTGTCATAGGAAGTTCTACAGAGCCAGCCCTTTTTTATGTTGGATGTAGGCCTAGACTCCATGTAGGTCTTCATCATCTCTACGAGCAAGACATCAAGTAGGTACACCTCAGGACTGATTACACTACCTCTGTAAAACTTGCAAGATCTTCCAGGACTAATCATATGCCACCACAAAACCTACAAGAGAATCTCAGGACTGATTGCATGCCTCTACAAAACCTGTGTACCCTACTGTCACATCATCGTCTTTAGATCAACTCATAGTCCACGGATCACAACCCATATGCACATCACATAGCACTTACACTCAACGGCATGGGAAGACACACCTCAACCATCTATGAAAGGCTCAACACTTATATCTACGCCATGGAAAGACACACTTCAACCATGCGAGAATGGAATCGCACTTATATCCATAGCCATGGGAAGACACACTTCAACCATGCTAGGAATGGAACAACACTTATATCATAGCCATGGGAAGACACACTTCAACCATGCTAGGAATGGCACATCACTTATATCGCAACCATGGGAAGACACACTTTAATCATGCTCGAATGGCATAACAATTATATCAACAACCATGGGAAGACACACTTCAACCATGTCGGAATGGCCACAGCCCTTATATCTGCACCATGGGAGAACACACCTATCACCATGTGAGAATGGCTCATGTGCATATGTGTCTCCGGACTCATCACTTTCCCTTGGAAGGAATCTCGATCTGAAGTACACCAAGCCTCTCTCTGAAGTACTCAAACTTCACTCTGGCCAGCGGCTTGGTCAACACATCGGCTATCTCCTCATCTGTCACAGCATACAGCTCAAACTAGATAGGAAGCTATCTATCCTATCGTACCAGGTCCTGGGTGCCTGTTTCAAACCATACAGGGCTTTCTTCAACCTACACACATATGACTTCCTGTCAAGTGTCTCAAAACTGAGTGGCTGCTCCACATACACTTCCTCTTCAACTACACCATTTAAGAAAGCTGTCTTGACATCCATCTGGTGTATCTTCCATTTCATCATTGCAGCTAGAGAAAGTACTATTTTGATGGAAGGGTATCTGGCTACAGGTGCAAAAGTTTCTTCATAATCTATTCCCTCTTTCTGGGAGAAGCCACGAGCTACAAACCTCACCTTGTATTTCTCTATGCTACCATCTGCAGCATGCTTGATCTTATAGATCCACTTGGAAGTCACAACAAGATTCTCATCTAGTCTCGGGACCACATCCCATACATCATTCTTCATGATCGACTGGTACTCCTCGATCATGGAATTCTTCCATTACTGCATCCCAGATCCTGGAACTTTAGATTCTTCAATATCTTCAATAGATAGTGAACTTCGTTGCTGGAACAAATGTTGTTTTCCATGTAGGTGATTGTACATGATCTTTCCTACAAGTCAAATTCAATTGCATGATTAGAAACTTCTCATAGTTTTTCAAAACACATTCTTATGCATAAAGACATATGTCATACAGTCATGCAATTATCTTAGCCAATGCTTCAATACAACATTTATCCATATCCCGTAACTTTCTAGATGCCTTCCATCTCTACCAGAACATTTGTTAAGAGTGTGCACAAATCCCAACATGTTAGCAAAGAGGTTTTATCTAGATAAGTAGCAATGGAATGTTGTACAATACCATAGGCCACTTACCCATTACTTGCATATTAGTAGTATCTTGTTCATTAATGCAACTTTTCTAAAATGAAAAATGTATATCCTAAATCTAAGAACATGAGTATGTACATGAATGAACAACATCATTTAAGTAATCATGTATATAATGAATGACAATTCAAATACTTATCTTTGTTTAGTTGTTGGGTGGACTCCCTCTTGATCTTTTCTTCCTAGAGTGCTCCCTCTTGACCTTTGCTTCCTTGCAGGGACTTTTGGATAGTGCTCCCTCTTGATATTTGCTTCGTGGATTACCTGTCCTTGAACTTATATCCATCTTGGACCACTATGCATGCTTAACTGTGCACTAGTGTCATCATTGTGTTATCCTCGAGATCTCATACATAACCATACATACATTAGTATAATCTCAATACTATCAAAACATTATGATCCTAAATAATCTTATGTATGGTCATGATCATTTCACACACAGGTAATTTATCACAAGCATTAGTATTCAAGGTTTCAGGGAGGACTTCTATTACTCATGCATATTCTTATTGATCATAGGACTCTTCTAGTTAGTCATATCATCAATCAAAGTAAGAAACATAATATGCATAAACTGTTGATTACTTAAACTTCTAACTTCAAGAATAATCATTCATACAAAAGTATAAGATCCTAACACAAGGTAGGATTCTAACTTGATATAGGAAAAACATACCTGGTTATCATGTTTGCTTAGTTATGTCTAACATACCCAAACAATGTCTTCTTGTTCTCTTCAATGACTTGTGCTTAGTAACCTGCATAACTCATAAGTTAATAATTGTAGAACCAAGTTATACATACCTCGTAAGTAGAGATTCTATGTGATCCATGACTATGGATGAGTCTTTGTCTTCATGTCATCATGGTCATATGTTCTTGATATAGAACTTTCTCGATGTACCTTTCATGTTAGAGGACAACATCAACCTCATACAACACCACAGTGCATTAGGAAAATCATAACCCTAATGAATGTCTTCTATCATTCACATGCATGCATACTTTTACTAGGGTGATAAGACAAGTCTAAAATTAATCAAGATTGTACTAACCTCAATAATATGAAGAAAAACATATCATAAAGTTAATCATGAACAAATTTCAAAACATACCTATACCTCTTCAAGTCATACCTATCGGGATTGCTTGTAGTCTTCTTATGTAAGGCCTTAGCCTCATCTCCCTCTGGAACTGGAACTTATTCACTTATGCAGGTGTCCAATTCATTCTCTTCTAGGATTAACCAAATCCACTTTGATTTGCTAAAACTCGATCTGGAGTTGGATTAGGGTTTGTTAGAGAAACCCTAAAAATTTGAACTTTGAATTTCAAACTTCTGAAAGTATGGAAAGATGTGTTGTGCTGAGTTAATCAAGATGGTATACTCAGAATTTGAAAACTGCAAAGTTTCACCCCTCAAAATTGCTTTTGAAACTTCCAGATCTTCTGGACAGGGTCTTGAACTAGGGTTTGATAAAGCCCGATCAAAATCCCGAACTAGGGTTTGATCAAGCCAGGCCTTCTTCCCAACCAAAAAATTAGATCTTGGTCTCTAAATTTTGATTTTGATTAGGAGCATTCATCTGTGGACTCCGATTCCAAAAATTCCAACTTTCTCCAAAGCCCTAAATTCCCGTAGCAGTGACAAGCCAAGAATGAAGGTGCTCAGAATCCAATTCTGTTTTGACAGAAATATGCACCTGATTGTTTTTGGTGCATCTCTAAAATTATGAATCCAAAGGGTTTGAAACTTCGTCCTGTGGTAGCTTGACCTGTCATCTTAACAACCCCATAGGTCTGACCTCAATTGGATTCTCTGAGAGAAAGTCATGCCAAGTTTCACAACGTGACTTGTTTATGGGATAAAACAAGAGAGCAAACTTGTATGGAATGCCATGTGTCATTGGTTCAACTTCGGCCTTTGAAAAATGTTCCTGAGAAAATAATGTCCATGCTCTACCTGTCACTTTTTACGAAATTTCATTTCGATCTTCCTAGCCCAAGTTGTGACCTTTTTTCCTAGGTCACCTATTTATGACTGAGATCTGGAAGAGGCAACAACCGTAACTTGTAGAGATCATAAATCACAAAGTAAAATGAATCATATGTTTTGCTTTGGATACAAGTTACATGGGGATGTCATATATGACCTGTAGAAGTTTCAAAACCTGAACCTTCTCCAAAATGGATTTATAGTGAAAGTGTTACGATGACTGGTTTTTGCTATATCAAGCCCTAGCTTGCAATTTGTCGCAAGTGAAACAAGTCTCATAAATGCCATATTATGCCTTCCTTCATGCTAGCTCTGATACCATGTTAGTTTGTTAACATAAATTCAATATGATCTAGGATCTTAACTGAAATAACAACATGTACAACATATCAAGCATAAGAGACAAGAGACACAAAACATTTCACCGGGGAAAACCAAGAAGGTGAAAAACCCCGCAACTTCCTTAGAGATAGAATAAGCATCAATACAAGGCTCACCATGATAAAACCCAAGAGATAGATATCTTCAACAACGTGCTCCTCCTCCACTTGTGCGCACTCCTCCTCTCTCTCACTAATGTGAAGTGAGTGAAAAATAGAATGTATAAAACGAGAGAGACACATTCTCTATTTATACACTAACTTTCACTTGACCTTTACTCAACTAGGTCGGCCTCAACTTAACCACTTAACATAATGCTGACTGGGATGAACCCTCTAGGTTTGTCTAATAACCCTTTGACCCACATGACTCATATAGGGCCGACCCCATCAAGGTGGTCTAATAACCAATCAAGTATAAGTTACGACACTTACAATATAACTTGCGACACATGCAAGTACAACTGACGACACTTCTAGCCAGAGGGATAATACATCTTCGTTGGGGATACAATAAAGTACAAATACAATATATAATTGAATATCTTCCGAAGTTACAAATACATCAACATTTTAGAGATGAGGGCTCCTAGAGGTGAGAGAAAATATTGTGGTTCCATTAAAATCTCCCATAATACCCAGATAGATGAGCAACAACCTATGCACATTTGGCTACCATTTGATTCCATTCATCCACATATGGATTGGGTGGAAGATTACATGGAACACATGGAGATACCTTGCAGAAAGAGTTCTACTCATGATATGTGGAAGGAAGTTGTTCAAGAAAGTTGGCATGATGAGATTGGTATACAACATATTGAGGCATTTTCCTTGCACAAGGAAGAAACTAACTTGCCTTTATGGAGGAAAGTCACAATGTTTTATGAGGCACACATGTACATTCTTGTTAAAATATACAACAATGGATACCATGCATACACTATTTCAGTGGATGATATTTATTAAGAGTTGCAGTTGGTTGGAATTCCTTCACTCCTAGCACCTAAGGATGTGAAAGGAAATTTTTGTTTGATGGAGGAACCATTTATATTGATGCCTCATGAGAAGCAAGAGGCACATGTGTTTGGTTCTCAACTTGATTTTGATCACCTAGACACACCCTTGGTCCTCGTTTAGTATGGTGATTAGCAGTGGCATCTACTTGCACCACTTGATACTTGTCTCATGTACAACTGTGCAAGAGAGTTCCACTTGAGATATTGGGGTGGAACATGTGATTGGAGTGTGAGCCATGGGATTGGAGTGTTGTTTGCACATAGGGAAACTAAATGCTTTCCATTTGGATTAGTCAGTTGGAGTGTTTATTCATCCCAGGATTATGTGAATAGATACATGTTAGAGTTGAGTACCCCAAGGAGTCTGAAGTTTTCTTACATTAGTGGAGAGTTCCTTGACACATCTTTCACTTTTTGTGAGAAACATGGACATCAATGGTTTCTAGATGATACCTTTATTCTTCATGGAAGGACATGGGACTCTAACCTATTTCATTTGGGTAAGACATGGAGTTGTATTGTGAGAATCAGTGCTATCATGCACATGGCATATGAGGAGTCATACTTTGACAAAGAGGATCACTGAGATGATGCACTACCAATATGGTGTTGGGATACTGGTACCTTTCATGATGCTAGATCGTTCTATATGACAGTGACATTGTATGGTTTGCAGCTGAGACAATGGGATCTAGGCATCCCTTGGAATGGAAGATTGTTAGCTTGGATAGCCTTGTTGCTTGTTGGAGTGCAATATAAGTAATGGGATCCTATCATTACTTAAATGGAGATCAATTGGAGTAGCAATTTGGGTGTTGGCTTGACAGAGTGATCCAACCCACATGTGCATGAGTCTATCTATCCAGAGAAGTGTTCAAGTTTCCTATAAGGGAGACCATTCGAGAGGTGGACTCAATATTCTCATGCTTGGTGTATTTGGAGTCTTCATAAGGCTCCTTATGCAGACACTTTACAGTGTAGTGGTGGATGCACCATACACCTTGCATTTTTTAGGCTCATTTGGGACCTTGGGATCATTTTGGGACTCTATTGTTTCAGCTGGGTTAGTGGCAAGATAGTTGGTTGGATGGAGTTAATCATTTGGGAGATGGTTATGATTAGTGTGGCACAACAACAACATGATGGACATTTTGAGCTTATCTTGGAATGGATAATTCCAATGCTAGACAATTCACAAACATATTTTGATGGTGAGAAGTCATTGGTTGGCTTCATGTTTTATATGCATTTGATGTCATTCCTTGAGTACAAGCAAACTTGGGAAAGAAGGACTTGTAATGTACCCAAATTTGGCCATGGACCACAATATCCTATGTCACCTACTCATGATCATGTTTATTTTCCTAGGTGGTGATTTAGGTTGATTAATTGCTAATCCTAAGGTCCAAAGTTAGGAATAATGCATCATTAAAATATATTGGACTTGGGAAAAATGCATAAGGAGATGATGGACCTTAATTGGCTCACCCCACACAACAAAGAGGAAGAACCAATTCCATAGCATCCAGCTGCACTTTTGGGACTGGATCTAATCATGTTGGCCTACTTGTCCAACTGACTGTATCTCTGGCCTCCCCTCCTACTGCACTTGAAAGCTAGACCATTGAATCTGACCCACCTCACCAACGAGAACCTTTCCGATAGGCTCAAATTTCCTCGATTTCTTTTATATGTTTGACGTTAATATAAATACCATTCAGCTTGACGAGTGGAAGGAAAGATACGTTTCTGGACCGCTTCGCTAGCAGATTGGAACTGCACTTTCATGGGATTCTTCGAGAATGATTGAAACGCTCACGCTTTGCTAAGAGCCCACCTATGGAAAAAATGTATAAATGTTTTTTTAGCAAGGGAAGTAGACATCTCATAAATACAAAAATATGAATTTTTTAAATGTTAGAAAATTCTTGGAACTTGAAACATATTTCAAATTTGAGATATAACAACATGGAAATCAAGCTTAATAGGTAAGTATGGGCTCATGGACTCAATGCATCTATTTTTTTAGTGTTTATTACGTAATATTGTGTGTGACTTACATTCATTTATAAGATTATGTGGAGCAATAACCACAAATTCTTATGAAATGATTTCTTTTTATATGTCTAAATTGTCATGTGATAGTAAAATTAATTGCACCATTATGTTAACAATTATATTTAAGCCTTTAATCCAGTTTACCATACTCATATTATGTACAAAATATTTGTTGAATTTCAAATTCCATGCAAATTTTCATACATGAAGTGTCAATATGGTGAAATCTCAATACTATGTCGATAAATAATTGTTTCATGCTTTGTCCACCACAATACCATGTATATAGTTGGATCTCAATCCTATGTCGATAAGTAATTGTCTCATGTTGTGTGCACCACAATATCATGTGAAGGCCATGTAAGATCGTGTTAATAACACCTATGGAAATAACCATAAATGATTTCCCAACAATATTTTAGAGGATATAAAACCTTAATTTTAATGAGAAGAAGGGTTTCCAAAACCCTAACTAACTTGAATGTTGAATGGATAAGAGAAAGAGATATAACTTGGAGGGAGAAAAAAGGGTTATCATATTTTTTTGTTCCATAGCTAAGCATTCACAAAAAAAACACAATAAAGTAGAATAAAGCTCGAAGAAGACCCTCTATATTAGACCCTCTATATTAGACATAATGTTTATTTACAACATAGTGAATTATTTTTTTTATATTTATATTGTAATTCTTAAGAATAATAAAAGCATGGTCTAATCCTTTAAGCATCCACCAGAAATAATCATAACAAAGTAAAGTAGAAGAGGAAGGGGATTCTTTAGAAGTATGTATATGGGTACAATGTTCATTTACTCCTTTACTAAAGTAGAATAAAGGAAAAATAAATCTTCTATATATTTACAACATAGTGTTTCCATTTGTGTGGTGTCCATCCAAGCTTCTATCATGTAATGTTTCTCTTTTGTGCTATGGACTTAATCATGCTCTGTAAGTTATCTCCACGTTGTCTCTAATCCATAGTAGCATAATTCGTACGGTGTAGTAATGAAAAATTAAAATTTGAAAATTAATTTAAAAAAAAAAAACTTAAACACTATAAAACATAAATACCATTTAATTTATACTTTCTTATTAAAATAATTATTAATAACTAATTTTGGTCACTCACACTTGCCATATGGCAAGTTATTAAAATTATATTTTTTTGTTTTTTAAATATATTTGATTTTATTATATAAATATCTATATACATTTATATTTTTGAATACTCGATTAAAAACTATTATATATAAGCAATCTACTTTCTGTATTTTATTTGTACTAGATTTTTTCGTTAGTATACTCAAAATATTTCTATACATCTATCACCCACCCCATCCATCTCAGCATGTTTCGGAACAAGCTGAACAAGGACGTCAGAACAATGTTCCGTACCGTTCAGTAACGGGTGAAAGGAGGCCAGCAATATAACATTTGAACCTCGTATTTGAACCTCGTGGGGCAAGAATCTACAACATAGTGAGTTATCATTATCATATGGTGATTAGAAAATAATTAAGTTAAATATATAAGACCATCTATCCTGCATTTGTTACATTTATTATTTGCTTAGAATTTGATCATGAGTAACATATTGAAAATATTTACATTATAATATTATATTAATATTCAAATATACATATTTAAATATTCATTAAAATAACTATATATATATATATATATATTAAATTTAAAAAATATAATATGTATACTTCCATAAATTTTAATAATCATATCATTAAAAATATATAAGAATCAAACTAAATTGTAATTAAAAATTATTATTATTATTATATTATTAAATATATATAAAAAACTTAAATGTATTTAAAAAAATATTCACAATCACATTTCAATTCAAAATAATTGCATTTCAATTGGATATAAAATATTATTCTAGTAAAGAAAGAAAAATGTAGTATCAAAACGATTTGAATATGATATCGATTGTCTTGGACAATTATACCATACTGATATTCTAATAAGTCAATAGCTATTAAACCATTGACAGTTAAAAGATTGGACGAAATTAATCCAAAATTGCTCAGCAACTTTCGTTGAATCGTGACAATCACAATCAATAAAATGCTTAATCAGATCGTCGCGATGTTAATATATATATCAATGCACATACATTGCTAGAGTATAAAGTTGGCCTAGGGTGTCATTTCCATAATGGAGCAGCGAAGTCATATTTGCCTGGAGACTGTTGAAGATGGAGGGCAGCGTGATTGGCAGCAATTACAGACTCGGAAGCAAGATCGGCAGCGGTGCATTTGGCGAGGTATACGATGGAACCGATTTACAGACAGGGGAGCATGTTGCAATTAAGATGGAGAGCGTCCACGCAAGGCACCATTACCTGTATCATGAATATACACTCTATGGAGTTATTTCCGGTGGAACTGGTATTCCAAACGTTAGGTGGTTTGGCACAGATAAACTTCATTACATTCTAGTTATGGATTTTCTAGGCCCAACGCTGGGAGAGTTATTTAAGTTTTGTGGGCATAAATTCTCACTTAAGACTGTGTTGATGTTAACTGATCAGCTGCTTGAGAGGATTGAACATATACATGCAAGGGGCCTTTTGCACAGAGACCTGAAAGCTGGGAATATTCTTATGGGACCGATTGGTGAAAAAGAGAACGTGGTCCACCTGATTGATTTTGGTTTAGCAAAGAATTTCCGTGACCCTAAAACTTTGGTTCATATTCCCTACAAGGTAAGCAAAGGTTTAATTGGAACTGCACGCTATGCGAGTATCAATAATCACAACGGCGTTGAGCCAAGCCGAAGGGATGATATGGAGTCCCTTGGATATCTTCTTATGTACTTCTTAAGGGGAACCCTTCCTTGGCAGGGTATGAGGCGGGAAGCAAATAAGAAGAAAAAAAATGAAATGATACGTCGGCAGAAGATGGCAACTTCTATCGAATCTCTGTGCGAGTCCTATCCTAAGGAGTTCGCATCCTACTTTCACCATTGCCGGTCTCTGGATTTTGAGGACAGCCCAGATTATACATATTTGAGGAGGTCGTTCCGTGATTTGTTTGTTCGTGAAGGTTTTCAGTATGATAATATGTTTGATTGGACCATCTTAGAGCAACAAATAGCACAAAGTTCTAGTGCTGTACCACGGCTGCCTCATGAACAGGCACCACCACCAGCTATTGACACGGTGCCAGGAGTCAAAGATGGCCATGATCCACGAGAGACTGTGAAATCTGCAGGAGAGGGAGAAGCTGAGATTTCTAAAACACCACAGCATTAGGCAGTAGTGTATCATATGCAAGAAATCCGATGTCAGCTAATAGGATAAGGTCATTACGACGATTTTAACAGCTACAATGAAGCTTGCAAATTCAAAAGTTATTTTACTGTCG
Source organism: Larix kaempferi (assembly GCA_027924585.1). Classification (NCBI taxonomy): domain Eukaryota; kingdom Viridiplantae; phylum Streptophyta; class Pinopsida; order Pinales; family Pinaceae; genus Larix; species Larix kaempferi. The sequence goes on along the minus strand of BSBM01000001.1, from coordinate 51,380,778 downwards.
AAGAATCAATGATGTCAAAACATTAATTGCATATAAAACATTGTTAAGTTGGTGCCAAAACAGTAATTGCATCTAGAATAGATTAATTTTATTGCATCTCTATTTGCACCCAAATTACCTAGGTGCTCTACAGATTTTATAACATTTTGTTAGGTTATAGTTTGCTTTAAATTAATAAAATATATTTGGTCAAAGGCGAACCTTTGTCTCATATACTCCAAAGCAAATATTCTTAGAGTGAGAAATGCTCGAAGAATGTAGGGCTCATCTTCAAAGCCATATATGTCCATTATCATTGTGTGATCTTCATAGACATGTACCAATCTCCAATTCTGGTGTTTGAACATAATTGCAACAACTCTTTATATTGGGGAATGGGGAATATTTTAGGTGGAAGATCATTATGCATAAGGAAATAAACCACAAACATGAACTTGTCCACAAAGGCTTGGGAACCTTGATTTTCAAGTTGTTCCATTACCAAGTCAATACACTCATAGATTAGTAGTTGTGCTCATGTGGTATCCTTTGTTTCTAGATCCATTGCATCAAAATATGGAGCATTGTGGTATAAGACTAGGTATAATAGATAAGAGGGGTATATGAAATATTTGATGGTATGGAAGTTTTCCAAATGGGCATGGATATTATAATCGAGGAACTCACATAGGTCATATTAGGTGAGCCTAAGGCTTGTAGGTGGGGTCAAAGTTTCCAAGAAGCCTAGCACAATGTCATCTACTCCCCTTCCATTGTCAAAGTTTCCAAGAAGCCTAGCACAATGTCATCTACTCCCCTTCCATTGTCATATTCTAAAATTAGACTAATTAGGGTTACAGATTTTCTAGAATTTTTTGAGAAGAGGGAGGATTTGTATGGTGAGGAATTTGTTGTAAGTGGGGTAGCTTGATTTAGATGTTTGGTTGGTAATTGGATTTTTTTGTTTGAGATAAGGCATAGTAGATTGGGGATAGGGTCTCGTCATCTAGTTGTTGTAGCTTAGGCTATTCTGGAAAGGATAACATCAAGGCTATAGCTTCTCTAAATATGTTACATATGGGTTTAATTATGATTTCATTATAATATAATTTCATTATAAGAGGATTTAATGGGTTTGGGGAGTGGTGGGTCATATTGTCGAGTTTACATTACATAACCTTATAGAAATTAAGAAACTTGTGGAGGGAAATCATTCGTATTACCCTAATGATAATCTAAATGTCCCTAATGATAATGATGATATATGATGATGAAAATGATGGTGATAATGTTGATGTATATGATAGTGGTGATGACGATAAGGATGATGATGATGATGACACTCCAAATTCTCCTAATGACAATGACAATGATGATCATGATGATGATGGCAATGATTATGATGATATATGACGATGATAATGTTGCAGATAATGATGATAATAGTTACTATCACTCATAAAATTAATTGGGTTAGAGCTTAAGAACTATTTAGGTGGATACTCCACCTACCTTTAGTGGATAAAAACAATGCGTCCTTCGAACGAAGTTGAAGGACATTTTAGATGAAATTGATGATTTTCAAAACATGCTTTTGTTATTGAAAAGAAAAAAAGTGTGTGTGTTTCTAAGCACTAAGACCAGATGAGCCCAATCTTGGCAATGAAATGTCGCCAAATTTGGCCATGGACCACAATAGCCTAATTCACCTGGTCATGATCATGTTTATTTCCCTAGGTGGTCATTTGGCTATTGTTCTAACAACATGTACATGTTTATGTAGACTTCTATATTATATAATAACATTGTTGTAATTGTATTATGCAAATTCCAAGTCACTTTTCTATGGTTGTTGATACTTATGCTCAAACACCTTGTGAATTTGACTAGTCTTTAATAAAATTGGAATATATTAACTTTTGGGCCACCAAATCAAGTTTTGTAAGTTGTTGTATGTAGCTGGGATAGTATAGAGACCATCCCCAACATCATATAATAAATTTGTGAGGCTTAGGGATCTTTTGGGATCACTTGGAAACTACCTACTTGATTTGTCCTCCCTTTGAACTTTTCTTTCTAGTTTCCAAATCTTATTGTATTAAAGCCTATTGTCAAGTCAATTGTTTCCATATTAGTTTGGGGATTTCATATGTCAACATACTTATAGTATTTCACTAAAATTTGTTGAGTTTCCACAGAATTCTTGGGGACTCACAACCACACGGTCCTTGTGACCATCCTAGGTGTGATGTACTCAGAGAATGTGAAACCCTCGAATTAGAGTCCTGACTTAACATTCCATGTGTATTTCTGGTCTACACTAAGTATATATATGATCATCAAAACCTTATTTCCCAATTTCATGAGTGATTGGTTGTGTTTGGGAAACCATCTTTCCCATGAGTGCTCTAGTGTTAATTGGACAAGATCCCTTTCAAGAGTTTATGTTAATTTAGAATTCAAAAGGGGGCTTGAGTATCGCTCTAAGGGGAAGACATGTCAGTAGGTATGTGTTGGGACTCATCCTATGAATCATATTGGAAAATAAGAAGGTTTTGGTTGAGCAAATAGAGAATCCTTTCTCAAAGAAGATGATCGAGCATTGGCCACTCATACCAAGAGAAGAAGGAGTCAATCCAACTTCAAGAAGGATAGTCATAAGGAGTCTCAACCTCCACAAAGATTTCAAAAGAGAAGAGGAACTAATCAAAGAAGAGATTACTCATCATTTCAATGTTTCACTTGTCACAAATTAGGACACCTTGCTAGAGATTTTCCTTCAAAGAAGAAGAAGGGTTTCCACCATAGAAAACATCAAGCACATCGAGTAGAAGATGAAAGTGAAGAAGAAGAGGAGGAAAGGACTCAAAAGAAGAAAGCTAAAGTAGAAGAAGAAGAAGATGCAGGAGAGTATGTTCTATTCTCTGCACTCTTTGGGTCTGTAACACCTGGAGAAGATACATGGCTCATTGATAGTGGTGCTTCAAAGCACATGACAGGATAGAAGAAGAATCTTTCATGACTTGAAGAGAAGACCTCTCCACAGAAGGCATCTTTAGGAGATGACTATCAATATCCCATTAAGGGAATTGGTGAAGCAAGCTACAAGCTTGATTCTGGAACTCCATTGAAGATGAAGGAAATATTATATGTACTAGGTTTGAAGAAGAACTTACTTTCTATCTCAGCATTAGATAAGAAAGGCTATAGGGTTGCATTCATAGATGGACAAGTACTCATGTGGCCCAAAGGGAAATCATTTGAGGATGCAATTGTTATTGGTGAAGAGGAAGGAGTGAAATACAAACTCAAGGGTTATCCAGAAGCTTCCCTTGTTCATGAAGCCACTAGCCCTAGTGAGCTATGGAATAGGAGGCTTGCTCACATTAACTACAAAGCACTACCTCATTTGAGAAAGGTAGTTATAGGACTAACATATTTGAATATTGATCATGATGGCACATGCAAAGGATGTGCAAAAGGGAAGAATATCAAGAACCCATTTCCAAAGAGTGAAACAAAGACTAAAATTACTTTGGAATTGATTCACTCAGATGTATGTGGACCAATTCCCTCCACATCCTTGAGTGGGTATGAGTATTACCTTACATTTATTGATGACTACTCAAGGAAGACTTGGATATATTTCCTACAGGGAAAAGATGAAGTCTTTGGAAAGTTCAAGGAATTTAAAGCCTTGATAGAAAATCATTTAGGAAAGAAGATCAAAATACTCAAGATAGCTAATGGTGGAGAATACACTTCAAAGGATTTTGAATTCATTTGTAAAGAAGCTGGAATCAAGAGGGAACTAACCACTCCCTACAATCCTCAACAAAATGGTGTTGCAGAGAGAAATAATATAACCATCATGGAAGCAATAAAAACAATGATACATGATCAAGACCTAGCTATGTATCTATGGGATGAAGCAGCCAGGACATTAGTCTATGTGCATAATAGACTATCTCATAGTGCTCTTGAATTCAAGACCCCAGAAGAAATGTTCACAAGGAAGAATCCTGAGGTAAGCCACCTCAAGATATTTAGATGCCGAGTCTTTATTAACATACCAAAAGAAAAGAGAACTAAGTTGGATCCTTCTGGAAAGAAGGGAATATTTGTTGGATATTGTGAAGCATCCAAAGCATTCAGAAAATACATCCTAGGATTCCATCATATGGAAATTAGTAGGGATGTGACATTTGATGAAGAGGCAGCTCTCAAGAGATCTAAGAAGTGCCAATATAAAGAAGTATATGAGGAAGATGCACCTCCCAGAATTGTAGAGGCTATACCCACCCTTGAAGATGTAACGCCTGAAGACCATAACATGATATAACCACAAGAACCCCCTACCATAAACATATCAAGAAAGAGAAAGCCAACATGGGAAAGAGACATTATAATAGGAGCAGAAAAGTATGGAACTCCTGAAGGTTCCACTAGAGTGAGCAAGAAACCAAAGTCATTCTCCAACTATATGGCTTTGATGTGTGATCTTGTAGACCAAGAACCTACTAGTTATTAAGAGGCAGTTCATGAGAAAGAGTGGGTAGATGCAATGGCAGAGGAGTACTAGTCAATAATGAAGAATGATGTTTGGGATATAGTTCCCAAACCAAAAGACAAGAGTGTGGTATCCTCCAAATGGATATACAAGATAAAGCATGCTGCAGATGGTAGCATTGAAAAGTATAAGGCAAGGTTTGTGGCCAGAGGATTCTCTCAGAAAGAGGGAATTGGATATGAAGAGACATTTGCACCAGTTTCAAGGTACACTTCCATTAGAACCAACATGGCACTTGCATCCATGATGAAGTGGGAATTACACTAGATGGATGTGAAGACAGCTTTCCTGAATGGTGTGATTGAGGAGGAAGTGTACATATAACAACCACAAGGATTTGAGGTTGAAGATAGAAGAACCCACATATGCAAACTAAATAAGGCTTTGTATGGGCTGCAACAAGCTCCCATAGCTTGGTATGGAAGAATTGATAGTTTCTTGACAAGCTTGGGCTTTACCAAAAGTAAAGCTGATCCTAATATTTATCTCAAGGTTATGGATGATGAACCTGTCATATTGTTGCTATATGTGGATGATCTATTTTTGACATGGAATGAGAAATAGATTATCGAGTGCAAGAAGAAGCTCTATTTAGAGTTTGAGATGAAAGATCTCGGATTGATGCACTACTTCCTAGGTCTAGAAGTATGGAAAGGCCCAAAAGGAATCTTTCTCAACCAGGGAAAGTATGCTATGGAAATCCTAAAAATATTTGATATGTTGGAATGCAAAGCCATGGCCACTCCCATAGATTCCAACCTGAACCTGTTAGCTAATGGCTCATTAGAGTTAGTGGATATGACTCCGTACAGACAGATTATTGGGTCACTGATGTATCTGACGAACACCAGGCTAGATATATGCTTTGCTATGAACACCTTAAGTCAGTATCTAGTGGAACCTAGACGTGTTCACCTGATAGCTGCAAAGCATGTGATGAGGTTCCTAAAGGGTACAATAGAGTTTGGTATATGTTATCTTGGAGATCATGATTTCAGATTGTATGGCTACACAGATGTTGATTGGCCAGGAAGTGTATAAAATAGGAAGAGCACATCAGAAGGATGTTATTGTCTGGGATCTGCCATGATCTTGTGGTTTAGCACGAAGCAGTCTAGCGTGGCTCTCAGCACAACTGAAGCAGAATATATTGCTACTTGCTTTGCTAGCTGTGAAGCAATATGGCTTTGGAAGCTGTTATCAGGATTGTTTGACTTAGAGATGGAACCAACTGTGATCATTCGTGACAACCAGAGTTGTATCAAGATGATAGAGAATCCAGTATTCCATGATAAGTCAAAACACATAGAAATCCGATATTTTTATATACGGGATATGGTGAAGAAAGGAGCTATAAAGCTCGATTATGTGAGCACTGACATACAAGTTGCTGATATATTGACCAAACCTCTCTCTCGAGTATTTCTGAGACAAGCTTGGTGTACTTCAGAAGGAACCTCCTCAAAATGGGGAGTGATATGGTCGATGATGATATGTGGATACTGGTATCGATGTGGATGCCTATATCGATGATGATTTTTTCTACATCGACGGTAAGGTCGATGATGTGGATACCTGTATTAATGATGAGGATACTTGTATCGATGATGAGGATACTTGTATCGATGATATGGATAAATGTGTTGATGATGAGGATACTTGTATCGATAATGAGGATACTTGTGTTGATGATGAGGTTACCTGTTTCGATGATGAGGTCGATGATGAGGTTGATGGTTACAACGATGAGGTCGATGCATGGTCCTTCGACTTTGTCTTAGTGGATGAGGAGGGATTGTATCATCCCTGGAATTCTGTCCCTGAACATATCTATAGACAGATGTCTTCTAAAAGTGGTCCCTAGTGGACGAGAGGAATTGTATCATCCTTGGACCTTGGTCCCTGAATAGATCTGTAGACAGATGTCTTCGAGAAGTGGTCCCTAGTGGACGAGAGGGATTGTATCATCCCTGGAATTCTGTCCCTGAACATATCTATAGATAGATGTCTTCAAAAAGTGGTCCCTAGTAAATGAGAGGAATTGTATCATCCTTGGACCTTGGTCCCTGAATAGATCTGTAGACAGATGTCTTCGAGAAGTGGTCCCTAGTGGACGAGAGGGATTGTATCATCCCTAGACCTTGGTCCCTGAATAGATACGTAGATAGATGTCTTTGAGAAGTGGTCCCTAGTGGATGAGAGGGATTGTATCATCCTTGGACCTTGGTCCCTGAATAGATCCGTAAACAGATGTCTTCGAGAAGTGGTCCCTAGTGGATGAGAGGGATTGTATCATCCCTGGACCTTGGTCCCTGAATAGATCTGTAGACAGATGTCTTCGAGAAGTGGTCCCTAGTGGTCAAGAGGGATTGTATCATCCTTGGACCTTGGTCCCTGAATAGATTCGTAGACATATGTCTTCGAGAAGTGGTCCTTAGTGGACGAGAGGGATTGTATCATCCCTGGACCTTGGTCCCTGAATTGATCCATAGACATATGTCTTCGAGAAGTGGTCCTTAGATGACGAGGCGACTCCATCATCCCTAGACATGATATGGTGTCTTAAAAGGATAAGGATTGTATCATCCTTGGACTTATGTCCTAAAGTGAGCAGGATTGATCATCCTATAATTAGATCATGTGTGTTGCAGAGTATGCTGTTATGTTGATGCTGTTGATCGAGAGGATCCAGATGTTGATGTTGTTGATCAAGAGGATCCAGATGTTGATGATGTTGATTGAGAGGATCCAGATGTTGATGCTCTCGATCGAGAGGATCTAGATGTTGATTCTGTTGATCAAGAGGATCCAAATGTTGATGTTGTTGATCGAGAGGATCCAGATGTTGATGCTATTGATCAAGAGGATCTAGATGTTGATGCTGTTAATCGAAAGGATCCAAATGTTGATGCTATTGATTGAGAGGATCTAGATGTTGATGTTGTTGATCAAGAGGATCTAGATGTTGATGTTGTGGATCGAGAGGATCCAGATGTTGATGCTGTTGATCGAGAGGATCCATATGTTGATGTTGGTGATTGAGAGGATCCAGATGTTAATGTTGTTGATCAAGAGATACATATGATGATGTTGCTATAGCTATTCAAGTGTTGTAGAAGATGATGATCCAGTATTCAATATCTTGAAGATGTTCCAGTAATTGTTTGAGTTACTGATGATGTATGAAGAAAGCTTCCAATGATTTATAGATGTATCATGTATCATGTAGTTGATGACTCCTTGCTCCTGTAGATGTTGTTATAATATCCTTCTCGTTAAGGGGGAGTGTTGAGATATTGTAACTTTTAAGAATATTATATTTGTACTTTATTATTCTGGAGATGTTTCATTCCTTCGTGGAGACCCTATTGTATATCCGAAGATGTTTATTCCTTCGAGAGAATGTGTTAACTAGGTTTATTAGATCTCCCTTGTGGGGTCGGCCCTGAGTTAATTTTTTAGGGTTTATTAGACTCTCATAGGAGAAGTCGGCCTTGTTAGGGTGAAAAGTCACTTAGGAGTTGAGTATAAATAGAGGAGGTGTGTTCCTTATTTATCTCACTCATTCACTCACTTGTGATTGGCGCAAAGGAGAGAGAGAGATTTGCATAATAGGAGAAGGAGCTCTTGTTTGTGACTACATCTCTGTATTGGTTGATTATCTATATTGAGGAAATCTTTGCTGGGTTTCCTACCCCATGAGGGTTTCCTAGGGTAAATATTTGTCTATCTTGTGATTGTGTTTCTTTCAGTGATCTTGCTTGTGAAATTAGGCTAAACTTAACAATTAGGTGGAAGAAAATTCCATCACCACTAAACCACATGAGGAGGAATATATGATGAAAAGGTATGAACAAATTTCTGATTTTTGTATTTCTTTGTGTCATCATAAGGTAGAAACCACTTCCGGGGAGGTGTTTTGCATGGGAGAGTTTCCTAGTATTGAGGCTCAAGTTTTTGGATCCAAGTATGATTGCAGTGAGAGGGATGTATTTTTGGAGGGGAGTCATCATGATTATCATAGGCTGGATGAGCTCACATGTGACAACCACATTGTATTGTCAAGCAGTCATGGAGTTACTTGGAGAGATTACTCCTAGTCACCGAAGAAGTGATGTTGCAAAGTTTGTCTAGAACTGATGGTACACAGAGATTCATGGAGGAAGTCATTGGGGGATTTCAACTAGAGGAGAGACATAGTGGTATTGTTGACAGAGTCTCTAGCTTTGACATCTACATCATTAGAAGAGAGTTAGAAGAGCTGAAAGATGATTACTTGGATTTGTTTATGGATAGAGACATGGCTCTCAAATTTGTTGAAGACAAAGAAACAACAGAAGGAGAGAAACTTCTTATGTATTTGGGAGATTCTCCTTCCTCTCCTAGGACCAATAGTGATGTGATGTGTGTGGATGATTGCACAGATGTTGCATTGGAGGAGCCTCATGCATAGGGTGAGCATGAGGAGTGTTCAGTGGTGCATGTACTTGATGGTATCAGTGATATGGGTATTGGTTGTAGATTGCTTGTTTCACACTTGGAGGATCATGAGATTTATCTATATGAGTAAGAATCATCTATGGAGGATCTACCTTAGTGAATTCCACTTGGACCATGTAGCATCAATGAGATCTATCCATCTATGGATAGGTGCATTTCAGAGATTAGGGCTCCTAGAGGTGAGAACAAATATTATGATTCCATTAACATATCCCACAATACCTATTTAGATGAGAAACAACCTATGCACATTTGGCTACCATTTGATTCCATTCATCAACATATGGATTGGGTGGAAGATTAAATGGAACACATGGAGATACCTTGCAAAACCATTTCTACTCATGATATGTGGAAGGAAGTTGTGCAAGAAAGTTTCGATGATGAGATTGACATACAACATGTTGAGGCATTTTCATTTCACAATGAAGAACGCAGCTTGCCTCTATGGAGGAAAGTCACAATTTTGGATGAAGCACACATGTACATTATTGTTGGACTAGACAAAAATGGATACCATGCATCCACTATTTCAATGGATGATCTTTATAAAGAGTTGCAGTTGGTTGGCATTCCTTCACTCCTAGCACCTAAGGATGTGAAAGGAAAATTTGGTTTGATGGAGGAACCATTTATATTGATGATTCATGAGAAGTAAGAGGCACATGTGTCTACCTATCAACTTGATTTTGATCACCTAGACAAACCCTTGGTCCTCCTTCAGTATGGTGAGTAACAGTGGCATCTACTTGCGCCACTTGATACTTGTCTCATGTACAACAATGCAATAGATTTCCACTTGAGATATTGGCGTGGAACATGTGATTGGAATGTGAGCCATGGGATTGGAGTGTTGTTTTCACATAGGGAAACTAAATTCTTCCCAAGGAGTATGGATTTTTCTTATATTAGTGGAGAGTTCCTTGACACATCTTTAACATTTTGTGAGAAACATGGGAATCAATGGTTTCTAGATGATACCTTTAGTCTTCCTGGAAGTACATGGGACTCTAACCTATTTCATTTGGGTAAGACATGGAGTAGTATTGTGAGAATCAGTGCTATCATGCACATGGCATATGAGGAGTCATACTTTGACAGAGAGCATCACTGAGATGATGCACTTGGTTGGGAGTGATGCACTACCAATATGGTGTTGGGATACTAGTACCTTATCATGCTTGGTGGATTTGGAGTCTTCATAAGGATCCTTATGCAGACACTTTACAGTGTAGTGGTGGATGCACCATACACCTTTCATATTTTAGGCTCATTTGGGACCTTGGGATCATTTTTGGACTCAGTTGTTTCAATTGGGTTAGTGGAGAAACAATTTCCCCTAGATGGAAGGTGGGAAGGGAGGTTGGGAATGCTTGCACAAGTAGGAAATGGTGGGCTATGAGGAAGCTCCAAGTCAAATCCAACATCATAACTTTACTCCAATTTCTTTCTAAAAAATGCATGACAATGGATTTCTTTTATAGGAAAATAAGTGGCTAACAAACAACTAGATCCAAATGTGAACTCTCCTCCATGAACCAACTTGAAGGTACACAAGGGGGGGACGATTAATGCCACCAAGTGTTTTAGGATCCAAATTCATATCTTTTGGGAGGAACGAGCCTTTAATTTGCTGTTGGGAGTAAGTGGTTCTGTAGTTTTGATAGTAGCATATCTATCGAAAGAAAATCCGTGCAGGTGTAGCATGGGAATTTTTTAGATAACCTTCCCTATAGCATAGGTCAACTGTGTATTACTCACACTACCCTTTTTTTTGTCTATTCCTTGGCACTTATGGACTCATGTTCTGTTTTGGATCTATTGAGGATTCCTGTGGTGATATGCATTATTTATGTTGATGACACCTTACTGGATGAACCATTGAAATAACTCATGTTAACAAGAGGAGTACATCATATTGCATCCATTCATGGCATATGAGCAGCTACAATAGAACAAAGGGGGCGCAATCCTTCAATTCTCACTCTTCACTAGAGAAAACACCGTGCACTTGGACCGCTGCTGCTACTGGATTATACCACATCACACTGTAGCTCATATCAGACCTACAAAAAAAAAATTAATGGTTACACTAAATCCATGAAAGGAATTGGGTGTTCTCTTCTTCAATCACTAGCTGAATTGCTTCAACTAGCTACATTGGACAAAAGGAGCACATCTCCCAACTGGTTGCAAAGGGGCACATCTCCCAATCATAGAAATGGGTACACCACCCAATACTTTCAAAAGCATAGATATCTCCAGGATGAATAGTCAAAATGACAAAAGATTCCTAAGGAGACTCTCATACTCCTTTTATAAACCTCTGGTAGCTTTCTTCCTTTCTTTATAGAGCCTTTCTTCTTGAAATTTAAATTATCGATTAGTGGGGGATTCTTTGGCAAGTTGCACTTGCATATGGACCCACTTGCCTCATCAATTGTTCCCTCACTGAATAAGATTAGAATATGTAGCTTTCTCGAGACTCTTTATGGAAATTTCTACTTTCTTTGATTTTCTACTGCTTTCCTGCTTTTAGGATGTTTTTTATTGATTTGGGATGTTTTTTAATGCCTTTAGCTACTTTTACTGCCTTTAGCTGCTTTATTTCCATATTTTATGAGAGAGACACCTCATATGGGTCCCAATTAACCTCCTAGGTGCTTGCTTGAACTACTTAGACTAATATTGCATTAATAAATAAATATTGGCCTCATTACAATTTAATAACTCAAGCCACCACATTAATGGATTTCCAAAATAACTTTTGATCACGATTAATTATTTTCATCTAGGGATTAAAACCAAATTTTTTTTGTGAGTTAGAAGAGAAACCTTCTATTAATCAGAGAAACAAATACATAATGATACAAATATAGGACGATGGATTTCCCCATAGAGAATACGGGATTGACTACACAAAATGTCCCATCCATCACTAGATGGCCAATGAACCACCAATCAACCCATTGAACATACCAAACTACCCTTAATACAAATATTTTATCATTGCATTGACCATTGTGGATCCTTTTTATTCCTACGAACATCAATCCACCCTGCAGAATTATTAGGAGCTGATGAGTTTGAGATTAGAATTAGCAGATGCAATGGGATTTCTGCTACTTTTCTCATGTTCAACATATTTGCTTCCTTGTCTCTTTCTGAATGGTTGGATTCGTGAGGGCATTTATGGATACCCGAGAGTGGTAACGAAACCAAAATCATATCATTCACTTCGTCAAGAAGAGGGGACCTTTCTATGGTAGCTGGGGGCAAGACCGTAGCAAAATAAAGTTGCATATGCGATGAAGTATTGTGGACAGTATTAATTGGGGAGCGACCACTTGGTTGAGGGACAAAGATACTCTTGTGCTTCTTTCCATCTTTCCATCCTCTTGATCACCTTTTCCCAGAAGAGACTAGGAAAATAGGTCAGACTGCTTGAAGGTGTCAAGGTTGTTGACAAGTTCTACATCTGAAGGTCGTGTGTTGATAATAAATGAGCTACAAGTGGGGCTTGGAGCCTCTCCATTCGATGAATCTATTGTCAGGAAACCCCTTGCAAATATCTAGCTTAACGCAAATCCGATAAAAAATGGCTAAGCCTTTTGAAATCCTCTCTCTATAATTCTTATTGAAATTTCCCAAACTAAAGTTAAAGAATCTGAAGACCAAATATGTAAGGCGAGATTGAGAAGCATTACTCAAAATGGTGTAATCATGTAGTTGGGGCCTACAAAGGGTCGAAATCTAGCAACCATCTCTACATAGATAACCCTGAGCTTCCCAAAAAAAAACCCATTTTCAAAGACTTGATCACAGTCCTCTTGTAATGAGAAGCATGCAATGAAGTACCCCTTAGAGCACATATACAACTCATGATACACTCATGAATATTTCTTTATCCACTCCCTTAATCTCATAGTAGAGGGACAAAGCCCATTAACTCTACAAATGAGGGCTGATCTACCGAAGTTGAATCCATTGGTGATGGCGTCTGACAAGGGATTGCATCTCCTTAGCTAGGGTTTTTGGTTCGTCTTCAATTTTTTGAGCCATCTTCAATTCATACATGATTAAAACCAAATATTTGGGGACATGACACTAAGGGATTTATACGCCTAAAGAAATTTTTCTAATATTATGTGCAAATGGGAGTTTGATTGCCAATTGGCGATGGAAAGTAATTTGACACTTAAATTGCCCCCATAAACAAAATTCTTCATTTGGTGCTTAATTATCAATGGAGATTTAACTTGGGATTAGATTCAAAGAAAATATATACAAGGAATATGCAAATGTCCCCTCTACTTCTAGTATAAAGAAACAAATTTTCACATCATCATGAATTGTCCCTTTACTCTATAGGTTTGGAAGGATTTAGCTTTCCATACGGGCTTTACATTACCTTGGGAGTGTCTCACAATTGAAGATTGCTTGAGGAAGTGGTTTAACTCTGCTTGAGTACATAATTTAAAAGCTTTAACTCTTATTATAGCTTGGGGTATTTGGATGGCTAGAAATAAATCAATCTTCTAAGATTTAGGTACAAATCCCTCCATCTATCATCTTCAATGATTAAATATCATGAGCTACTATCTTGAGAAGCATCTTGAAAAAAATACAATATTGATCTAGCCTAAAGTCATTGATAGAAAACAACAATGGCATTATTTTGATAGAGAAACCCAAGGTGTGCCAAGCATTGGGGGGTGTAAGTGGTATTATGTATCTTAGTGATACCTATAACCTCAAGTTTAAAGCAAGAATCAGACAAGGATCTAACAACTTCTTCGAAATAATGTCATTCAAAATTATACTTTCATTCACAATAAAGAATGGATTAGATGCATTATAGGTTTTTAGAGACTCACTCAATGTCATCAATTAGGAAAAGAAAAAGAATCACTATCACAACTTAAATCTTCTTTTAATATTGGAGGAGGTCTGGAGACTAAGCACAAGCTTCTCAAATCTCACCTTGAATCATCTCTTCGGATAAACAAATATTATTGTAGATGGAGAATCGAAGGGGGGTCTCCAACTAAACAAAGGGAAATGGGTCATCCTTAGAGAATAGGTGTTATCTATGAGTTTTATCACAAGCCATTCTTTGAGGAATTGGCCCCAGTTTATCAGCACTAAACTCTAATATGCATATCTTCTTCAATCTTATGTTTATATTTTTTGTCATGTTTTGTTCCCGATGACTGATCTTTAGTTCCAGATGATTGATCTTTCAGCATGTTTAGTTCCTAATGACTGATATTTAGTTCTAGATGACTAATATTGGCATGTTTACGAGATGGTTGTATCTTTTACCATGTTTTTCTCTTTTCAATAACCTTTCATCTCAATGGGAATTTTTTTTGGAGAAGGCCCTTATAGAAGATTTCCAAACTTCCTACAGCGGCAAGTTTTAACTAGAAGAGGATATCAGGTCCACCATATACAGGGATCAAATGACTACAGAAGAACTCAATCTTCTTTTTGTACTAAAAAATAATGGCAATAACGGCTTACTCTTACCATGGATGTAATACCAAAAAAATATTATTATTATTTTTTTATTTATTTATTCTGTGACAATTATTTTTATGTACTAGTTATTTAAAACTCAAAAACACAAAGTGACACTTTGCACAACAAACTATTTTTTTTATTATTAAATAAAAGAAAAATGAACTTGGAGAGTACCAATCAAATCCAATCTAAAACTCAACAACCACACAAGATCCTAAATCCTATGGATTTATCGATTGATTGAAGATTTGATTGGGATGGCACAAGACCTCAGAAAAAACTATATATAATACTACACTGAGATAGAATGGGATGTGGGGTTGTGCAGAGAAGAACTGTGTTGAGTGTTCTCTCTTTTCATAAGTCCATCATTGCTTGTTACAAACTCTGAGACAAAGAAAGTGTCGTTTGGAAGTGTTGCTTGATGTTCTAGTGTGTGGTGGTGATCGACCTGGTGGAGCTGGGAAAATAGTTGAGTTTCTCTCTCCTATGGTTGGGAGGAGCTAATTCTCCAAGGATTGGGTAGATTTTTTTTATGAATGTATGGAGATCAGGCTGATGTATATATACGGTTCTCATATTTTCTGTTATATACAAATATTTTAGGGAATGTGGAGGGAAACTCCCTTGCATGTTGTTGTTGTTTTTCTTTTTTTTCTTTTTTTTATGTTTGCAGGTCCGTACCGAGAGGGTGATATCTAGAACCAGATTCCATTAAACTTATGCATAGATCAAATTATTTATGTATTTTATCGTTGTGTGAAAGAGAGATTCCAGTGAGGATTTTGACACCATTTATTTATGTTTATGTTTGGATGTGTTAATTTTTTTTAATGGAAGGGAGGTTGTGACCAAGTTGACCCACTCCTTTGTTTCGATCTCTGCAAGGAGATTCAAGCCTTTATATTTTGAAAATCAAGTGTGATCTCTGTAAAATACTTCACCCATTGGCTTCGGATTACATTGTATATACTTTCTTAATAGAGTCAAGTAAGTAAGGTTCCATTAGAGGACTGTTCCAATGCTTTGTTAGTTGATACCCATTTTCAGAGGGCATATTTTCCATATAGCAGAGTTGTTGTTTTTTTCATATTCGATTAGTCAATTTAGATTGAAGGGATTTTTCCCATTGAATTACCAGAAGTGAAGAGTTTTTTTTCTTCCTTAAATACTCCTGTAGAGTTTGCATGTCTTCATGTGGTTTATATTTGTTTTTTTCTCCTTCACAGGTTTTATTGGTTGGTTTGATTGACAAAGTACTTAAAAGCAGTTTGGTTGAAGAAACACATCTCCCCGTTAGCAGGTTAATTTGTGATCTCAGGATACTGTCATTGCATTGGACCAATATGAAATAATTATTTTAGGGTGATTTATCTATTTATTCATACCTACACTCAATTACCAGATACAAAAAGAAAAAATTTATATGATTTGATAGATGAAGGACGTTGTCATCCTTATCTGCATTTTTAGTCCCTACCGTAGGCAGAGACTATATGTTCTGCCTTTTTCAATTAATTTCGAATCAAACCATTACAAAACGTCATATTTATTAAGGTTAACTAAAATAATGTTATTTTTTGTTTTCCTTTAATGGCGGCTGCACGAAGATGGTCCCCATTTACGTTGCAATGGGGGCGCTCTAGTAAAAAAATAAAAATAGTGTGCATGCACCTAAGGTAGCGTGCAAGTGTTGCTAGGTTTAGTATCGAACCGAGGTGCATGCGCGTGGATCGCACGTGTGCGCAATGGTGGCACGCACCCGCCTCTGTTAAAAAAAAAACAAAAAAACAAAGCACAATTTTCCATTGTTCCATTTGGCCGAGCGTGTCTTCCTCCTCAGTGTGAGTGTCGATTCAACCACCAAAGGAGGCCAATTCGACTCCAAAACCACCCAACAACACCCACAAACTCATCAACACTTCGATTAATAGGTAAATATCACGTTTTTTTTTTCATTATTTGTGTCAATCTTTTTATTTTTTTTGTTTATTTAATTGTAAATAATTCCCAAATTTTGAAAACAATGAACGAATTTTCTATTGCAGATTGTAAACTGAGATAATGAGTGAACAAGATGTTAACCTCGAGTCTGGTGGAACACAAGAAAACCCAAACCTTGGACCTAATGCCGAAGAAAACCATGAACACAATCCAAATGCCGAACAAAACCAAAACCCCCAACCCAATTTTGAACAAGATGAACTTAACCATTATGTAAACGAAATTCAAGTGCACACTCGCGAGCTTAGAAACTCGGGGGAACCATCTCGATTGTCTCTTTCCACGTCAATTGAGAACTCAATTGACTCCCTCATCCATGCACACCAGCAATTGACCGACATGACTCAATTTAGAGCTAGGATGCGAGAGTACTACTCTACGGACATCTCCAAGGAAGCAATAAAAGATTTGAACATTACAAAAGTCCAATTATATAGTATGTTCACCGAACTGAAAACAAACCAACCACCGAACATTACAAAGCTATGTGTTTGCATGGATTGGTATCATTACCAACTATGGAGGGACAATTGGATATGGAGGTGGTTCATGGTGTATGATAAACCTCCTTGCTATAATAGGGAGGTTCCACAGTGCTTCCTTCGCCAACTATGGGCTAAGTTTTGCCTCGGTTTACATGTCAACTATTTTGACATAACCGAGTTCCAGGGTGTTGGGCATGGCTCTGCCCAATATCAACTTGCTTCCAGGAGGAACCCACTGAGAGGGCCACTAGCTCCGAGGCACGACCCCAACCCCTCTCCCCCAGCCACCTCAGTTTCCCACAAGCTTCATCAGATCGAGGTGGCAATGAGGAATGTTGCTCGTGGACTCCTCAGACACACATCCTTTGTAGCAACAACTACAAAGGAGGAGGTTGGTGACCTTGATAGAGATCCAAGTGTAGGGCCTTCACGATATGACCAGGATAGAACCATGACCGATGGTAGCCCATGCTGGGCATTCTAGTTCGACGGGGACAATGCCACATCTTTGTCCCCATTGCGGGCACACTTGCCCTGGCCCGATCGAGGGTTGTTATATGGATCGGGTCAACAATTTTTTTAATGTGTTTTCAATCATCACTTGATAACTTGTAAAGTATTTTTAAAGTATTTGTGTTTGACTTAAACTATTATTTTAATGTACAGTTATTCAAAGCTGATACACCAAAATGGGAGAACGTAGAATCTCCCAACCTAGATGCATCAATGGCAGCTGCAACTGAAATTGCGACACCCCCACACGGAGGTATTTTCAGTATCTGACACAATTTTGTTATTACTTATGTCATTTATATTACTCAAGTATTTATATTTATGGCATAAATGTTGATAGTTCATACAATCTTTTTGAATATCTTGATTTCCTAGATAATGACTTATTTAACATGTCCATAACATGCATGCATTTTGTTGTCCACGGGTGTTCTGTGACTACGGTGATCAACCACCCCCGCCAGGGATTGGCACATTACCATATACATAGGTACAATGCGTAGTTATAAACATCCTTTTAATTTGATTTGTTACGCCTTACTATGGTTTAATTTATTGTTTGTTTACTAAATTGTTATATTACAAATGTATATATAGGTGCCACCAACAGCTGCGTCTCCCCATTTTATTCCTATGTATCCACCCTCTCCCATGATTCCCCTCTCTCGCTTCCATCTAGACCCCTCCCTTCCATCTAGCCCCCCCTCTCTGGCCATACTCCTCCCCCCTCCATCCATCCTCCCCCCACTCGCCCCCCCCCCCCCCCACGTCCATACATCCTCCCCAATTTATCCATGCCCCCATGTCTATCCATCCTCCCCCATTCGTCCATGCCCCCCCTTCCTTCCACCTTCCCCTCTTCATCCACAACCTCCCATTTGTCCATCCTCCTCCCTCCATGCAGGACTTCCCTCCCATGCACCATCTCTCAACATCCCCCATAGCCCTTTTCGTTCGATACCCTATATCCTACAACCGGCTGGGGTTCATCATCCACATGGTCCTCCTCAACCCCATACCATCGTTGTTGGCTTGGTTTTGCAACCAAGATTTGTGCAATGGGAACCTATCAACAATGTGATAGTAGTTTCAATATTGAAAGCAAAAACAATTATAAATTAAGTCTAAATCTAAACTAGCATGTACATATAACAAATAATTTTTTTAAAAACGATTCAAGAACAAGAAATAAAAGAATAGGTGTTTTGTATTAAGATACCTCAAATGGTGAGGATTTGTGTTGAACAAGTCCCAAGGTGAGTAGATCCAAGCTCCAAAGGTCTCTTCTCCAAGATGCTGAAAATGGCCAAAAGTCTCATGAGAGATTTTTGACAGCGTGAGGATAGGATGACGGATGGATGGAAAGTGAGGAGCCCCTACCACCTTTTTACAGTTTTTGGTGGTGGGGTATACCATTATGGTTTTGAGGAAACCAATGGTATTGACCAACATGGTTTAGGTACCTTTTCCCTCCTTTTTCCTTTTTTGAATATTTTGAATATTTTTATTCCCATTTTAATATTTTGGAGAATTCTAGACCCTTTTTGAGGGTTTTTTATGCTTTTTGAGGAAAAATATTCATTTTGAGGGGAAAAAAGGGGTGTATTATGGTATTTTGGTGACCTTTTGATGGCTTTAGAGGCTCAAATGGTGGAAAAGTGGACAAATGGGTCATGTGAATAAGGAAATGAGCTAGTGAGCACTTTTTGGGTGTTAACAGATTGCCCCCTGATGTGTGAAGGCAGGAGCTCATCGTATGGCCGATATACATCATATTTCTTTTGTCTTTTTCTTGGGGTTTGGGGAAGAGAAGAGACTAGTTGGAGACTGGATCCATGGCCCTTGGAAGCTGCAAAACAAACAATATTACATGGCCTCAATATGAATGAGGAATAATCTCTGATAATGGACGAGGCGGGCATACCCATGCTCGTATATATACATAACAATTAGTCCCAAGAAGGGGGACCTGAATAATACATAACAAATCTACTGGTACATCATGATGGTCCATAGGGGACACTATTTTGGGATGTACTCATGATCATGACGTGATTGATCTCAATAAATGATACACTGGAATAAAGCAACAACCATTCTGAACAAGGTCTCAGAAGGGTTGATGAATTGTTGAATCTAAAGGTGTCTAACATTTGTAGGGACTCAATGACTTTGAGTCAACTCTGAGGAGTATATGTAACTGTATACTCGAGGGAGTGCAAAATTGGGGTACATCTGAATATTGTCGCCATGCGCAACCCGGATATCTATAGAAAAAATGTAACTGGTTGTTTCCATAGGTAGACTCTCAAATGTGGAAGAGTCAGGTGGTATCCGGGGTCTTCAACCAATAACTGAAAGGACCAATACCCTGTGCGAGTCTCAATGATGCGATCAAGGTGTTGAAGTCGAGCATGTGAGAAACAATAATTTGGAGAGGTACTTAGGACTCTTCTTGAAATGATCCGTAGGCACTCATCATAAATGGTGATGAGTCCAAGACATAGGGACCTCTAGGTCTATCCTCTGGAATAAATTTGGGTGTCGTCGACAGAGGGAGACCAACAACTAACAAGGCAATGATGTTTCCTTGATAGAAGCATGAGGTGTAGAACTGAAGTGTGGTAGTACTGATGGTAGGACTGACATACTTGTGGGGATGGGAAGTAACTGGGGTCATAGAGTGGGTAAACTCAAACTTTCTTTGTTCATAGCATGATGACATGGCTGACCTGGTAGTGTAGGGAACTGATTTGTAGGTGTGGGGATCATAGATTTTAGGGACTGAAGGGTATGTATTGACTCTAGGGGGGTCAAGCTGATGGGTGCTGTCGAGGGATTCTCAGGGTGACATACTGCAGAATACTCTGAACAACGGCGACCAAAATGGGGAAGCTGACATGTGAGTAGACGTGATCTGTTGTGGCACCGAGAAGCACCATTGGGTCCTTATTTGTAGTTTTAATGAGCTCCAAGTGTTGAAATATTGTAACTTCAAAGAATATTATATTTGTATATTATTTATTCCGGAGATGTTCCATACCTCCGATGTGATTATACTATAAATCCGGAGATGTTTATTCCTCCAAGTTGGTTGTGGTAACTAGGGTTATTAGACCCACCATGTGGGGGTCGGCCCAGTCAGTTATAATGGGGTATTTAACCTAATGGTTAAATACGAGCCTACATGTACTTGTGTAAAATACATATCAGAGTAGTGTATAAATAGAGGAGGTGTGTTCCTCATTTGATACACTCACACACTTGAGGATAGCGCACTTGTGGAGGAGAGGTCTGCTATTGTGGAGGAGGAGATCATGTCTCAGGGTTTCATCTTTGTATATTGCTGGTCATCTATATTGAGGAAGCTTTGCTGGGTTTTCTACCCCATGAGGGTTTCCCAGGATAAATCTCTGTCTCTTGTGTTTATGCTGTGCTTGTTGTTTCTTCAGTGATCCTGTATATGCTATTATTGTGAAATGGAATGTAATGCTGCTATTTTCTGTCTTAGAATATTGAATTTTAACATGGTATCAGAGCTAACCTGAAGGAAGACAAGGTATGGCACTAAAGACACTTGCTTTACTTACGACAATTTGAAGGTTAGGGTTTTACATAGCAAAAACCAGTCATCGTAGAACTTTCGCTATAAATCCATTTTGGAGAATTTTTCGGATCTGAAATTGTTACAGGACGAAGATTAAATCTCCAGGTACCTTGTGTCCAAAGGACAACCTCTAATTCGTTGTACTTTGTGATTTATGATCTGTACAATATAGGGTTTCTGCCTCTTCCAGATCTGAGTCAAAATCAGGTGACCTTGGGAAAAAGGTCATATCTTGGGCTAGGAAGCTCCAAATGAAATTTCGTAAAAAGTGACAGGTATTACACAGTCTGTAATATCTCATAAAACTTTTTCAGAGGCCGAAATTGAACCAGTGACACGTGGCACTCCGTACAAGTTCTCTCTCCTGTATTATCCCATAAACAGGTCATGTTGCGACACTTGGCATAACTCTCTCTCAGAGAGTCCAATTGAGGTCAGACCTATCAGGATGGAAAGATAACAGGCCGAGATACCTCAGTAAAGTTTTTCAGAGGCCGAAGTTCAAACAGTGACACGTGGCACGCCGTACACGTTCGCTCTTCTGTTTTATCCCAAAACAGGTCACGTTGCGACATTTGACATAACTCTCTCTCAGAGAATCCAATTGAGGTCAGACCTGTCAGGATGGAAAGATAACAGGTCAGGCTATCTCAGAAAATGTTTTTAGACCCTGTGGATTGAAAAGTTTGGAGTTACACCAGAAACAATCAGGTACATATTTCTGTCAAAACAGAATTATTTTTGAGTACCTTCATTCATGGCTTCCGGAATTTAGGGCTTTGAAGAAAGTTGGAATTTTTGTAAACGGAGACCACGGATGAATGCTACTCATCAAAATAGAGATTTAGAGACCAAGATCAGATTTTTTGGTTGGGTAGAAGGCCGGGCTTGATCAAACCCTAGTTCGGGACTTTGATAAGAAAAGTGGAAAATTAGGGCTTCTGTAAAAATGGGAATTTTTGAAATCTGTGACCATGGCTGGAAGCTCCTCAGAAAAATAGAAGCTTAGAGCTTTGGATCAAACATTTTGATTGGGCAGAAGAGTGGGATTCATCAAACCCCAGTTCAGGGTCATGTCCAGTGAATCCGGAAGTTTCAAAGGCAAAATTGAGGAGTGAAACTTTGCAGTTTTCAAATTCTGAATATATCAGTTTGATCAGCTCATCAAGGCGCATATTTCTATCCTTTCGGAAGTTTGAAATTCAAAGTTTGAATTTTTGGGGTTTCTCTGACAAACCCATATCCAGCTCCAGGTCTAGTTCTTGCAAATCAAGTGGATAGGGTTAATCCTAGAAGAAGATGGATTGGTCACCTGCATAAGTGAAGGAGTTCCTGTTTCAGAGGGAGATGAGGCTAAGGCTTTACATAAGGAGATTACAAGCGATCTCGACATGACTCATCGAGGTATGTTTTGAGATTTGTTCATGATTAAGTTTATGGTATGTTTGTCTTCATGTTATTACGGTTAGTACAATCTTGATTTTAGATTTGTTGTATCACCTTAACAAAATTATGAATGCATGATAGAAGATATTCATTGGTTAGGGTGTTGACACTTATGATTGTACTAATGCATTATGATGTTGTGTGAGGTTGATGTTGTCTGCTAACAAGATACATGTACATCACAAAAGACAAATCAGGTTCCATGACCATGAAAACATGAATACAAAGACTCATCCATAATCTTTGTTCTACTTACGAGGTATGTATGACTTTGTTATATTATGCTTAACCTATGAGACATGCAGGTTATAGCTCAGGATCTCTAAATCATTGAAGAGATTGTTTAGGTATGTTGTACATAACTAAGTAGGTATACTAACCCAGGTATGTTTCCCATGAATCTTACCTTGTGTTAGGATCCCTTATATAAGTATACTTGGTATGGTTGGTTATGCTTATTCATAAAGTTAGTAATCAAGGGATTATGCATATTATGTCTTTTATCTTGAGTGATGATATGCATGAGTAAAAGAAGACTTCCCTGGAATCTTGAATACTAATGTTTATTAACTATAATCATGACTATACATTCTCAAGATTATTTAGAACTATAATGTTTTGATAACATTTAGAACATACTAATGGGTGTATGTTTGTGTATGAGATCATGAGGATGACACTTGAACATGCACAGTGGTACAGAATGAATAGAAGTTCAAAAGACATACAGAAGATCAAGCGGGAGGCAACCACACAAACATAAAAGATAAGTATTTGAGTTGTTATTTTAAATAGTAAATGATATTTCCTGTAATAGGTTGTATGCATATTTGTATTCCTATAATATATCATGCTGAGTGTAAATATTCATAGAACATTGAATAGTATACTACTAATATGCATATGATTGGTAAATTGGACAAACATTCCATTGTTGCTTGTCTAGAATGAAACCTCTTTGCTGACATGCTGAGAGTTGTGCACACTCTCGATAGTATGTTCTGGTAGAGATGGAAGGCATCTAGATAGCCACTGTATGCATACAGGATATGGGAAAGTGTTGTGCCAAAGTATTGGTCAAATTAGCTGCAAAGCATGTGATGAGGTACATAAAGGATACGATAGACTTTGATCTATGCTATCTTGGAGATCATGACTTCAGATGGCTACTCAGATGGTGTTTGCGAAGAAAGTGTATCAGACAAGAAGAACACATCGAGAGGATGTTATAGTCTTGAATCTGCCATGATCTCATGGTTCAGCAAGGAACAATCTAGTGTGGCTCTCAGTACTGCTGAAGCAGAATATATATATAGCTGTCTGATCTGTCAGCTGTGAAGCAGTGTGGCTTCAGAAGCTATTATATGGAGTGTTTGACTTAGAAATGAATCAAGATATAAAATCTTGAATTCCACGATAAGTCAATAACACATAGAGATCCGATACTTCTATATACAAGATATGGTGCAGAGAGGAGCTATCAAGCTCGAGTATATAAGCACAGAGGATCAGATTGCTAATATCTTGACTAAACCTCTGTCTCGAGTAAAGTTTAAATACTTTCGAGACAAGCTTGGTATAGTCCAGAAGGACCCTCCTCGAAAGGGGGAGTAGCATAGTATCTGATAACAAGTCTGTCTCATCAATGATGAGGTTACCTATTTACTGCACTTAGCTACTTAGAATTATTTAGATTTAGAACTCTTATATATCTTTTATTTTAGATGTATACATGTTTTTGATGTGATGTATACATGTTTTGATGTTAGATGTATTAGTGAGAATACATGCTAGATGTATACATGTTTTTGATGTGATGTATACATGTTTTGATTAGTGATGTATACATGTTTTGATGTGATACATGCTCTTGGATATTTGTACCTGTATAGATGAGAATACAGTTAAGGGGATTGGATCATCCCTGGACTTTCAGTCCTAAAGAGAGCTGTAGACGTGAGGTCTTCGAGAATGAAGTCCTTGGTGGACTTGAGGGGATTAGATCATCCCTGGACTTTCAGTCCTAAAAAGAGCCGTAGACGTGAGGTCTCCGAGAATGAAGTCCTTGGTGGACTTGAGGGGATTGGATCATCCCTGGACTTTCAGTCCTAAAGAGAGTCGTAGACGTGAGGTCTCTGAGAATGAAGTCCTTGGTGGACTTGAGGGGATTGGATCATCCCTGGACTTTCAGTCCTAAAGAGAGCCGTAGATGTGAGGTCTCCGAGAATGAAGTCCTTGGTGGACTTGAGGGGATTGGATCATCACTGGACTTTCAGTCCTAAAGAGAGCCGTAGAAGTGAGGTCTCCGAGAATGAAGTCCTTGGTGGACTTGAGGGGATTGGATCATCCCTGGACTTTCAGTCCTAAAGAGAGCCGTAGACGTGAGGTTTCCGAGAATGAAGTCCTTGGTGGACTTGAGGGGATTGGATCATCCCTGGACTTTCAGTCCTAAAGAGAGCCGTAGACGTAAGGTCTCCGAGAATGAAGTCCTTGGTGGACTTGAGGGGATTGGATCATCCCTGGACTTTCAGTCCTAAAGAGAGCCGTAGACGTGAGGTCTCCGAGAATGAAGTTCTTAATGGACAGTTAAGGGGATTAGATCATCCCTGGACTTTCAGTCCTAAAGAGAGCCGTAGACGTGAGGTCTCCGAGAATGAAGTCCTTGGTGGACTTGAGGGGATTGGATCATTCCTGGACTTCAGTCCGAAAGAAGAGACGTAGACGTATGTCTTCAAAAATGAAGTTCTTGGTGAACATGTGAAGGGATTGGATCATTCCTGGACTTCAGTCCGAAAGAAGAGCCGTAGACGTATGTCTTCGAAAATGAAGTTCTTAGTGAACATGTGAGGGGATTGGATCATTCCCGGACTTTAGTCCTAAAGAAGAGCCGTAGACATGAGGTCTCCGATAACAGAATGATAGGACTGGATCGTCCCTGGACCTCGGTTCAAAATGTACGTGACAAATCCTAGAATTGCTCTAGGTTACATCCAGCATGAAACAGGGCTGGCTCTGTAGTTGTGATACATCCAGCATGAAACAGGGCTGGCTCTGTAGATGTGATACATCCAGCATGAAACAGGGCTGGCTCTGTAGTTGTGATACATCCAGCATGAAACAGGGCTGGCTCTGTAGTTGTGATACATCCAGCATGAAACAGGGCTGGCTCTGTAGTTGTGATACATCCAGCATGAAACATGGCTGGCTCTGTAGTTGTGATACATCCAGCATGAAACAGGGCTGGCTCTGTAGTTGTGATACATCTAGCATGAAACAGGGCTAGCTCTGTAGATGTGATACATCGAGCATGAAACAGGGCTATCTCTGTAGATGTGATACATCCAGCATGAAACAGGGTTGGCTCTGTAGACGTGACACATCCAGTATGAAAGAGGACTGGCTCTGTGGTGGTAAATCCTAGATCTGATCTAGGTCACATCCAGTATGAAAAAGTACTGGCACTGTGGTTGGGATTAGATCGTCCCTAGACATGAGACTTGTCTTAAAGAGATAAGGATTGATCATCCTGGAACTTGATCTGGATTGTATCATCCATGGACCTATGTCCTAAAGAGAGCAGGATTGATCATCCTTTAATATGATCATGTGATGACGATGCTGATGATCGATGCTGATGATCGTGAGATGACGATGCTGATGATCGTATGATGATGATGCTGATCGTGTGATGACGATGCTGATGATCGTGTGATGATGATGCTGTTGATCGTGTGATGACGATGCTGCTAATCGTGATATGACGATGTTGATGATCGTGTGATGATGATGCTACTGATCGTGTGATGACGATGCTGATGATCGTGAGATGACGGTGCCGATGATCGTGTGATGACGATGTTGATGATCATGAGGATCCAGACGTTGATGTTGCTATAGTTGTTCGAGTGCTGCAGAAGATAAAGACTCAGTACTGAAGATGTTGATGTTCCAGTAACTGGTTGAGTTACTGATGATGTTAAGAAAGTTTCCAATGATTTATAGATGTATCATGTATGATGTTGATGACTCCTTGCTCGTGTAGATACTGTTATAATATCCTTCTCGTTAAGGGGGAGTGTTGAAATATTGTAACTTCAAAGAATATTATATTTGTATATTATTTATTCCGGAGATGTTCCATACCTCCGATGTGATTATACTATAAATCCGGAGATGTTTATTCCTCCAAGTTGGTTGTGGTAACTAGGGTTATTAGACCCACCATGTGGGGGTCGGCCCAGTCAGTTATAATGGGGTATTTAACCTAATGGTTAAATATGAGCCTACATGTACTTGTGTAAAATACATATCAGAGTAGTGTATAAATAGAGGAGGTGTGTTCCTCATTTGATACACTCACACACTTGAGGATAGCGCACTTGTGGAGGAGAGGTCTGCTATTGTGGAGGAGGAGATCATGTCTCAGGGTTTCATCTTTGTATATTGCTAGTCATCTATATTGAGGAAGCTTTGCTGGGTTTTCTACCCCATGAGGGTTTCCCAGGATAAATCTCTGTCTCTTGTGTTTATGCTGTGCTTGTTGTTTCTGCAGTGATCCTGTATATGCTATTATTGTGAAATGGAATGTAATGCTGCTATTTTCTGTCTTAGCATATTGAATTTTAACACCAAGAAGGGATAAAAGTGTGCTATGAAATGGTACTGTCCTGTGGATTTTGTGAGCCCAGGACTATTCGTGCTCATGGGTGCTTTCATTTTTTAGGAGTCTGAAAATTATAAGAAGACTCTACAGTGGTTGTGAGTACCGTCCTGTGGGTTTTTACGAGCCCAGGATGGTGATTGCTCATGGTCACTTTCATGTTTAGAGAGTCTGAAAGCTGTAAGTGGACTCCATTGGTGTTCTTTTTCGTAAGTTAGTCTCCAAGGCCCGAAAAAGCATAAAATGATGCAAATGGAGAACTCTTCTAGCCGATGTGACTAGAGTATTCCTTTTTCGTAATTAGTCTACAAGGTATGGAAAATGGGTGAACTTATACCATGTAGATTCCCTTTCAGATACGTTTAGCGAGCATGAAATGAAGCAAAGTTGCTCGACGATCTTTTCATTGTTTTAGGAGTAAAAAAAGAGCTTAACAGAAACTCCCTAAGTGCCTTTTTCGTAAAAGGGATTGCTCGGCCTAAAAAAGGGGTAAAACTATACCGAACAAAAAGGGATTGATGAGACAGAGAAAATGTCTCAAGCATCGTCATGAGTGTGGAATACTGAATCCGGTGACATAAAGATTGTCAAAAAGGGGCAATGAACAATGTGGCACGCAAACCGAGGTGATGAGTGGCATTTTGAAAAAATGCCCAAAAATTATGGGGTGAGAGTGAGAAATGATCTCAAGCATCATCACGAGCGCGGAAAACTGAATCCGGCGATATCAAACTTGTCAAAAATGGACCACGGCCGATGTGGCACGCAAACCGAGGTGACGAGGGGGCATGGGAAAAATGCCCAAAAAATATGGAGGTGAGAGCGAGAAATGATCTCAAGCGTCATCATGAGTGCGGAAAACTGAATCCGGTGATATGAGACTCTTAAAACACGAAGGACGATCGATGTGGCATGCAAACCGAGGCGATAAGTGGCATTTTGAAAAAATGCCCGAAAATTATGGGTGTGAGAGCGAGAAGTGGTCTCAAGCATCATCACAGGCATAGAAATATGAGTCCTGCAGTGCAAATGTTGCAAAACACAGAGGTCATAAGGACTCCAGAATGGTCAAAGGAAATAACTAGGTTAAAAAATGGCTACAAATGAAGGTGACCCCACCAAGCCAAGGATGTAGTGGTGGGGAGAAATGATGACCCGCAGGGGAGAAATACTATGTGTATCAAATCAACTCAAATATGCAAGTGACATGTGACCTCAAAAATAGTTGAGATCACGAATGTGAAAAAGTGAGCAGGGTTATTGACCTGCCCCCATATGATGTGCATGGGGTTTGTGATTGTGGATCACATATGTGTTGGTTTGAACAATGGGCTCATTGAGGTGTTGAGATAGAGGTGATGGGGTAGGGTCAGAATGATTGATCATGCCCCTTATCCCAGGTTCGAGGTAATCTATTATGTCCCCGAACTCAGAGGTGTCAATGCGGTGAAGATGCTGTCTTAGAGAGGGATCAAGAGGGCATTGACCAACTACTGGAGGGGGGGTGTACCATGAGGCTGTAGGCCATGGTGGCATACTGAAGTGATGATATGATGATGGGGGAGTCCCGTTGTGGGGTGGATGCCCCCAGTATCTCTGATGGGAATCACGATGATGATGAGTAGGAAAGGTTTTGGTCCTGCCCCCATGTTGCGGACATGTGGTTTCCTCGTTGATTTGAAAGGGTTGAACATGTGTGTCAAAGGGATTAATGGAAGGGGCCGACCGGACAGAGGGGTATCGAGTGGAAACCGTGTAAATGGTGTTAATTTCTTCTGAGGAGGAAGATGGTGGGGGATGAATTTCCTCAATTTGAGGAGGGGATATCTCTAGGTCAGCATTATTCAATTCGTATAGAGCTGCTCTATAATCTGGGAGATCGAGGCAGTGATGTGAATAATGGACATAAATGTCGCATATCACACAAGGGTGGTTAGTGCAAAGTGTTTTGTCGTGAGTTTGAGGGTGTGGCTCAAGTCTTATCACTGGAATTTCGATGTCATCATCCAACATATTCATGTGTTCTTGGAGTGCAGGTAATTGTGGACATTGATGAGTGGCATGGCCTACTTCGTCACACAACGAGCACTTAGGCGGAATGCGAATAGTTGGGGGGTTTTTAGCTACCTTGGGGGTTGCTGGGGGGTGCGAGTTGTGGGTCCAGTGTTATAAGTTGGTGGGCCTCTACCCCCTGTGTTCCGTAACGGAGGTGGGGCGTTTCTGGATGTTGATGTCGTAGTCACTATTGGGGGTGGTCTCAGTTTAAATTATGTGGCAGAGTGGATGCAAGTGTGGTATTTAAACTGAAATTGATTTCCCTCGCTTGGGCGATTGATTACAAATGAAAGAAAAGACGCTTCGAGTTTTGCAAAAAATAAAGGCATTTTTGAAATGCAAATGCTTGAAAAAACTATTCAAAAATAATGGATCTTTGAAATAATTTAAAGGGAAGCAAATAACATAAATATTTCAAGAAATAAATGGATCTCTTAAAAGCTGCTTGGGTAAAGTATTGAGCAAATAAACAGTAAAACCTTGATCTAAATAAAATGCAGAAAATCTTTCTTTCAATTACCGAAATTTTTTAAAAAGACTTTTAATGGAGCATATATAAATAGTAAAAGATTTAATATGGCTGTAAAAATGCAGAAAAATTAATGCTGTAAAATATGCTAAATGGGCAGAAAATACAACAAAAAATATTTTCAAAAAATTGGCTGAATTCAAAAAACTGCATCGCGGGTTTTGGGAAAATAGCCGTGATGTGTAGCGCGGGTTTCGGCCGTGATGTTGCGATATGAAGCACGGGTTT
The DNA here is from genome assembly GCA_027924585.1 of Larix kaempferi. Lineage (NCBI taxonomy): Eukaryota > Viridiplantae > Streptophyta > Pinopsida > Pinales > Pinaceae > Larix > Larix kaempferi. The sequence continues at coordinate 51,350,676 of BSBM01000001.1, read as the reverse complement.
CGGCCGTGAAGCCACGATGTGCAGTGCGAGTTTTGGCTGCAAAGCCGCGATGTGCAGCGCGGGTTTCGGTCACACAGTCGCGATGTGCAGCATGGGAAATGGCCGCAAAGCCGTGATGTGCAGCACATAAAATGGCCATGAAGCCATGGCGCGCTGCGTGGGAAAACGCCACGAGGTCGCGATGAGCCGCGCGACTATCGGGCGAAAAACCGCGAGGCGAAACCCGAAAAACAGACGTCGAAAAATGAACCCGAAAATGGAAATTTCAGGTTATTAATGGCAATAGAAAGGGCCAAGATATAAAACAACAATGGATATGTTGTCTAGGATGGTATATCTATGAATTAAAATGATTAAAATTAACAAAAACTAAGATCTAAAGCAAAAAACTGAGATCTAAGACTTTGAAGCCAGCAGAGTCGCCAAAAACTGTTGGCTTGGTTTTGCAACCAAGCTTTGTGCAATGGGCACCTATCAACAATGTGATAGTAGTTTCAATATTGAAAGCAAAAACAATTATAAATTAAGTCTAAATCTAAACTAGCATGTACATATAACAAATAATTTTTTAAAAAACGATTCAAGAACAAGAAATAAAAGAATAGGTGTTTTGTATAAGATACCTCAAATGGTGAGGATTTGTGTTGAGCAACTCCCAAGGTGAGTAGCTCCAAGATCCAAAGGTCTCTTCTCCAAGATGCTGAAAATGGCCAAAAGTCTCATGAGAGATTTTGACAGCGTGAGGATAGGATGATGGATGGATGGAATGTGAGGAGCCCCTACCACCTTTTTATAGTTTTTGGTGGTGGGGAATACCATTATGGTTTTGAAGAAACCAATGGTATTGACCAACATGGTTTAGGTACCTTTTCCCTCCTTTTTCCTTTTTTGAATATTTTGAATATTTTTATTCCCTTTTTAATATTTGTGGGCATTCTGGACCCTTTTTGAGGGTTTTTTATGCTTTTTGAGGAAAAATATTCATTTTGAGGGAAAAAATGGGTGTATTATGGTCTTTTGGTGACCTTTTGATGGCTTTAGAGGCTCAAATGGTGGAAAAATGGACAAATGGGTCATGTGAATAAGGAAATGAGCTAGTGAGCACTTTTTGGGTGTTAACAACCGTGTCTTCTCCCACCATATCATCCCCACTTCCTGCCACTATTGTGGCATCTACTCTTCCAATATCCTCGTCAGTATCTCCAGTGGTTGCACCTGTAGTGGCTGCTACTACATCTACGCCCCCCCCATCACTGTATTAGAGCTAGTTGTCCAGCCATCTGCTCCACCTGCTAGCCCAGAATCCCAGCCATGTCAATCGTCGGAGGTGTTCACGGTGAGAATCAAGCTAATTTATGAAAATATTTTGATGCATTTACAAAAATTAATTTAAGCAATTGTGACTTTTCAATGAAATGATTGTTGTAAATGTTGTAGGATGGAATCGCTGAGAGGCTCTGTAGATCCAGGACACCTGTCCAATGTTTCCCACTCATGTCAGAGGTGATTTATTTAAGATTCAAATTCTACATTTGTTTTATAAATGTGGTAAATGTTGAAAATGCTTGAAAATGACGGTATCTTATATCATTTGTTCCAGATCCCGGAGAGACGGTCTACTCCTAGATGGAGCAAGACTCGAGGCACCAATAGCTCGAAGAGTAGGAAGATCGACTTTGGATCTGCGCCTAGGAGTGATAGCGGTGGTCACAATGCTTGACACACCATGTGTTATGTACATTAGCCACGATGTGGCACTTTTGTGCACCAGTTTTGATGTTCTTTGCATCTACGGCACGAGTTTCCATGTATTTTGTATCTACGGCATGAGTTGTCGCATTTTGTGTAGGGCACGAGTTGCCATTGTACGTACATTAGGAACCATGTTCCACTATTCGCTAGAAATTGTATATGTTTGGATGAGTTTTGTAGCCTTGATGTACATGGATTTTCAGTTATGTGATTTATATATCTCGTTGTCTAATGCGGTTTTCTCATGTTGTGTGTATCATGATGTGATGTTGTGTAAATTTGGGTTTTACCTAGATCTTAGAAGAGAAGTTGGATATCATAGTTCAGCTTGGTTTATCTTTCCACATGTAAAATCTTAATGGTAGCTATGTTAAGAAAACATTGTAAACATAGGCTAACTCAAACAAAATCATGTGTGAGAATTAATCTAAAAACAAACGGAATAAATGGATGGACAAATCACACCTCATGGCACATAAGATATATATTGGGAACTTGAGTACTAGGAAAAGAATACTTAAAAATAGAAAATGTCCATTGTCGTCAAAAGGTTAAAATGAGATCCAAAATGATTTTTAATAGCTCTACATAATGAGATCCAAAATGTCCATACTCTACATAATGAAATGTCGTCACTAGTATTTATTTTCACCATTTTGTCCACTTAAGATCATGCAACAAATTAATAACCAAGTTATGGAATCATTTCTTAATCAATTGTCACCATACAAATAGGACAACCTTGAGCACAATGTATAGCTAGCTCATTAATGCTCACTCATGGATATAACCACCTTTGATTTGATGACCATCACATCCACTAGCATCTTTTGGATGCCAGATGGAACCATCACCATCTCCATCATTACCATCACCATCATCATCACCATCTTCATCATCACTGTCATCTGTAGGTCCCTCATCACCGTGTCCATCATCATCACCACATTCATCATCATTGTCATCATTTTCATCACCATCGCCATCATCATCAACGCCTTCATCATCATCACCATCTTCATCATCACCACCATAACCATGACCATCAACTTCACCACCATCACCATCATCATCAACGTCACCGTCTTCATCATCATCACCATCTTCATCATCATCACCATCTCCATCTTTTGGATGTGAGACGGAACCATCACCATCTTCATCATCACCATCACCATGACCATCAACTTCACCACCATCACCATCATCATCAACGTCACCATCTTCATCATCATCACCATCTTCATCACCATCACCATCTCCATCTTTTGGATGCGAGACGGAACCATCACCATCTCCATCATGACCATCACCATCACCATTAACCTCACAACCATCACCATCTTCATCATCACTGTCATCTCTAGGTCCCTCATGACTATGTCCATCATCATCACCATCTTCATCATCATTGTCATCATCTTCATCACCATTGCCATCATCATCAATGCCTTCATCATCATCACCATCTTCATCATCATCACCATGACCATGACCATCAACTTCACCACCATCACTATCATCATCAACGTCACCATCTTCATCATCATCACCATCTTCATCATCATCACAATATCCATCTTTTGGATGCGAGATGGAACCATCACCATCTTCATCATCACCATCACCATGACCATCAACTTCACCACCATCACCATCATCATCAACGTCACCATATTCATCATCATCACCATCACCATATCCTTCTTTTGGATGCGAGACAGAACCATCACCATCTCCATCATTACCATCACCATCACCATCAACCTCACCACCATCACCATCATCATCACCATCTTCATCATCACTGTCATCTGTAGGTCCCTCATGACCGTGCCATCATCATCACCATCTTCATCATCATTGTCATCATCTTTATCACCATCGCCATCATCATCAACGCCCTCATCATCATCACCATCACCATGACTATCAACTTCACTACCATCACCATCATCATCAACGTCACTGTCTTCATCATCATCATCATCACAATATCCATCTTTTGGATGCAATACGGAACCATCACCATCTTCATCATCACCATCACCATTACCATCAACTTCACCACCATTACCATCATCATCAACGTCACCATCTTCATCATCATCACCATCTTCATCACCATCACCATATCCTTCTTTTGGATGCAAGACGAAACCATCACCATCTCCATCATAACCATCACCATCACCATCAACCTCACCAACATCACCATCAACCTCACCGACATCACCATCATCATCACCATCTTCATCATCACTATCATCTGTAGGTCCCTCATAACCATGTCCATCATCATCACCATCTTCATCATCATTGTCATCATCTTCATCACCATCTTCATCATCATTGTCATCATCTTCATCACCATCACCATCATCATCAATGCCTTCATCATCATCACCATCTTCATCATCACCACCACAAGTTCCCGGTGGATGATTTTCCAAAGTTGACCCCGGTGTGCAAAAATTGCACACTCCCTCACTGAGCAAAACCCTAGTTTTCCAGATGGACGTACAAGATGACACCAGGGCCACCGAACCGGAGGGGAGGGGCACCCCTAGCACTATCTCGGCATCCCGAATCCAATGGAGTCGAGGGTTCGTCGATCCGAGCCACGATCTTCATTCTATGCCTCGCTCCCTCTCGCATCCAAAAGGCCTTCAGGGACACCTATTGGACACCTATCGGGGACATAGAACTCCAACTGTGCAACAAAATCGGGTTCCAAGAATTCATGCAAGTGTGTCTAGGTGGGTTTCGGCCAGGAACACTAGCCACAAGTTCCCGTTGGATGATTTTCCAAAGTTGACCCTCGTGTGCAAAAAGTGCACACTCCCTCACTAATCAAAACCCTAGTTTCCAAGATGGACGTACAAGATGACACTGGGGCCACCGGACTGGAGGTGAGGGGCACCCCTATCACTATCCCAATGTCCTGAATCCAATGGAGTCGATGGTTCATCGATCCGAGCAACATTCCTCACTCTATGCCACACTTCGTCTTGCATCCAAAAGGCCTTCAGGGACACCTGCTGGATACTTGCTCGGGGCATAGAACTCCAACCGTGCAACAAAACCGGGTTTCGGGGAGTCATGCAAGTGTGTCTAGGTGGGTTCTGGCTAGAAACGCTAACCACAAGTGTCCGGTGGATGATTTTCCAAAGTTGACCCCCGTGTGCAAAAAGTGCACACACCCTCATTGAGAAAAACCCTAGTTTCCAAGATGGACGTACAATATGACACCGGGGCCACTGGACCGGAGGGGAGGGGCACCCCTAGCAATATCCCAACATCCCGAATCCAATGGAGTCAACGGTTCGTCAATCCAATCCATGGTCTTCATTCTATGCCTCGCTCCGTCTCCCATCCAAGAGGCCTTCAGGGACACCTGCTGGATATCTACAGGGGGCATAGAACTCCAACCGTGCAACAAAACCGAGTTCTGGGGAGTCATGCAAGTGTGTCTAGGTAGGTTCTAGTTGAGAACACTAGCCACAAGTGCCCGGTGGATTATTTTCCAAAGTTGACCCCCATGTGCAAAAAGTGCACACTCCCTCACTAAGAAAAACACTAGTTTCCAAGATGGACATACAAGATGACACCGGGGCCACCAGACCGGAAGGGAGGGGCACCCCTATCACTATCCCGGCGTCTCGAATCCAACAGAGTCAACGATTCGTCAATCCGAGCCACGGTCTTCATTCTATGCCTCGCTCCGTCTTGCATCCAAAAGGCCTTCAGGGACACCTGCTCGATACTTGCCGGGGGCATAGAACTCCAACCGTGCAACAAAACCAGGTTTCGGGAAGTCATGCAAGTGTGTCTAGGTGGGTTCCGGCCGGGAACGCTAGCCATAAGTGCCTGGTGGATGATTTTCCAAAGTTGACCCTCGTGTGCAAAAAGTGCACACACCCTCACTGAGCAAAGCCTTAGTTTCCAAGATGGATGTACAACATGACACTGAGGGCATCGAACCAGAGGGGAGGGGCACCCCTAGCACTATCCTGGCATCCTGAATCCAATGGAGTCAATGGTTCGTCGATCCAATCCATAGTCTTCATTCTATGCCTCGCTCTGTCTTGCATCCAAAAGGTCTTCAGGGACACCTGCTCGATACTTGTCGGGGGCATAGAACTCCAACCATGCAACAAAACCAGGTTCCAGGGAGTCATGCAAGTGCATTTAGGTGGGTTCCAGCCAGGAACACTAGCCACAAGTGCCCGATGGATGATTTTCCAAAGACCCCTGTGTGCAAAAAGTGCACACTCCCTCACTGAGCAAAACCCTAGTTTCTAAGATGGACGTAGAAGATGACATCGGGGACACTGGACCGGAGGGGAGGGGCACCCCTAGCACTATCCTAGTGTCCTGAATCCAACAGAGTCAATGGTTCATCGATCCGAGCCACGGTCTTTATTGTATGGCTCGTTCCGTCTCACATCCAAAAGGATTTCAGGGACACTTGCTTAATACCTATCGGGGGCATAGAACTCCAACCGTGCAAAAAAACTGTGTTTTTAGGAGTCATGCAAGTGTGTCTAGGTGGGCTCCGGCCAGGAACGCTAGCCACAAGTTTTTGGTGGATGATTTTCCAAAGTTGACCCCCTGTGTGCAAAAAGTGCACACTCCCTCACTAAGAAAAACCCTAGTTTCCAAGATGGACGTACAAGATGACACGGGGGCCACCGGATCGGAGGGGAGGGGAACCCCTAGCACTATACCAGTGTCCTGAATCCAATGGAGTCAACAGCTCATCGATTTGAGCAACGGTCTTCCTTCTATGCCTCGCTTTGTCTCGCATCCAAAAGGGACACCTGCTGGATACCTGTCTGGGGCATAGAACTCCAACCGTGGAACAAAACCGGGTTCTGGGGAGTCATGCTAGTGTGCCTAGGTAGGTTCCAGCTGGGAACACTGGCCGCAAGTGCCCAGTGGATGATTTTCCAAAGTTGACCCCTGTGTGCAAAACATGCACACTCCCTCACTAAGAAAAAACCTAGTTTCCAAGATGGACGTATAAGATGACACCGGGGCCACCGAACCAGAGGGGAGGGGCATCCCTAGCACTATCCTAGCGTCCTGAATCCAATGGAGTTGACAGTTCATCGATCCAAGCCACGGTCTTCATTCTATGGCTCATTCCGTCTCGCATCCAAAAGGCCTTCAGGGACACCTGCTGGATACCTACTGGGGGCATAGAATTCCAACCGTGCAACAAAACTGGGTTCCGAGGAGTCATACAAGTGTGTCTAGGTGGGTTCCATCCGGGAACGGTAGCGACAAGTGCTCGGTGGATGATTTTCCAAAGTTGACCCCCCTGTGCAAAAATTGCACACTCCCTCACTGAGCAAAACCCTAGTTTCCAATATGGACCCACAAGATGAGACGGGGGCCACCGAACCGGAGGGGAGGGGCACCCCTAGCACTATCCCGGTGTCCTGAATCCAACGGAGTTGATGGTTCTTCTATCCGAGCCAACGTATTCATTCTATGGCTCGTTTCGTCTCGCATCCAAAAGGCCTTCAGGGACACTTGCTGGATACCTGCCGAGGGCATAAAACTCCAACCGTGCAACAAAACTGGGTTCCGGGGAGTCATGCAAGTGTGTCTAGGTAGGTTCCGGTTGGGAACACTAGCCACAAGTGCCTAGTGGATGATTTTCAAAAGTTGACCCCCATTGTAATGTCCCCATTTGGACCCCCTTTGCATTAAATCGTAAATGATGTAAATATTGTTATTCAATCATGGTGAGGAGCTCAAGGCCAAGGACTCACCATTGATTTAGGGTTTTATGTATTGGCAATTAAAAAAATAGATGCCTATGGTTCTTGTGCTAGATAGGCATAATGTAAATTAAGACATCATGTAAATATGGATTTTAATGAAAAACCCACAACTGGCTATGCAATGCAACAAAGAGATGGGGGCATGATTCTACAAGGAATAGGGAGAGAAATTATTCAAACCCTTGAGCCAATGGTGTTAATCCATGTGTCAATGAGAAAACCCATAAACCACCAACTACCCATTTTGGGTTATGCACCCAATCATTTAATTCTTCCAGAAATTGGTTGAGGCAGTTAATGCCTTGGGAATGAAGAGGTATGGCAGCCAATTTCGTGCATGGGCAAGCCATCAACCTGGAAAAATGTACTTTTGCTTCTAGGGCAAGAAAACACCCACGAAATGGTGCCCAAAGCGATTCTGAACCCATAGTCTTTCCTCTGTCATGCAGTCTGAGCTAGCTGGGCTTTCCCCATCACGGTTTTTACCAATTTCCTGCATTTTTCCATAGCTGGGAGCTCTTTTTTGTGTTGCACAGAGGTTGGGAGAAAGGGAGTCACATTTTGGGGGTTTATAGAGGTCGTTTTTTCCCTTGAAATGTAGAAAAAAGGTTTTCTGAAAACAAATTTGCTCTCCCAGGGTTTATTCCCCATCTACCAATTTGTTTTGGTTGCCCATGTTTTTCAACACTTGTGTTTTGTTGTAGGGTGCATCCCTGTGTTGGTTGGGAATTATGAGCAAGAATTAGGAGTGGAAGTGGACCAGAATTGGCTTGATAAACCTAGTGAGGAGGTAACCTCTCAAGAGTGTCAAAAGGGCTGGTTGCTCTTCTATGCACACCTTGAAGAACACTAGAATGGAAAGTATGGCCTGAGGGACTGTGTATTAGTGAAGGGAATACTTCCTTGTGCCAGGTGTGTAGGTATTGTGGGGACCGAGCTAGATAGATCTTGCAAAGGGTGCCCATATCTCTATGGATGATCCCACTAGCTTAGCAATTCTTCCTTCCATTGCCTAACAGCCTGATAAACCCAACTATAGCTTGGCTTGGCTGATTTGGTGTATCTTTGGGCTATGTGTGAGTCTGTTGTTCCATGATTCCTTGTAGAGATCATGCCCAGCTCAGGGGTGGCAGTGTGTTGAGATATTGATGATCACAATTGGCCTATGGTTGGGTGGAACGTTGCAGTTGTATAGCCAGTTACTTCGAACTACTTTTTTATAAGATAAGTATTCTCTTGTGTTAACTTTGCAATTATTTATTTGATGAATATCTTGAATGTATGATGGATGTGTAATTGAAATTACTTCCGTTGTGTTTTCCTATAATTATACATTCCCATATGTATTTTTATATTATGTGAATGCTTATTTAAAAGTTCATGGGGCTAGATGCCCAGCTTTAGCATCACGTTCTCTCTATCATGCTGGTATGATGGGAGGGGACATTACACCCATGTGCAAAAAGTGCACACTCCCTCACTGAGAAAAACCCTAGTTTCCAAGATGGACGTACAAGATGACACCGAGGCCACTGAACTGGAGGGGAGGGGCACCCCTGGCACTATCCCAACGTCTTGAAGGCCCGGAAACGGTGCCAATGGGCCATCTACGGAGCTAGGGTTTTGCTTAGTGGTGGCCATTCCAAAGTCACCAAAGGGGTGCATTTCTTGTCTGGAGACCCCCAACTATGCATGGCCACTGTCGACAGGTCCACAATGGCCACATGGACCTCTGGGAGCCCACAGAATCCTTGTACGGTTGGCTGTTTGGGTTCCGTGTCCCTGGAGCAAATCCTCGAAGTGTCCTTGAATGGCCATCACTGAGCAAAACCCTAGCTCCAGAGATGGCCCATTGGCACTACTTCTAAGTCTTCAAGGTACGTTGTGGGGGGTCCCCTAGCTGAAACCTGGTGTCCCAGACCCACCGGAATCGATGAATTCGCGAACCGAGCCATGATTCGGGCGCTACGGGCATTCTAGTAGGGCACCCCGGGGCCATTCAAGGACACTTTGGGGATTTGCTCTGGGGCCACGAAACCCAAACTGGCGAGCAGAATTGGATTTCGTTGGCTCCCATAGGTCCACGTGGCCATTGCAGACCGATACATGGTGGCCATGCATGCCCGAAAACCTCGGGACGAGAAATGCACCCCTTTAGCGAATTTTGAATGGCCATCAGTGAGAAAAACCCTAGCTCCGGAGATGGCCCATTAGCACCGCTTCCGGGTCTTCAAGGCACATTGTGGGGGGTCTTGGGTCTTCAAGGAACACTGTGGGGGGTCCCCTAGTTGAAACCTGACATCTCAGACCCACCAGAATCGACGGATTCACGAATCGAGCCACAGTTCGAGCGCTATAGGCATTCTAGTCGGGAACCTCGGGGCCATTCAGGGACACTTTGGGGATTTTCCCCGGGGCCACAGAACACAAACCACCAAGTGGACAAGGATTTAGTCAGCTCCCACAGGTCCACGTGGCCATTGTGGACCTATCCATGGTGTCCATCCACGCCCGGGGGCCTCCGGACAAGAAATGCACCCCTTTAGGGACTTTGGAATGGCCACCACTAAGCAAAACCCTAGCTCTGGAGATGGCCCATTGGCACCGCTTCTGGGTCTTCAAGGGACGTTGTGGGGGGTCCCCTAGCTGAAAATCGACGCCTCAAAACCACCGGAATCGATGGATTCGCAAACCGAGCCATGGTTCTTGTGCTACAGGAATTCTAGTTGGGCACCCGGGGGCCATTCTTGTGGTGATAACAAGTTTACTGTCTGTTGAGTCCGATACTACATCCAGGAGCCGCTCAGCAAACTTTGAGATAGAAAGCTCTATAATTTTAGGATACTGATTCAACCACTCATACATTTTCTCACCTTCTCGAGGATCTAAATTTATAATTTCCTTCTGGGTTGATTCAGGCATTCTCGAGGATCTAAATTTATAATTTCCTTCTGGGTAGATTCAGGCATGGAATAATATTTATCAGCACTTCCAAGCTCCTGAGACCATTTGGTTAGCCACAATATGTGCAACTCCTTTGATGAAAGATAAATTCTGGTATGGACGACAACATTTGATACACTAGCAAAATCTATGTTGTTGGAAGAACTTACATATTTCAACAAAGAAGCGTTTTGCAGGTGACTTGAAAATCCCTTCCATTGTTCAGCAATAAAACAAAGAAGTTCAACGTACGGATTTTTAGGCAAGCTTGTCAACCAATCAGACAACCAAATGTAGGGAGATAACCATGCCCAAAAAATTCAAGCTATTATAAAACTCTTGTTTATCAAGATAAGGATGGACTATGTGTACATTGCGAGAATGTAGATGAATGAAGTCACTTTGATGAACTTGTCCTCTTGCTTTCTCCAGAATGCGTTTAAAAGCAGGGAGTATTGTCTGAGCTTCTATTGGTTTACATAAACGTTTATTCCAAATTTGACGTCACATAAAACCACTTTGTCAACTTTCAATTGGGTCTGAATGGCATCTCTAACTTGTGTTAGTTGTGGATAACGAGGAATATGAAAGGGAAGGTACCTATAGACCCAAGTTTTCGATGATAGAGGTGAACTACCACTTATTAGAGCACAGAATGCTGAACAAAAGGCTAATGGAACACAATGAAGGATTCCCTGGTTCCACTTGTTATTGAAAATTATACTTTATCTTGACGAAACCAGTAAAAAACATGCCTGTATTATAAATGGAAATCATGTTACAATTTCCGTCGGAAGAAAAGCATAAATACCTACAGCTGCCATATTTCCTTATGTAAACCACTTGACCATTGGAAAAGCTAATGTAATAGCCCATTTCCCAACATCTTTCCTCTGCTCAACCCTACACTTGTTTTCCATGGTAAACCGCTGCCTCCACATGTAATAACTACATTGTTTTGTCGAAAATTGGTCTTCTTCTACTAACAAATGCAAAATGAAAAATTCATTGTCATTGCTACGAGAAGTTCTAAGGTTAGTTTCTTGTAAAATAGAGATTGTATAAATCCTCTTAAGATCGATATGTTCCAGCTAAAACCTCCCTAGACACACTTGCAGGACTCCCCAGAACTAGGTTTTGCTGCACGGTTGGAGTTCTATGCCCCGACAAGTATCCAGCGGGTGTCCCTGAAGGCCTTTTGGATGCGACATGGAACGAACCATAAAATGGCGACTGTGGCTCCGATCGACAAACCGTCGACTCCGTTGGATTCAGGATGTCGGGATAGTGCTAGGGGTGCCCCTCTCCTCTGGTTTCATGGCCCTAGTGTCACCTTGTAGGTCCATCTTGGAAACTAGGGTTTTGCTCAGTGAGGGAGTGTGCAAGTTTTGCACAATGGGGTCAAATTTGCAAAATTGTCCACCGGGCACTTGTGGATAGCATTCCTAGCTAGAACCTCCCTAGACACACTTGCAGGACTCCTCGAAACTAGGTTTTTCTACACGGTTGGAGTTCTATGCCCCCGACAAGTATCCAGCAGGTGTCCCTGAAGGCCTTTTGGATGCGAGACAGAACGAGCGATAGAATGAAGACCGTGGCTCCGATCGACAAACCGTCAACTCCGTTGGATTCAAGACGTCTGGATAGTGCTAGGGGTGCCCCTCTCCTCCATTCACATGGTCCTGGTGTCACCTTGTAGGTCCATCTTGGAAACTAGGGTTTTTCTTAGTGAGGGAGTGTGCAAATTTTGCACAATGGGGTCAAATTTGCAAAATCGTCCATCGGGCACTTGTGGCTAGCATTCCTAGCCGGAACCTCTCTAGACACACTTGCAGGACTCCCTATAACCAGTTTTTGCTGCATGGTTGGATTTCTATGCCCCCAGCAAGTATCCAACAGGTGTCCCTGAAGGCGTTTTGGATGCGAGACGAAACGAGCCATACAATGAAGATCGTGGCTCCAATTGACGAACCGTCAACTCCGTTGGATTCAGGACGTCCAGATAGTGCTAGGGGTGCCCCTATCCTTCGGTCCCGTGGCCCAGGTGTCACCTTGTAGGTCCATCTTGGAAACTAGGATTTTTCTCAGTGAGGGAGTGTGCAATTTTTGCACACGGGGGTCAACTTTGGAAAATCATCCACCGGGCACTTGTGGTGATGATGATGATGATGGTGATGATGATGAAGGCGTTGATGATGATGGCGATGGTGATGGTGATGAAGATCATGGTGATGATAAAGATGGTGATGATGATGGACACGGTGATGAGGGACCTACAGATGACAGTGATGATGAAGATGGTGATGATGATGACAAAGATGGTGATGATTATGGAGATGGTGATGACGAATATGGTGATGATGATGGAGATGGTGATGAGGGACCTCCAAAAACTCAAGCATTAACATGGGTGAGGTAGGTATAAATCCTCCCTCAAGGACATTTCCAACCATTAGGTGACAATGATGAACATGTTAGTGCTACTGAATCATAGCTCCCAAATGATCCTCATATCCATCCAAGTACTAGACCAATATTGAAACAATTCCTAAAGCTCCAAATGGAGAGAGTGGTAAAGAAAATGGGGGCAATATCTAGATTTGGGTGTTGCGGGCATCTTGGTAAGACCTAGGGTTTGAGGATCGAAATTCCAAGATAGACATGTAGACTTGGATTCTATAAGTTGAGTTCTCTAGTGGTGTACTTGTGTGACGTGACAAACCCTTCTAATAGAGATCCTATCCCACTTGGAGTCCAAATACCCCCTATTGAGGGTACGTGTTGCGGGTCACGGATTCTAGGGCTAGATTAGGTTAATAGGGCTACATTAGGTTTCTAGGATTCTAGATTAGTTTCTGAGGGTTAGATTAATGTTTCTAGGCTTAGTTTAGCTTTCTAGGATTTATAGGGCTAGATTATGTTTCTAGGATTCTAGATTAGTTTTTGAGGGTTAGATTAGTGTTTCTAGGGCTAGTTTAGCTTTCTAGCATTTCTAGGGATAGATTATGTTTGTAGGGTTATATTAGTGCTTCTAGGGTTAATCATGCATGAATAAACAATCACATGGCTATAAATCATAACTTAATCATAACTCAGACATCAAATAAACGATATAAGATAAAGATATCAAATAAACTATCTAACATGAATAACATTAATCGTGTCTGAATAAACAATCACAAGGCTATACTATGTACCTTAGTCAATTAGGCCTTTTGGATCCTCTCGGTTTTTTTTGTCTCGAACAACCTCTCATGCTCCACATGAGGTAGTAAGTAGCGTACGTTGTTTGATGACTTCATTGACATTGTCTGTAGTTGGATGCTTGTACCCACGATCAAGTGCGTAAAGTGATACACCTGTGACCCTGTTCTATAATCTGTGTATGTGTAGCCATTGCTCTTTTGTCCCTTTCCATCCACCGTAAGATATTCCCCCTGAACAACCATTGAGCCAGACGGAAAGGTAATGCCTTCACTATCCGTTAATGATGTGAGGAGGGTTTGCTTCCCCTGGATGCATCGTGCCAACCAATAATTCATCCCAATTGCACTGTCTGTCAGGGCGACAACTGTGTAGATGTGTCCTGCAAAAATGCATTTTAAGGTCATATCCCAACAAGTAGTGGTTTGATAACTTGGATAATTACAAAAACAAGGAGGGAACCGAGATATCCATGCATAAATGTTTACCTGGTTGTACAAGATCAGATATATGATCATATTCATTCGAAATAGAGGACTGGCCTTCCTCTAACTGGATTGTTTCAGCAACTGCACGTGGGTCCAGTGAAAGTGATACATGATCCCATTCATCAACCCAATCCATTGTTTCACACTCATCCCACTCACAACTGCTGCAAGACCCACAAAAGCAAGCAAGTTTTCACGTCCATATTTCAAATAAGGGGTTGTTTGAGCTTCGAACCAAATGAAATCTACAAGTGCCTTGCACAGTACTACAACTATAAGAACACGATCGATCTATATCAACTACATTCCAAAAATTTCTGACAACATGTCCTCTACCTGTTGGTATGTGTTGCTCTGTGGTTTGATTTGACATTTTTTCTTTGCACCGTCGAACTGTGGATTCGACATTCCGAATATGAGGGGCCTCCCATGCACCTCATCTCCTCCCTTCGTAGGGTATTTTTGAGACATGCTCCAGCCCTGTTGTGCTCTCCCTTTCCATGCCCGGTCTCAAAATAGTTCCATACATGAAGCACATCATAAGTCTTGCGCAAAATACTCAACCACTGGAAAACACGTGCATTTTTTAATTGGCCTACACAACCATCTGACCATATCCAATGCTGATCCATCTGTATACCTCTCTCCTTCAGCTGATCATAGAAAATTTTGAAGCAATGCTGCACATAATGCAGGTCGTGGCACCTATCATCACTGATGTAGAAGTTGGTCTCTTTCAATATTATCCTCATGTCATTTTTGTTCTCTGGCGCGTGCCTGTACGTGATATGGACCATTATGCTAACTTGGTCAGAATGGTAGTATTGACTTTGAATCTCATTATGTGGCTATAGGGTGTAGTTTTCTACAAAGTCCACAACCAACAATATTGTGCCCTTGGGAAAGGTGTCTCTGCACTGTCTGTACTGTTCATCCTACCATTGTGCTACATGGATGTGTTGTACATAATGCTCAGTCTTTTGGTAGAATTCCTTCATCAATTTGCAAATTTGTACTTAGTGCCACAAAACCAAGGGAATTAATACAACGTGACATTTTCAATCTAAATATATATGTACAAATTCAACATGTACAGTATGAAATCATGCAAACTTAGATTACCTGTGACTTCACCAATGCAATTTTTTTGTTTTCCTTCAAACTATCTACTTGATATGTTATGTACTAGAAGTTCTACAATTCTACTGACATCCTCCCAAATTCATGCTCCGCCGTTGCGTGGATGCAGCGGCTCAATAATGCAAATCCACTGCAAATGGAACATGTCCCATATAAACATGATCTTTTATAATATTTTTGTCCTTCAGGCCTTCGACACATTATGTTATGTATAAATTCTCTGGATGCATTTGGTGGTTGTAACGAAGGTCAATCCTGCATAATGTTAGTATGCAAACAACAAAATATATGTCTATATGTATCATAATAGTACTCAAATTCTACATGGTATCTACAACAACATGTATTGCGATCAATGAAAATTCTAACATACCAGGGTTTGCATTTTTTGAAGGACCTTTGGCCCAAGTTCAATTGTGTGTGCTCATTCATGAACCTCTCATAGAGTTCTATTTGTGTCGTGTCAAGGAAGTGCTTGACATGGGGTTCATCCCCCCTAACACCCTTTCTCAACTTTAAAACATCTCTTTGATTCAATGACGGTCTAGTGTTATCATGCCAAACCTTTTGCACTAGTTCTTTAACAACATCAATGAGCTTCATGTATGATTGAGGTAACCTACCAACAAAGGCCCAACAATCTTTTTAGCCTGGGGTCTCAAGTTTTTCTCTAATGGCAGAATACTTTTGAAGAGTCTTTCTATCTACTTTAAAGATTTTACATGTGTGTGATAGTAGGCGACGTTGCCTTGTGGATTTGTCTGCAATTGATTCCGACAGTACACGATGGGCCGCATTAAAATATTTTGTACGAGAAGTTTTTCCAATCAAATTAAATGCAGATTGTAGATTTCTAACAACATGATTGTTGGCCTCTGAACTTCTAACTACCTTTATGCCCAAAATTCTCCTAACACGAGCTAGACAATGTGATTTTAACAAAGAAAGAAACAATTGACATTTTGCTGCATCGATTTTGGGGTCAAAAAAATCTTTGATTATCTTGTTCCAATGGAAATCAATAGTGTGTTTGGGCATCTTACCTTCAAGTCCTGAAAATGAACTTTCATCCACATCAATACGTCTGGGAGTTCTTCATCGTCCGGTTGATAGTCGAGGCAAGGGAGTCGGCAAGGAAGTACGAGTCTCGTCAATGGTTTGTTGTGGTCCTTCGTTCACAAATTGGTCCTGCAATGGAGTGTGTTCTCCAGGTGGGTTCTTTGCTTGGGGTGGTTGCCAGTTAAGAACTTGTTCAGCATCCATCCCTTCATACTTGACATCAGGAAAGATTTGATTGACTTCAACCACTTGTTCATTGCTTGTTGATGGATCTAAGGCACTAACATTTTGATTTATACAGTTTTGCATGTACAACCTAGCATTTTCTCTTATCTCATGGGTCTTTTCAAGGGGCAGCTGCGTCCTTCTAGACTTTCTTTTATTATTACGTCTATTGCCCATATTCAATGCATTTTTTGGAAAAAACGAAAATATGACCCCTGCAAGAATGAACAACAAACAATATATTAAGACTCGATGTGCATGATTATTAAAGCTCGATGTAGCAATTGATTATGTACAACAACATCTAGTGAGAATGTTTTCATATAATCTTAAAAGCTATTGGGAATGCCCTACATATAAAGTTACAACATCACCTCTAGGAACTCAATAGGATGGTATTGGATGGTGGTATGGGATGTTAGTAGGAGCAAATTCCCTACAAGGGAGAAGCTCATATCACTTCATTTTCATGGTATGGATGAGGGAAAATAGCCCCAAAAGACTAAGAGTTTTCAATTGTTTAGGTCTTTGTGTGAGTTGTTCTAGTGAAACCACGAGGAATTCAACAAATTTTTGTCTACTAGATGGAGGAATGTGATTATGAAATGTTATTGGTGGTGATGCAAGTAATTTTTTTTTATTATCTTCATGAAAGGTTGAAAGCATTGCTTGGTACATGTTGTAGTTTTTTTTGGTAAGATGTTTTTATTGTCTATGTTGAAGATTAAGAAGACTAAAATAGATCTATCATACAATTCATGAGGAAAAACCAAAATAGATGCCATTCAAACAAGTGAATGAAGACTAAATTACTTTTAATAAAATAAAATTATCACCATACCTCAAGGATTATGATTGCTCTTTTGATGTGTCCACTATATGTAAGAAGACTTCATGTGTGCCCAAGTAGCATGAGAATTCAATCCAAGGTTCCAAATAGAGTCCATCTGTTGTGTATTCACTCAATTGATCCAAATAGAGCCCAATAGGTGTGTATTCAATACAAAGATCCAAATAGAGCCCCAAATGTTGTGTATTTTATCCAAATGGTGAAGGAAGCACCAAATGGTGTATGAATTCAATCTACCATGTAAATGCTTGTTGGAATGTGCGTGAAACCAACGAAGAGAATGCGATGACTGAGGAAAAAAATGCGGGAGAAAGAACACGAGTGATTTTATAAATTTTATGTTCAATAGGGACGCGCATGCGCTAGCTGCACGTGCGCGCATTTGGATCATGCGCGTCCTTGCTGAACGTTGTAATGTTTGGTGGGTAACGTTCACTATATTTATTTCCCAACAAATATAAATGTGTCGGGTTATGCCTAGAGCCCCTGCCCATAAAGAGCCCCTCCCCCATAAAGGCCTTTAGGACCTCTTCTAACCCATAATCCCTAAGTGCATTTATGTGCTTCTAGGTGTTTAGGGGTTTAAGGGTATATTTACAAATTTGTGTATTTTGATTTCAAAACAATAATTTAATTTTCAATTAGAAACATCAAGAATAATTAAATACATAGTAGATATATTAATGTTGTATAAAGTGATGATGTATATAGCGATGATAATGATGATGATGATGATCATCATCATCATCATGATTGTGAGGATGAGGATGATGATGATGATGATGATGTTGATTATGACGATGATGATGATGATGATGAATATGAGTACGATGATGAAGGTGACGATGATGACGAATATGATCATCATCAAAATCATCATATTCACCATCATCAACTTCATTAGCCACCATCATCACCATCTTCATCATCATCATCATCGTCGTCATCATATGATCATGGTCATGATCATAACTGTCTTCGTCATCATACTCATCATCGTCATCTTCCTCATAATCATCACCAACATTGACATCTTCGTCATCATCTTCATATCATCATCATCACCATCATCATCATCTTCATGATGATGATGATGATGACGATGACAAAGATGTTGTTGGAGATGATGACGAATATGCAGCACATCATCATCATCATCTTCGTCGTGATGATATGATGATGATGATGGTGGTGGTGGTGGTGGATGATGATGAATATGAGTACGATGATGATGATGGTGGTGGTGGATGATGATGAATATGAGTATGATGATGATGATGACTAATTTGGAGATGATGATGATAATGATGACGATGAAGATGAGGAGGAATATGCAGCACATCATCATCATCTTCATCATCATCATCAACATGATCATTATCATCATCAACTTCCTCATCGTCATTGTCATCGTCATCGTCATCATCATCATCATCATTGTGAGGACACGGATGATGATGAGGATGATGAAGATGGTGATGACAGTAATCATAATAGTCATCTTCATCATCCTCATCATCCTCATCATCACCATCATCCTTATCATCATCATCATCATGATCTTCGTCATGATGATCTGATGATGATGATGATGAAGATCATGATGAAGATGATGATGATGATGAAGATGGTGATGATGATGATGAATAATGGAGATGATGATGATGATGATGATGATGATGTTGATGTTGATGATGAATATGATGATGAATATGCAGCACATCATCCTAATCATCATCATCATCTTCATCATCATCATCATCATCATCATCATCATCAAAAACATCATCATTGTGAGGACGAGGATGATGATGATGACGATATGATGATGATGATGGTGGTGGTGGTGGATGATGATGAATATGAGTACAATGATGAATATGATGATGATGATGACGAATATGATCATCATCATCAAAATCATCATATTCGTCGTCGTCATCTCCATTAGTCATCATCATCACCATCTTCATCATCCTCACGGTCGTCATCATCATCATATGATCATGGTCACAATGATCATTGTCTTTGTCATCATAATCGGCATCTTCATCATCCTCATCATACTCGTCATGGCCATCTTCATCATCATCATCATCATCATCATCATCATCACCATGATGATGATGATGATGATGATGTTGATGGTGAAGATGATGATGAATATGCAGCACATCATCATCATCTTCATCATCGTCCACAACATGAACCATGATGATGATGATGATGTTGATGGTGAAGATGATGATGAATATGCAGCACATCATCATCATATTCATCATCGTCCACAACATGATAATCATCATCATTGTGAGGATGAGCATGCGGATGACGACGATGACGACGATGATGATGATGGTGATGACGACGATGATAATGAAGATGATGGTGATGATGATGACTAATGGAGATGATGATGATGATGATGATGATGATGATGACGAATATGCAGCACATCATCCTCATCATCATCAACAACATGATCATCATCATCATCATCATCTTCATCATCATCATCATTGCGAGGAGGAGGAGGATGATGATGATGATGATGGTGGTGGTGGATGATGATGAATATGAGTACGATGTTGAAGATGATGATGATGATGGTGAATATGATCATCATCATCAAAAATCATGATATTCGTCATCATCATCTCCATCTTCATCATCCTCATCCTCATCATCATCATCATATGATCATGGTCACGATGATCATTGTCTTCATCATCATAATCATCATTTTCATCATCCTCATCATCCTCATCATCGCCATCTTCATCATCATCATCATCATGGTGTTGATGATGATGAAGATGTTGATGATGATGAGGATGATGTGCTACATATTCATCATCAACATCATAATCATCTCCATTAGTCATCATCATCATCATCATCATCACCATCTTCATCGTCATCATCATCATCATCATCATCATCATCTTCGTCATGATGATGATGATGATGATGATGAAGATCATGATGATGATGAAGATGGTGATGATGATGATGTTGATGATGATGATGATGATGACTAATGGAGATGATGATGATGATGATGATGATGATAATGATATTGATGATGGCAAATATGCAGCACATCATCATCTTCAGCATCATCCACAACATGAACCACGGCATGATCATCATCATCATCTTCATCATCATCGTCATCATTATCATTGTGAGGACGAGCATGAGGATGATGATGCTGATGATGACAACGACGACGATGATGAAGATGATGATGATGATGATGACTAATGGAGATGATGATGATGATGAAGATGATGAAGAATATGCAGTACATCATCCTCATCATCATCAACATCTTCATCATCATCAACAACATTATCATCATCAACATCGTCATCATCATCATCATCATTGTGAGGATGAGGATGATGATGATGATGATGATGATATGATGATGATGGTGGTGGTGGTGGATGATGATGAATATGAGTACGATGATAAAGATGATGATGATGATGATGAATATGATCACCATCATCAAAATCATCATATTTGTCATCATCATCTTCATTAATCATCATCATCGCCATCTTCATCATCCTCACCATCATCACCATGGTCACGATGATCATTATTTTCGTCATCATAATCATCATCTTCATCATCCTCATCATATTGGTCATCACCATATTCTTCATCATCATCATCATCAATAACATCTTCGTCGTCATCATCATCATCATCATCAATGATGATGATGACGATACGAAGATGATGATGATGAAGATGTTATTGATGATGATGATGATGAGGAAGAGGGTGATGATGAAGATGATGATGATGATGATGATGGTGGATGATGATGAATATGAGTACGATGATGAAGATGATGATGATGTTGATGATCATTGTACTCATCATCAACATCATCATCATCATCTTCATCATCATCATCTTCATCATCATCACCATCAATGTTGATGATGAGGATGATAATGATGATGATGATGACGTTGACGATGAAGATGATGACCTAGATGTTGATGAAGATGAGGAAGAAGGATGATGATGATGATGGTGTTGATGATGACGATGATGATGATGACGAAGATGATGATGATGATGGTGATGAGGATGAAGAAGATGATGATGATGGAGATGAAGATGTTGATGTTGATGATGATGGTGATGAAGATGATGATGAAGATGATGATGATGATGATGAAGAAGGTGGTGATGATGAAGAAGATGATGATGGTGGAGATGTTGATTAGGAAGGGGGATATGACAATGATGATGATGATGGTGATGGTTATGATGATGATCATCATATTCATCATGATCATCATCATATTCATCATGATCATGATCATCTTCATCATGATCATCATCATCTTCATCACCATCATGATCATCATCCTCGTCACCATCATCCTCATCACCATCATTATCGTCATCATCATCATCATTATCATCATCATCATCATCATCACCATCATCCTCATCGTCATCTTCATCACCATTGTCATCATCATCAAAATCTTCATCATCAGTAGCATCACCATCATCTCATCATCATCATCGTCATCATCATCATCATCATCATCATCAACAACATTTTCAACATAATTGTCATCTCCCCCTTCCTCATCAACATATCCATCATCGTCATCGTCTTCATCATCACATATTCATCAACTTCATGTATCCCCTTGACAAAGGAAATTAAATAAACCATATAAAGGCATACAATAGCGCGTACGTGCAAGGACGCGTGCGCGCACCTACGCGTGTGCGTTGTTAGTCACATGTGCATGTGTTTGTGCATGCGTGTAGTTGCACGCACACGTTCCTGAATTCAAATTGTTTTTGGCGCCATTGCAGGCTTGGAATTAGCTTCAGATTGCACCTTGAGGCTCAATCTGATTTATGCCTGGTTTATGGCAGAAAACATCAAATGCTGTAACTTTCGATTTTTCACAACTAGTTCCACATAAGCTCCACGAGTCCACTCCAGATGAAATTGCACATGCTTATCGAGCTCTGTGTGTAGATTTGAAATATATAATTTTTGAATAGATCTGTTGTTGTTTTCTATTTTTAATTCATTTTTAACTGCACTCATGTCAAATTTGTAAAAAACATAGGTCGTTTATTTGGCCTATAACTTTTGATTGGCTTACCTATTTCGAAAACGGAAGAGAACCCGCACAAGAGCACGAAAATACCTACAAGTAAAATATATATATATATATATATTTTAATTATTTTTAGACCATGATATGGTGTCTCAACACTTGACCATGTCATTTTAGGGCTTCACTCACTTCGGTAATTTTAAAAATATATAAAATTGACTTTCAAAATTTTGTAAAAATAGCCTTGCACAATATTCTTCTGTTTCCTACGCCTCTACATATTATTTTTCTTGTAAATTGAAAATTTACATAGCAAACAGGTGGCTCAACAAAAACATGTGCATTATGTTTGAGAAAAAAAATAACATACCAATCTTCGAATAATG
This sequence comes from Larix kaempferi, assembly GCA_027924585.1. Classification (NCBI taxonomy): domain Eukaryota; kingdom Viridiplantae; phylum Streptophyta; class Pinopsida; order Pinales; family Pinaceae; genus Larix; species Larix kaempferi. The sequence continues at coordinate 51,327,717 of BSBM01000001.1, read as the reverse complement.
ACATTTTGGGGTGGTTATACAACTTTTCCATAAATAAAAGTTATATATTTTGGAAGGTCATCCGTTTTTCTACGTTTCATTTGTTTACACCTAATCCAAAAAGGTTTTGTAGGTACCTCTAATAATTCATTTTAATGATGATATTCCTGTTTTTCCAGAATGTCATTGCAACTAATGTGTCATAATTGGGTATCATTACCTTGCACCAACCCTAATACGTTATTTCTTGATAATTATTGGACTAGAGCTATTGATTAGACATTTTTTATCATTGCAAAAATAAAATAAAATACTATCAACATAGTATTACTTACGAAACCAATAGAAATATTTATGTGCTATTGGATTGTAAATTAATTGTCACACCATAAACACTTGCCCTAGGTTAGGTGCATCAATTTTCCTGCTGCGTAAAGCACTGCATGCAGGAGTGTTGCCATGTGTTTTATCATCTAGGAACACTGCATGCAATAGCTTTGACATGTGTTGTATCATCCAGGAACACTGCATGTAGGAGTGTTTCCATGTGTTGTATCATCCAAGAACTTGCCATGTGTTGTATCATCCAGGAATGTGGTAATGTTTTATAGTTGTCCAGACCGACATAAGTACCCTTTGCTGGCAGCATAGTCCATAGGGATTATTTTTCTTCATAAAGCGCAAGAATTTCTGGAGTTGGGATACTTGGCACCGGCGCCGATGAAAGCCAGGTTTCTGTTCTTTTCCCAGTGAGGGGAGGCACAGTGCTTGAAAAAATCCATCTGCTCAAACTCCTCCCACACGTTTTGATTCAACATGGGCTTCGATTCGTTCTCCACCCGATAGTAATTGAAGTCGATTAAACACTCTAGAGTCATGCTTCATTAGCAGAGACTAGTTTTTTATTCCAATATAGGATACATCATTTAGGGTATACTCCACACAAAGTGAAATAGTCAGGTAATATGTATCTATTAAATCCTTGCATGTTGTAAATACTTGTACTTGAATATTTTATTTACTTCATGTATTTCAATAGAGTGAATCTGTAAATGTCATTGAAGATCTTTTGGAATTTCTTTGAAGCATTTAGATAACTTTTCTTGATATCTGATTATATGGAGAAAAGATCATCTCTTTGGCTAAGGAAGAAAGGGATGGGATGGGAAACCGGAGAGATGGGTGTGATGCTACTGCTGGATGCCTCCAGGAAGGATCAAGTCGTGGAGGCCATAAAACATGTGATTATGCAGACCTACAAATGCTGGAGCCTCTGCAGTCTTACCCTTTCGCCTACTTGGCTGACAGCGGACCATTGTGATAAATTTGGAGCACATCAAGGCTATCATCACTACCCAGGAGGTCCTTCTGCTCAATTCCATAGATCATGTTGTGATTCCCTTTCATAAAAATAAAAAATATAAATATAAATATAAATAGGTTGACGCTGCTTGGAATCTGAGACTGCACCTATTCTACAAAAAGAAGCATATCCCGCACTGGATGAGTTGACATCTAAAATCAATACTCTCAATCTTGAAAGACTTAGACATATCAAAAGTCGTTTGGTTGCAATATCTCGTTGTGTTCAAAATGTAAGAGATCAACTTGGACATTTACTTGATGATGATGAAGATATGGCTGAGATGTATTCAACAAATAAGCTGAGGTAGAATTATCCAGATGGAAATGCCTTACCCTCTTTGTTTTATTGGGGGAGAGATGGAACCGAGTATGAACCTACCCAATGAGATCCAGAGGAGGAAAGATCACTACTTGAGAGGCATACTGATCCACAAAATCTAGTAAGTTCTTCTAGTTACGATGTTGAAGGCCTAGTAGCTGCAACTAAAGCACCGATAATAAATTAGTACAGTAGCATTCACAGCGGTACTAGGTCTCTTGATGTGGAGAAACTGGAGATTCCCTTAAAGGCTTACTTCGTCCAGATTGAGTTCTACACATATTCCTGAATCAATCAGCAAGGCTTCCCAATCACATGCTTTGAGCATTAAAGTTTTTCTTTGAAGTAACATGTATTTTCCTCCATTAATGCATACCTTTTGGACTAGACCACATTGAAATTTCTGCATCAAATTTGTCACCATTTTTTCTCATAACATAATCCACCTAATTTTCTCCGGTTCGGGTCAGGCATGTTTCCCGAGGGCACTCACAGGGGTAAGTTGAAAACGGAACATGGGCGAGCTATGGTTAAAAACCTACCGATCTATTGCTGGACCAAAGCCCAGCTTTCAAAAACTAAATTATCATATTGCCATATTTGAACTAGCAAACTCTCCTCATGTCAGTGATATGACTTGGTAACCTCCGCCCATGTCATTGATTTGAATCAGTAACCATCAAACATGCCACTGTTATTTATTATTATGGTAGTTTTACATCATTTTAGTTTTAGCATATTTAGTTGTGGACTTAATATGCAAACCGCAGTTTTTGCCTTATTATCTAATTCATGTCAACAACTCACAATTCCACCCTTGAGGGAACATAAAATCCCATACCACAACTAATTTTTATCATTCATATTTTTTGGTTTGACACTTGATCTTGTTGTAGCATCGCTTCCTATTCTTGAACTAATCTCTCTGGAGTAGGAATTGATTCTTCCTCACTAAACCACTACTAATCTGCATTAACAATAGAACATATAATGTATATGGTAGTTAATCTAAACCAAAGGCATGCTTATTGATCTTTTATAAATCTTCAATGGTCAGCGTTTGATCAGCTTCATCTTTTAATATATTAAATCTTTATTTTATAGTTTCAGACACTTGATTCCAAGTTGGATTATAATAATTCTCGAATGCTTATCGTGTCATTTCTTACTATGTTGTTTAATACTTGCGAGGTTAATGGTATCTATATTTGTTTATGAATATGTTGTTTGAGACAACGAGGTTAACACTATTTGTACTTGTTTATCGAATAAAATGAACTTCATTTCGCTTTGATGCGAAAGCTTGCATTAGGAAACCCAAAAAAAAAATCAAACAAATGAATGTGTTGTGCTATGAATTGTTCTTTATAGCATTGTATGTATGGATTGTTTATTATATCATTCTGGATCTCTAGATGTTTATGTTAGAATCCTTTACTGAGCACACCAAATTTTATTTTATATATTTGTGTTATATTATATAGTACAATACATTCAATTTAGTACCTCCATTTCTAGCACTGTTTTATGTATGGCAAATTTCATTCTGGCTCATAAGATATGGTAGAAGATTTATCTTAAGCACACTGAAGTTTATATTATAACTTCACCATATATGCTATAGTATATAGCACAATGTTCAATTCAATACTTGAATACCTCCAATTCCACACAGGCAAAAGCAAGAACTGAGATTTCATAAATATATTTTCAAAATGCCTTGTATTTTCCAGTTCGAGTTTTGAAAGACTGAAACATACGTTCATTGCTTTGTCAATGTGTTATTCAAAGTTCCAAGATTCTCAATGTGAAACTTCCACTTAATACCTTGTCAATGTGTCGATGTGAAACTTCCTGTCATGCAGTAGGTTTAAAAGTCTCAATGTGAAACTCCCATTCAATGCTTCAGCAATGTGCCATTTTCAGTTTGAATGTGAAATTTCCACTCAATTCCAAATGCCATTGTCAATGTGTCATTTCCATTGAAATATTTTTCAGTGTGATGCCAAGTTGTAAAAGTCTACATCTGAAACTTCCACTCATAGCCTTGCTTAGCTATAATTCTAGAGATAGTATTGTGTTTTCAACATTCCTTCAATGCTTTGTCAAGGTCTTAATGTGAAATTTCCAAGCTTTGGCAATTAATGTCTCACTTCCAACCAAATCTTTGTCAATGTGATGGCCAGTTGTATATCAACACGTGAAACTTCCACTCACAGCCTTGCCAACATGTCATTCTAGAGACAGTATTACATTTTCAACATTTCCTCATTCTTTAGCAAATCTCAATGTGTAGTTTCCTCTCAAAGTCTTGGCAATTAATGTGTTATTAGCATTGGAAGCTTTGTCAATGTGTTGCCAAGTTCTAAATGTCTACATGTGAAACTTCCACTTAGCCTTGTGAATGTCATGCTAGAGACAACCTAAGGCAGTATTACTTTTTCAACTTATAATCATAACCACTTTTTCGAAGTTCCTAATTTTTCTTTACATTTTATGGGATCCCAAGTATATTTAAAAATATTATATTAGAAAGAAAATGTTAATTATATTAGAAAGAAAATGTTAATTATATTATTTGAAATTGATAATTATACTAGTTTAAAATCAGAAAATTATCTATTAAAACTCAGAAAATCAATTTTATTATTTATGTTGTAAAATATATGCATTCAAAAAATCTTTTGACTTAACAAAATGAATAAATAGAACATGGGGAGCTTAATTTGCTATGTTAACCTAAAAATGAAAATATGAATAATTATTCAAATCATACCGTATGAAGTGTTAAAATAAGCGAAGTTATTCTTTTTATAAATATTATTAAAAGATAAAAAATATCATTTTTTCATATATTATTAAAAGGTAAAAAATGATCTTTTATTTTTTGTCAAAATTCTATTTATTCATGTAATTTGTTTTCATTAAATTTTCTTGGTTTATAAGTATTGTAACGTAAAATTCACAGTGGCATGTTAAGTAAAGAAATGGTTAGAGCTGCATGTTAAGTAAATAAATGGTTAGAGTTGCATGTTAATAATTATTTTATAAATAGAAAATGGTTAAAATTGCATGTTAATAGTTATTTAATAAAGTACACTCTTTACATCCTAGGGCTCATGATGCAATAGAATTGTCAATAACTTATTATTATTATTTAATATTTAAAATATGTATTTATTTAAATTAAAGGAAGTGACAAAGAATGTTTGATTTTTTAATTCAATTTAATTATCTTAAAAATTAAAATGAAAAAAATTATATATAAATTGTAGAAAAAAATCACACTTTAACACAAATATAAATAAAATTATAAACCAAAACACTTTTCATAAAATATATTTCTATTTTATATATTAATATTAAACATTTATTTATTATTATAATTTTATAGATAAAATTAAAATTTAAACAAAATATATATTGAAATTCAAAACATTATATTTTAATATAAAAATTAAACAAAATGAAAAGAAAAATCATTTTTACAATCTCTTATAGATTTATCATTAAAATTTTATTTAAAAATTCATATGAAAAATCCATATCAATTAAATTATATAGATTTTAGATATATAAAATTCATCATGCATTTATATAAAACTATTTTACAAAATAAAGATTAATAAAATATCATATTTTAATTTTTTAACATTAATAATTTTTTCTTTCTAATTATATTTTAAAACAAACAAAATATATTAAATATTATAATTGTTTTTTCAATCTATTTTATTTTATTAAATAAAAATCGATATAAAAACTATATTGGAATATGGAATTTCCTTTTTTAATGAAATTTACATTACTAAATAAAATTTAATATCAAATCTACATTTTAATATTTAAAACTACTCTCTCTATATATTATTATAGAATCCATATGATTTATAAATAAAATTATTATATAGAATATAATCAAATTAGAAGTTGAATGAGAATATTAAATAGATGAAGTATCTAAAAGTTGATATCATTAAGTTATTATTAAATGATTTTTAAGATTTATTTAATAGTTTATGTATTATTAGCTTTTGTGTTATATAGAATATAACCAAATTAGAAGTTTAAAGAAATATTAAATAGTAACAAGGTATGGAATATCTAAGAGTTGAGATCATTAAGTTATTGTCTTTTTGTTTATTTTACTCTTATATCCGTGTGAGATTTATTTTATTATTTTCTTCCAATAAGATATAAATTTGTAGTTTAACATTTAAGTTTAGCACAACCAGTTAACATGTGGTTGATGAACACTGATAGATCACAAGTTAAGTGCTATGAACAAGTTATTGTACGTGTTTGACACTATGTGTTATCCATGCATGAGCTACTAGTTATCCATACATTAACTACCATTTATTTTTTATATTTATTTTTATTATAATTGTTTATTTGGAAGTTATTTTGTTATATTTATTTTTATTATAAATGTGTATTTTGAATTTGAACAACACCCATAAAATCAATCTCTATAGTAGTCAAGTGTCCCATCCTCCTTCAATATAGGAAAATCATAAGAAAAGCATAGATGGTAGTCCACCTAAAATTTTAAAATATTAACATCTATAAGTGTAACAAATCCCATATGTTTACTATCTTAGTTTAATAAATTTTAATATTAAAATAAATTTAAATTTAATTTATATATATTTAATTTAATTTAAAAATGAATTTATACTACTAAATTTTGTATTCATAATTTAGGTACACTTAAAAAGAGTATTCTACATGCCATTAGTGTTTTTGTATTCATAATTTAGATACACTTAAAAGAGGATTCTACATGCCATTAGTGTTTTGACACCCACTTAACAAGGCTATATAAGCAACTAATGTTTTGACACCCACTTAACAAGGCTATATAAGCAACTAATGTTTTGACATTACCATTGATTCTTAGACACTAAAATTAACTTTTGAATTTGCGAGCCTAGACATTTCATTATTGTAGGATATATCAGTTAATGTTTTAATCGTCGTAATTAGCTGAGACCGGATTTCCTCCTATGATCGGATTGTAGGGTAAACCAACAATTAATGTTAAAATTGAGATATTAGCTGAGATCGGATTTCCTCGTATGATATGCCCAATGCTCTGGTGTCCTAGAAATCTCAGCTTCTTCCTCTCCTGCAGATTTTAGAGCCTCCTGTGCACCATGTGAACAGCTGGTGGTTGTGCCATTTTTCCGTTTTCAAGCATTAAGGGGGTCCAATCAAACTCATTATCATACCGAAAACCTATGCGAAGAAACAAATCACGGAACAGCCTCCTCAAAAATGCATAATCTGGCGTCTCCTCAAACCGCAGAAACCTGCAATAGCGAAAGTAGGTTGCAAACTCCCTAGGATGGGACTCGCATAGAGATTCGATAGAAGTGGCCGTTTTTATCTGACGCATCATTTCATATCTTTGCTCGCTATTTGCTCTCGGCATCACATCCTGCCAAGGAAGGCTTCCCTTTAAGAAGTACAGAAGAACGTATCCAAGGGACTCCATATCATCCCTTCGGCTTTGCTCAACGCCACTGTGATTATTGATACTTGCATACCGTGCAGTTCCAGTTAAACCATTGGTTGCCCTGTAGGGAATATGACGCAAAGTTCTAGGGTCACGGAAACTCTTTGAAAGACCAAAATCAATCATGTGGACCACTGGTTTTGTTCCGCCCATTCCCATAAGAAAATTCTCAGGTTTCAAGTCTCTGTGCACAAAACCCTTTGAATGTAGATGTTGAATCCTATCAATCATCTGATCAGCTAACATTAAGACAGTCTTGAGTGAGAATTTATACCCACAATACTGAAATAACACTGCCAAGGGTGGGCCTAGAAGATCCATAACTAGAATGTCATGGCCTCTTTCTGTTCCAAACCATCTAACATTTGGAATACCAATGCCACCGTAAACAGCTCTATAGACTGTATATTCATGATACAACTGTGGGTACGTTGCGTTCACTTTCTCCGTCTTAATAGCTACATGCTCATTTCTCTCTAAATCAAATCCAACGTATACCTCGCCAAATGAACCTTTGCCGATCTTGCTTCCGCATTGGTATCTTCTGCCAATAACGACCTGCGTGGCCATGGCCACCACACTCAAATCTCAAATCTCAAATATGATATGATTTCGTATCTGCAAAGTGTACTCCACTATTTATTTTATTAATTCGATGTTGGACATGACACCCTTGGCCAGCTTTATAATCTGTGCATTGAATTATTAACATCGCGACGCTCCGATTAATTATTTTACTTGTTGTGATTGTCATGAAATCATGGACGGTTTAATGAAAGTTGTTATCCCAAATTTGGATTAATTTCGTTCTTGGACACTGCTCTAAGGTTTTTTATTTTTACAGATAGTTACCTTTTGACACTCAATTTTGTTACGATGCATTTAGGCTGGACTTGAAAAGTATCTTGCTTCTTGCTTTACTATTTTTTCTTAAAAAAACATTAATACTTTATTTTATTTTAATAGTTGCATACTACATTTTAATAATTTTGTATATCAAATGAATACTTATTTTGTATATCAAATGAATATTTATTTTCCATGCTATATTTTTGAACTTTGTATTTTCTAACCTACAAATTATAGTTTTGAACTGTATATTTGGAACGTCATATTTTGGAAGTGTATTTCTTATACTACAAAAATCATTTTTAATTACGCTCATAGGCGTCCCTTGAACTCCTTGACAGTTTAATCATGAGTTTAGGGATTGATGGCTGTCCTTTGGTCCTAGCCTTTGTCCGAGAGCTATCTATGATGGAGTTTCACTTACATAGTTGTCGAGCATTTTCCCATGCCTGAATAACACTTTAATTAAAAATTTAATTAACATATTAATCTCTAACATCCTCCACATTGGCCACTTATTAGAATGGTAACGACTTCCACACTACACCCCGGAAGCCAGCAAATTATAATGCCAAATATAGTACGAATGCCAGCAAATTATAACGTCTAACGTTTCAAAACCAATTTACCACACTCCCCATCCATTCTCAAGGCCCGTTTGCATGCCTGAACTTAAGTATTTCACTATTCTTTCTAGACAGAGTTGGATGTTGCCCGAAAAACAAAGAAAGCCACAGGGGATGCTACATGAATGAAACAAATTGGGTTCAGCAATTTAAATCTCTAAGGAAGTTGTTTATGAAATTTTTAAATTAGGTTCGGTAATTTAAATATCTAATGAAATTGTTTATGAAATTTCTGAAATTAGGTCTATGTCTATGTGGATGATTTAATAACATGGAGAATGGAACGCACGTACGAGCTAAATTCTTCAACATCAAAACTACTTATAAATATAGATAACATAATAAAAGAAAGTAAGTAGGTTAAAAAAAATATCATTGTCTTAAATAGTGGATATTTTCGGGAAACAATTAAGTTTAAAAGTAATTTCAAGATTTTGTCAATATTAATGATTAGGTTTAATCAAAATTATTATCTTAATTCCTACCTATCATATAATATCATTTACCAATTATTTATGAACTTTATTTTATGGAAGGGTAGTTCTATGTATTTCATAATTGGGAGTTTCAGTTTTTTCAATTAATTATCTTTCATTTAATTCTTATTTTATTAATTGCTAATGATTATTACTTTTTAATTTTAATATCATATTTATTTTCAAACTTTAATTTATGTTATCTAATTTTTATTTTACTAATTATTAATAATTATTACTTTTTAATTTTAATATCATATTTATTTACTAACTTTAATTTATGGGAAGGTATTTCTATGTATTTCATACTCGGTATTTTTAGTTTTTTAATTAATTATATTTTTAATTACTTGCTATATGTTATTACTTACCAACTTTTCATATATATATATTATTAATTACCAACTTTTTATACTATCATTAATTTTAGATATAGATTATAGAAAGAACAAAAACCATTTCTAAGAAATATAAAATTAAACTTTGAAATTTCTATCCAAATATCCACATTTTGTTAGTGTTGCACTTTATATGAATATAACAGAGCTTTTAAATGTTTGTAATTACATTTTAATATAGATGAAGTATTAGTATATCAAAATAAATTATTTATTAAATTATTTTTCAACTTATAATTTTCCCTAATTTTGTATTATCCACTTTTATCTCTTTTGAAATTATAATTTATATGTATGTTTGTTATGTATTTGTAGAAATGTCTTTGCAAATAATAAATAGTGTTCTTGCTAGAAAAGGCCCTCGATCTCCTACATCAAAGGAGAAAGCTAATGAACGTCAACGCTTATGGTACCACCAAAATAAAGAGGCTATAAATCAACACAGAATAGAAGCATATAATAGAAGAAGAATTCCAAGAGTTTCTACTGAAAATAAATTCCTTCATAGTTGTAAGTACGACAGTTTGGTTGATATCATGTGAAGGACAATTCCTATCAATGTTTCTTTTCAAAATGACAATGTTACTAATTTGCAACAAACCCCAAACAATAAATTTTTTGGGGGGCTAATTTTCATTCTTTGCAAGATCATCAAATGCATGATTTACCTCCAAACGAGAATGCAAAGTCTACATCTGATGTTATTGCAAGTTTGGATGATGGAGTGAGGATGGAAAATAGAGAATATACTAATGTTGTCCAAAAAATGACATCTCATGAAGTGGTGGGAAATAGTAATATTCTTGCGCACTTGATAAATAATGTGGCATCACTTGATGGTAGTTTTGGATATGATTTCAAGAGCCCTCCATGTCAAGAGAATGTCCATCCACCCAGAGAGTCATTTATCCCACATACTATTTCACTTGGGACAACAAAGGTATTAATTCATTCTTTTTATAGTAAATCTTTTATAAATGCTTGAATATATATTCCAATTTTTCTTTCTTTAATGCTACTTCTTTTTTACATGTCATTCAATTTATCCATTTTTATAGGAATCTATCCAGTGCAATCAAAGAAACAAAATCATTCAAAAACAATGTCCTCCTCCTCCAACTGAGCCATGACTATCAAACTGGAAAGAAAATGTACATGTCCTACATATGCTTTATTTGTTCTATTTCTTTGCACTCCTTACCATTTGATTTATTACTGTGTTATTTCTCTCATTAGGACACTATACAATGCAATCAATTCAGACAATTGTAGTGCACAACTTCTAGAGGAAGCAATGTTTAAAGCATCCAACTATCCCTTCCTTCTCTAAATGCTACAATTCATGTTCATACAAAAAATCAACATATTCTTGACATAGGAATGATTCCTTTTCATAAAGGATTTCGCCACAAGATTGATCAATTATTATTAGTCCAAATGTGTCACATCTGTCGTGAATCCTATCCTAGTATCAAAGTTACCAGAGGCCCTCAAGGCCCTATTTGTCAAATATGTAAGACTGAGAAAGGTTGCCACCATTTTTGTCATTGGAATAACATGGATCCTGGTGAGAAACCTCGTATTCTTAATGTGCTGACCCAAGTTGAAGAGATGTTAATTCCACGAGTTAATCCTATTTTACAAGTTACACATGCTCGTGGTGGACAATATAAATATAGTGGCCACACTATTAGCTTCCCACAAGATATTTCTGTTATTGCTAAAAATATTGCACGTTGCGTGGAATATTTAGATATTTTAATTTTTAATAGATGTGGCCCACAATCTACCTATTATGATTGTTATGTGAAGAGGTCATGAGTGATGGATGCATTACGTTACAAAATTCAGATGGATAGATATTATAGAGATGTTGAGATTGACACAGATTATGTTGTTTCACTTCCTGAAATGGCAACATATGTCTCCAATAAGCTTAAGTTCATTGGTTTTGATATTCAAGAAATAGAGAGAGAGAGGATGAAAACATTGAATCCTTTGAAGATGGCCATTTGCACGCTCATCCTTTATCTTTTGCTACTAGGAATCCAAATGCCTGAAGAGAAGTCAAAGAAATAAGAGCATTTGTTCAAAATATGCAATCTACACCTGTTGAAACAATGCAATGGACAAATATTGGTTTGTCACCTGCAAATGAATATAATACAGAAGAACTATTCGATATGGCATTCCGCACATTATTCCCAACTGCTGTTGCAGATTGTTTGCAACCACGAATTTGCAACATCCAACTACATGAGTATGGATTACATCTACTAAGGTATTATCACAACAGCTTCAGAATCCATCCCCGCTTTCGATATTTTTTGTTGAACATAACTTTTTGTCATCGTAGCCAATAAACTGCGTCAGTATTTGTACAAAAGAACATATATGATGATGAACCTACAACAATTGAAGACTTACAATGACATCTTCAATTTCCTGACAATAAGTTGGCAAAGAGTTTGATGCGTTTTGGCTCATCTCTTAGAGGTACAAGGGCATCCTGGAAAAAGTGTTGTAGTGAACTCACTGACATGATTACACAGCTGGATTGTCCAACATTGTTGTTTACTCTAAGTGCAGCAGACATGAAGTGGCCTGGCTTTCATAAGTTAATGTCGAGTGTTGCACAACAAGGTCCATCAAATGAGTATCATCGAAAAATTGAAAATGTTATCAAATATCCACACATTGTTTCCATGTATATGCACCAATGGTTCACTATATTTGGTGAGGAAGTACTTGTAAAGTATCTTAGAGAAAAGTAATTTTGGTACAGGTTAGTTTTTTTTCAATTATGATATATGCATTATCTTTTTCTTTTTATTTGAACGATGTCTTCATTTTCACTATTTCTTGAGCTCAAATAGATATTATTGGAAACATAGAGGATTGTCACATATTCATGGTTTCTTATAGTTGGAAGGTGCTCCAAACATGGAAATGCTAGATTGGGAAAACCCTTCTAGTGTGCCTACAACGAAGAATTTTTTTGATAGATATGTAACAATGTGGAATCCATGAGATATTCCTCATAGAAACATAATGATTCCTTGTGGTATTAATGATGATCCACACTTATTAGACACAAATATTTTTTCTTCTGATCCCATTCAATATTATGAACAGTTGTTGAATCGTGTTCAAAGACACACAAAATGTAGTGTGGATTCTTGCTTACGAAAGAAGGGGTCTATTCTAACCTGCCGTTACAATGCTCCATGGGAGTTTAATGATGATTCTATACTATTCATAAATGATAAAGGAAAAAATAAATATGAGCCTTCACGTAATGATGATAGGCTAAATGTTCATAATGCTGCTCTTCTCACAATGTGGTTTTCTAATGTTGATTATAAACCAGTTATTTCTCGACATGCAGTCCTTAATTACATTGCAAAGTATGATGCAAAAGCAGAGAAAAGGTCAGTAGAAACATGAATCTTGGTTAAATATTCAATTTTTAAATAGATTTTTGACCATGCACAAGGATATATAAGATGCAGCAGTGTATCACTTATTTTTCATAAGATTTTCATGTAGATTTTTGTCAATGTTTGGATTCCCATAATATATGTTTCAAAAATATCCTGTCACGAGATGCTAACCCAAATTCATATTTTTTCCTAGGTTTGAAAGCTATTAGGATATCTTAACAAGAATATCAAATCTAGGTGATTCAAATGATCCATCGTTTTCTGCATATAGAAGATTTCTTACTGCCATGCACGAAAATGAAGCTGAAATGCGGAGTACCAGAACACTCGCGCTGTGAAGTTCAGAACAAGAAAGGAAGAATGCATAGTTGACCTCTAGATTCACCTGTGCTAGCTAACAAAAAGGGTCTGCACTGCAAATTCCAATGTATGGAAAAAGGGCAATGCGCAGTGAACTACACATATCACATAACCGCTAGCGCAGTCCGAAGCAAAAGATAACCGTTACAATTGTCGGTCGGTAAGTTAGCTGTTATCTAGCATGTCGGCACCGAAAAAATACCGCATTTAAAGAAAATCTTGTCCGTTCGAGCATAATCAATGATGGAAAGTACAAATATCTCAGTGAGATCTGGGCCAACAGACATGGCATTTAATCCCTAACTTAGGTGTTACACAGCCTGTCGGCACCGGCAGATTTCAGCAATTAAGGAAATTTTGTCCAATCAGATATAATAAATTACGGAAAGGACCGAGATCTCAACAGAGATCTTACCAACGGACACGGCATTGAAATCCCAAGTAGTAGTTAATAGGCACGTCTCAGGTCAAGCGGTGCTTATAAATCAGACTAACCAAGCAGTTACTAGATTTACCATGATATTAGAATTTTACTGTGTAAATTCCATGTTTTACCAGCAGGAATATGCCGAGGGATTTTTCATGTGAATATCTGAGCAATTCACACTGGAAGATATTTTGAGAGGGTTCAAATAGTTGGGTCTTCAGGGATTAATGACAATGCCTACCAATAATCCTGTACCAGAGAAAGGTGCATCGTCCTGAACCTCCTGAAGGCATACAACTAAAATGAAGAAGAAAGACAAGCAACCGGCCAAAGAACAGGAGAGGCCAAAGGAAGTGAGTGTATCAAGGCCACAACCACCAGTAATATCTCGTGACTAACCGATTCATCTCGTACACGAGTATATTCCACCACGACGAGATGATGCACCACCCATTGATCTTATGAGGAATGCACACTACAATATCCCATTGCCTTCGATCTCAAGTCATGTGCAGGTCGACGAGAACCTCTTAGGTAAGATTCAAGATTGCAAGTTCATAGACTGCGACTTGCTAGAATAGAAAGATTCCAAGGAAAAAAGATACTCACAGTTTCAACCTGACCGGTATATGTGTCACTGGCGTGATGAGCAGACAGGCACTGAAAATCTACATGTGCAAGACTCGCTTAAAGCATTAGAACCGTTCGAGTTGCTCAAATTAATGTGCATCCTGCATTTTGATAGAAGTTTGGAGCTTACCCCAACAATGTGAACCTTTCTCTCATGCACACAGTCGGGTTATTTAAGGCTAGATCAAAGGATTGATATAAACATTGACCTGATATATGGCATCACACTATTAAGAAAAAGAGGTGCAAATCCCACAGCGGAGTTTGTAGGGAAGGTGAACGATAAAGAGCTTTCCACAAGGATGAAGGAATAATTTGGCTTGCAAAAATGAAATCGTGGCTTTACTAAATCCGTTATCTAGGACAAAGCCACACACTTCATTGTTCAACTATTAGCGAGGAAGGTACTTAGAAAATACCAACCAACAGAGGTGTCGGTCTCAACAGTCCTCCTCACTTCGTAAGTTAAGAATGGAACTCCGTATGACTGGTCAAAATACTTGTTGAATGAGGTCTTGGACAATGTCCAGGACACTCAGGAGAATGGAACCGCATTCCATTACAGCTGGTTTTTAGTATTAATTGCATTTGTGGGCTGGAAAGAGCCGCTTTACCACCAAGGCCTTCTAGTCTTCCCAGGAGAATGCCTAGGAATGCGTTATACCAACATGTGGGAAAATGCAAAGCCCGATAGAAAATGAAAACATAACGAGCTACTATACACCTATTATGAGCAATTGTGCGATGTTATTTGGTGCACACCATGCATTTCTCAACAGGTGACAACTGCGTACAGCAGGAGGATTAATTTTAAGGATGATATTCTTGCCACACATATTCATCCAAAGGCTGATGTGGAAACAAAATTATGGTACCCAGGGTTCTATCAGCTGGATGCTGTAAAGATAGAACAGATGATGGAGGATTGGCCATCGGATGGAAGGTGGACGCACCAAAGGATATCAAGTCGACATCTGAGGAAATCGGAGGTGTGAATCTAGAGAAGGCAAGGGCACAGGAAACGCGCAGGGAAAAGAGATTTAGCAGGAAGTGGTTGAAGGACAGGCAGGAGAAAAAAGGAAAGCAACCGAAATCCCATCAATAGAGAAAGCGCACCGAAAGAAGCAGAAATCCACTAAACCGATACTATAGCCGATGCTGCATGAAGATGAATATGAGAGCATCGCAACAAAAGTACATGAGCACTGGGAAGAAACACTCTCTTTGAAGGGGACCAAACACGAAGAGGCACAAACCAAACATGAAGAGGCACAAGCAAGCCTTATTCAAAACCCTGAAGAAACAAAAACCATCGTTGTGAAGATCGAACCAGTCCAGCAGGACTTGGTTCGAGATTCAGACTCTGAGGGAAGGTCAGGTGGGTCCAGCAAGCGAAAGAGGCAGTCACCTGATTTGAAATTGCGATCTTGACTGGTACAGATTGAGCCAGTGAACCTTATTTTTCCAAACGAGTAGCTGGCCGAAGAAGCCAGGAAGTTGGAACACCTCGACCTTAATGTCGGGATGTTTCCAATTGAGGACTTGCACAATCTGCACAGGAAGGTTGTGGAGGAAATTCAATATAGAGGCCTCGCTTCCCATGATCAGACTGTCCATATACATAAGAGATGCGATGAGATAAAACTTGAATTAGCCCGAAGCAAGAGAGAACTATCCAATGTTCAGTAGAGGAACCATAGGTTGAAGGAAACAGTATCGACAGTCTACGCCAAAATTTTCGAGTGCGAGGAAGAGCTGGAGGTCGAGGCCGCTATAATTAAGATTGGTGCTAGAGTAGAAACTCTTACGACTGATATGATCTATAAGGAAAAAAATGTAGACTTAGAATCTCAGCGACCTAGCACCCCTCCAGATGACCGCACAGCTCGAAGCGAAGAAGTTAAGACCACAATAGAAAACATCTTCGTTGAAAAAGCGATATGTCAGGATTTTCCAGAGGAAGCCACTACATTGTTGGATGCATTACAGGTAGATATAGACCTTTAGAAGTTACAATTTAATTTAATGAATTTTAATAATTTTAATTTTATTTATATATATTTAATTTTATTTAAAAATGAATTTATACTACTAAATTTTGTATTCATAATTTAGATACCCTCAAGAGTATTGTACACGCAATTAATGTTTTGACACCCACTTAACAAGGCTATATAAGCAACTAATGTTTTAACATTACCATTGATTCTTAGACACTAAAATTAACTTTTGAATTTGCGAGACTAGACATTTCATTATTGCAGGGTATACCAATTAATGTTTTAAACGTCGTAATTAGCTGAGACCGGACTTCCTCCTATGATCGTATTGTAGGGTAAACCAACAATTAATGTTAAAATTCACATATTAGCTGAGATCCGATTTCCTTGTATGATATGCCCAATGCTCTGGTGTCGTAGAAATCTCTAATCTCAGCTTCTTCCTCTGCTGCAGATTTTACAGCCTCCTGTGCACCATGTGAACAGCTGGTGGTTGTGCCATTCTTCCGTCTTCAAGCATTAAGGGGGTCCAATCAAACTCATTATCATACCCAAAACCTATACGAAGAAACAAATCACGGAACAGCCTCCTCAAAAATGCATAATCTGGCGTCTCCTCAAACCGCAGAAACCTGCAATAGCGAAAGTAGGTTGCAAACTCCCTAGGATGGGACTCGCATAGAGATTCGATAGAAGTGGCCGTTTTTATCTGACGCATCATTTCATATCTTTGCTCGCTATTTGCTCTCGGCATCACATCCTGCCAAGGAAGGCTTCCCTTTAAGAAGTACAGAAGAACGTATCCAAGGGACTCCATATCATCCCTTCGGCTTTGCTCAACGCCACTGTGATTATTGATACTTGCATACCGTGCAGTTCCAGTTAAACCATTGGTTGCCCTGTAGGGAATATGACGCAAAGTTCTAGGGTCACGGAAACTCTTTGAAAGACCAAAATCAATCATGTGGACCACTGGTTTTGTTCCGCCCATTCCCATAAGAAAATTCTCAGGTTTCAAGTCTCTGTGCACAAAACCCTTTGAATGTAGATGTTCAATCCTATCAATCATCTGATCAGCTAACATTAAGACAGTCTTGAGTGAGAATTTATACCCACAATACTGAAATAACACTGACAGGGGTGGGCCTAGAAGATCCATAACTAGAATGTTATGGCCTCTTTCTGTCCCAAACCATCTAACATTTGGAATACCAGTGCCACCGTAAACAGCTCTATAGACTTTATATTCACGATACAACTGTGGGTACGTTGCGTGGACTTTCTCCGTCTTAATAGCTACATGCTCATTTCTCACTAAATCAAATCCAACGTATACCTCGCCAAATGAACCTTTGCCGATCATGCTTCCGCATTGGTATCTTCTGCCAATAACGACCTGCGTGGCCATGGCCACCACTCTCAAATCTCAAATCTCAAATATGATATGATTTTGTATCTGCAAAGTGTACTCTACTATTTATTTTATTAATTCGATGTTGGACATGACACCCTTGGCCAGCTTTATAATCTGTGCATTGAATTATTAACATCGCGACGCTCCGATTAATTATTTTACTTATTGTGATTGTCATGAAATCATGGACGGTTTAATGAAAGTTGTTATAGCAAATTTGGATTAATTTCGTTCTTGGACACTGCTCTAAGGTTTTTTATTTTTACAGATAGTTACCTTTTGACACTCAATTTTGTTACGATGCATTTAGGCTGGACTTGAAAAGTATCTTGCTTCTTGTGAAGAATGCAGTAAGCATTTTGAATAAAGTAAATCTTTGTTTTCAATAAAGCTTTACTATTTTTTCTTAAAAAACATTAATACTTTGTTTTAATAGTTGCATACTACATTTTAATAATTTTGTATATCAAATGAATATTTATTTTCCATGCTATATTTTTGAACTTTGTATTTTCTAACCTACAAATTATAGTTTTGAAGTGTATATTTGGAACGTCATATTTTGGAATTGTATTTCTTATACTACAAAAATCATTTTTAATTACGCTCATAGGCGTCCCTTGAACTCCTTGACAGTTTAATCATGAGTTTAGGGATTGATGGCTGTCCTTTGGTCCTAGCCTTTGTCCGAGAGCTATCTATGATGGAGTTTCACTTACATAGTTGTCGAGCATTTTCCCATGCCTGAATAACACTTTGATTAAAAATTTAATTAACATATTAATCTCTAACATCCTCCACATTGGCCACTTATTAGAATGGTAACGACTTCCACACTACACCCCGGAAGCCAGCAAATTATAATGCCAAATATAGTACGAATGCCAGCAAATTATAACGTCTAACGTTTCAAAACCAATTTACCACACTCCCCATCCATTCTCAAGGCCCGTTTGCATGCCTGAACTTAAGTATTTCACTATTCTTTCTAGACAGAGTTGGATGTTGCCCGAAAAACAAAGAAAGCCACAGGGGATGCTACATGAATGAAACAAATTGGGTTCAGCAATTTAAATCTCTAAGGAAGTTGTTTATGAAATTTTTAAATTAGGTTCGGCAATTTAAATATCTAATGAAATTGTTTATGAAATTTCTGAAATTAGGTCTATGTCTATGTGGATGATTTACTAACATGGAGAATGGAACGCACGTACCAACTAAATTCTTCAACATCAAAACTAATTATAAATATAGATAACATAATAAAAGAAAGTAAGTAGGTTTAAAAAAATATCATTGTGTTAAATAGTGGATATTTTCGGGAAACAAGTTTAAAAGTAATTTCAAGATTTTGTTAATATTAATGATTAGGTTTAATCAAAATTATTATCTTAATTCCTACCTATCATATAATATCATTTACCAATTATTTATGAACTTTATTTTATGCAAGGGTAGTTCTATGTATTTCATAATTGGGAGTTTTAGTTTTTTCAATTAATTATCTTTCATTTAATTCTTATTTTATTAATTGTTAATGATTATTACTTTTTAATTTTAATATCATATTTATTTTCAAACTTTAACTTATGTTATTTAATTCTTATTTTACTAATTACTAATAATTATTACTTTTTAATTTTAATATCATATTTATTTACTAACTTTAATTTATGGGAAGGTATTTCTATGTATTTCATACTCGGGATTTTTAGTTTTTCAATTAATTATATTTTTAATTACTTGCTATATGTTATTACTTATCAACTTTTCATATATATATATTATTAATTACCAACTTTTTATACTATCATTAATTTTAGATATAGATTATAGAAAGAACAAAAACCATTTCTAAGAAATATAAAATTAAACTTTGAAATTTCTATTCAAATATCCACATTTTGTTAGTGTTGCACTTTATATGATTTTAATACAGATGAAGTATTAGTATAATTTTGTATTATCCACTTTTATCTCTTCTGAAATTATAATTTATATGTATGTTTGTTATGTATTTGTAGAAATGTCTTTGCAAATAATAAATAGTGTTCTAGCTAGAAAAGGCGCTCGATCTCCTACATCAAAGCAGAAAGCTAATGAACGTCAACACTTATGGTACCACCAAAATAAAGAGGCTATAAATCAACACAGAATAGAAGCATATAATAGAAGAAGAATCCCAAGAGTTTCTACTAAAAATAAATTCCTTCATAGTTGTAAGTACGACAGTTTGGTTGATATCATGTGAAGGACAATTCCTATCTATGTTTCTTTTCAAAATGACAATGTTACTAATTTGCAACAAACCCCAAACAATAAATTTTTTTGGGGGCTAATTTTCATTCTTTGCAAGATCATCAAATGCATGATTTACCTCCAAACAAGAATGCAAAGTCTACATCTGATGTTATTGCAAGTTTGGATGATGGAGTGAGGATGGAAAATAGAGAATATACTAATGTTGTCCAAAAAATGACATCTCATGAAGTGGTGGGCAATAGTAATATTCTTGCGCACTTGATAAATAATGTGGCATCAGTTGATGGTAGTTTTGGATATGATTTCAAGAGCCCTCCATGTCAAGAGAATGTCCATCCACCCAGAGAGTCATTTATCCCACATACTATTTCACTTGGGACAACAAAGGTATTAATTCATTCTTTTTATAGTAAATCTTTTATAAATGCTTGAATATATATTCCAATTTTTCTTTCTTTAATGCTTCTTCTTTTTTACATGTCATTCAATTTATCCATTTTTATAGGAATCTATCGAGTGCAATCAAAGAAACAAAATCATTCAAAAACAATGTCCTCCTCCTCCAACTGAGCCATGACCATCAAACTGGCAAGAAAATGTACATGTCCTACATATGATTTATTTGTTCTATTTCTTTGCACTCCTTACCATTTGATTTAATACTGTGTTATTTCTCTCATTAGGACACTATACAATGCAATCAATTCAGACAATTGTAGTGCACAACTTCTAGAGGAAGCAATGTTTAAAGCATCCAACTATCCCTTCCTTCTCTATATGCTACAATTCATGTTCATACAAAAAATCAACATATTCTTGACATAGGAATGATTCCTTTTCATAAAGGATTTCGCCACAAGATTGATCAATTATTATTAGTCCAAATGTGTCACATCTGTCGTGAATCCTATCCTAGTATCAAAGTTACCAGAGGCCCTGAAGGCCCTATTTGTCAAATATGTAAGACTGAGAAAGGTTGCCACCATTTTTGTCATTGGAATAACATGGATCCTGGTGAGAAACCTCGTATTCTTAATGTGCTGACCCAAGTTGAAGAGATGTTAATTCCATGAGTTAATCCTATTTTACAAGTTACACATGCTCGTGGTGGACAATATAAATATAGTGGCCACACTATTGGCTTCCCACAAGATATTTCTGTTATTGCTAAAAATATTGCACGTTGCGTTGAATATTTAGATATTTTAATTTTTAATAGATGTGGCCCACAATCTACCTATTATGATTGTTATGTGAAGAGGTCATGAGTGATGGATGCATTACGTTACAAAATTCAGATGGATAGATATTATATAGATGTTGAGATTGACACAGATTATGTTGTTTCACTTCCTGAAATGGCAACATATGTCTCCAGTAAGCTTAAGTTCATTGGTTTTGATATTCAAGAAATAGAGAGAGCGGATGAAAACATTGAATCCTTTGAAGATGGCCATTTGCACGCTCATCCTTTATGTTTTTCTACTAGGAATCCAAATGCCTAAAGAGAAGTCAAAGAAATAAGAGCATTTGTTCAAAATATGCAATCTACACCTGTTGAAACAATGCAATGGACAAATATTGGTTTGTCACCTGCAAATGAATATAATACAGAAGAACTATTCGATATGG
This sequence comes from Larix kaempferi, assembly GCA_027924585.1. Classification (NCBI taxonomy): domain Eukaryota; kingdom Viridiplantae; phylum Streptophyta; class Pinopsida; order Pinales; family Pinaceae; genus Larix; species Larix kaempferi. The sequence continues at coordinate 51,306,016 of BSBM01000001.1, read as the reverse complement.
CATTCCCCACATTATTCCCAACTGTTGTTGCAGATTGTTTGCAACCACGAATTTGCAACATCCAACTACATGAGTATGGATTACATCTACTAAGGTATTATCACAACAGCTTCAGAATCCATCCCCGCTTTCGATATTTTTTGTTGAACATAACTTTTCGTCATCGTAGCCAATAAACTGCGTTAGTATTTGTACACAAGAACATATATGATGATGAACCTACAACAATTGAAGACTTACAACGACATCTTCAATTTCCTGACAATAAGTTGGCAGAGAGTTTGATGCGTTTTGGCTCATCTCTTAGAGGTACAAGGGCATCCTGGAAAAAGTGTTGTAGTGAACTCACTGACATGATTACATAGCTGGATTGTCCAACATTGTTGTTTACTCTAAGTGCAGCAGACATGAAGTGGCATGGCTTTCATAAGTTAATGTCGAGTGTTGCACAATAAGGTCCATCAAATGAGTATCATCGAAAAATTGAAAATGTTATCAAATATCCACACATTGTTTCCATGTATATGCATCAATGGTTCACTATATTTGGTGAGGAAGTACTTGTAAAGTATCTTAGGGAAAAGTAATTTTGGTACAGGTTAGTTTTTTTTCAATTATGATATATGCATTATCTTTTTCTTTTTATTTGAACGATGTCTTCATTTTCACTATTTCTTGAGCTCAAATAGATATTATTGGAAACATAGGGGATTGTCACATATTCATGGTTTCTTATAGTTGGAAGGTGCTCCAAACAGGGAAATGCTAGATTGGGAAAACCCTTCTAGTGTGCCTAAAACGAAGAATTTTTTTGATAGATATGTAACAACATGGAATCCATGTGATATTCCTCATAGAAACATAATGATTCCTTGTGGTATTAATGATGATCCACACTTATTAGATACAACACATATTTTTTCTTCCAATCCCATTCAATATTATGAACAGTTGTTGAATCATGTTCAAAGACACACAAAATGTAGTGTGGATTCTTGCTTACGAAAGAAGGGGTCTATTCTAACCTGCCGTTACAATGCTCCATGGGAGTTTAATGATGATTCTATGCTATTCATAAATGATAAAGGAAAAAATAAATATGAGCCTTCACGTAATGATGATAGGCTAAATGTTCATAATGTTGCTCTTCTCACAATGTGGTTTTCTAATGTTGATTATAAACCAGTTATTTCTCGACATGCAGTCCTTAATTACATTGCAAAGTATGATGCAAAAGCAGAGAAAAGGTCAGTGGAAACATGAATCTTGGTTAAATATTCAAATTTTAAATAGATTTTTGACCATGCACAAGGATATATAAGATGCAACAGTGTATCACTTATTTTTCATAAGATTTTCATGTAGATTTTTGTCAATGTTTGGATTCCCATAATATATGTTTCAAAAATATCCTGTCACGAGATGCTAACCCAAATTCATATTTTTTCGTAGGTCTGAAAGCTATCAGGATATCTTAACAAGAATATCAAATATAGGTGATTCAAATGATCCATCGTTTTCTGCATATAGAAGATTTCTTACTGCCACGCACGAAAATGAAGCTGAAATGCAGAGTACTAGAACACTCGCGCTGTGAAGTTCAAAACGAGAAAGGAAGAATGCATAGTTGACCTCTAGATTCACCTGTGCTAGCTACCAAAAAGGGTCTGCACTGCAAATTCCAATGTATGGAAAAAGGACAATGCGCAGTGAACTACACATATCACATAACCGCTAGCGCAGTTCGAAGCAAAAGATAACCGTTACAATTGTCGGTCGGTAAGTTAGCTGTTATCCAGCATGTCGGCACCGAAAAAATCTCGCATTTAAAGAAAATCTTGTCCGTTCGAGCATAATCAATGATGGAAAGTACAAATATCTCAGTGAGATCTGGGCCAACAGACATGGCATTTAATGCCTAACTTAGGTGTTACATAGCCTGTCGTCACCGGTAGATTTCAACAATTAAGGAAATTTTGTCCGATCAGATATAATAAATTACGGAAAGGACCGAGATCTCAACAGAGATCTGACCAATGGACACGGCATTGAAATCCCAAGTAGTAGTTAATAGGCACGTCTCAGGTCAGGCGGTGCTTATAAATCAGACTAACCAAGCAGTTACTAGATTTACCATGATATTAGAATTTTACTGTGTAAATTCTAAGTTTTACCAGCAGGAATATGCTGAGGGATTTTTCATGTGAATATCTGAGCAATTCACGCTGGAAGATATTTTGAGAGGGTTCAAACAGTCGGGTCTTCAGGGATTAATGACAATGCCTACCAATAATCCTGTACTAGAGAAAGGTGCATCATCCTGAACCTCCTGAAGGCATAGAACTAAAATGAAGAAGAAAGACAAGCAACTGGCCAAAGAACAGGAGAGGCCAAAGGAAGTGAGTGTGTCAAGGCCACAACCACCAGTAATATCTCGTGACCGATCGATTCATCTCGTACACGAGTCTATTCCACCACGACGAGATGATGCACCACCCATTGATCTTATGAGGAATGCACACTACAATATCCCATTGCCGCCGATCTCGAGTCATGTGCAGGTCGACGAGAACCTCTTAGGTAAGATTCAGGATTGCAAGTTTATATACTGCGACTTGCTAGAATAGAAAGATTCCAAGGAAAAAAGATACTCACAGTTTCAACTTGACCGGTATATGTGTCACTGGCGTGATGAGCAGACAGGCACTGAAAATCTACATGTGCAAGACTCGCTTAAAGCATTAGAACCATTCGAGTTGCTCAAATTAATGTGCATCCTGCATTTTGATAGAAGTCTGGAGCTTACCCCAACAGTGTGAACCTTTCTCTCATGCACACAGTAGGGTTATTTAAGGCTAGATCAAAGGATTGATATAAACATTGACCTGATATATGGCATCACACTATTAAACAAAAGAGACGCAGATCCCACAGCCGAGTTTGTAGGGAAGGAAAATGATAAAGAGCTTTCCACAAGGATGAAGGAATAATTTGGCTTGCAAAAATGAAATCGTGGCTATACTACATCCGTTATCTAGGATGAAGCCACACACTTCATTGTTCAACTATTAGTGAGGAAGGTACTTAGAAAATGCCAACCAACAGAGGTGTCGGTCTCAACAGTCCTCCTCGCTTCGTAAGTTAAGAATGGAAATCCGTATGACTGGTCAAAATACTTGTTGAATGAGGTCTTGGACAATGTCCAGGACACTCAGGAGAATGGAACCGCATTCCATTACAGTTGGTTTTTAGTATTAATTGCATTTGTGGGATGGAAAGAGTGGCTTTACCACTAGGGCCTTCTATTCTTCCCAGGAGAATGCCTAGGAATGCGTTATACCAACATGTGGGAAAATGCAAAGCCCGATAGAAAATGAAAAAATAACGAGCAACTATACACCTATCATGAGCAATTGTGCGATGTTATTTGGTGCACACCATGCATTTCTCAACAGGTGACAACTGCGTACAGCAAGAGGATCAATTTTAGGGATGATATTCTTTCCACACATATTCATCCAAAGGCTGATGTGGAAACAAAATTATGGTACCCAGGGTTCTCTCAGCTGGATGCTGTAAAGATAGAACAGATGATGGAGGATTGGCCATCGAAATGGAAGGTGGACGCACCAAAGGATATCAAATCGACATCTGAGGAAATCGGAGGTGTGAATCTCGAGAAGGACAAGGGCACAGGAAGTGCGTAGGGAAAAGAGATTCAGCAGGAAGTGGCTGAAGGACAGGCAGGAGAAAAAAGGAAAGCAACCGAAATCCCATCAATAGCGAAAGCACACCGAAAGAAGTAGAAATCCACTAAACCGATACTATAGCCGATGCTGCATGAAGATGAATATGAGAGCATCACAACAAAAGTACATGAGCACTGGCAAGAAACACTCTCTTTGAAGGGGACCAAACACGAAGAGGCACAAACCAAACACGAAGAGGCACAAGCAAGCCTTATTCAAAACCCTGAAGAAACAAAAACCATCGTTGTGAAGATCGAACCACTCTAGCAGGACTTGTTTCGAGATTCAGACTCTGAGGGAAGGTCAGGTGGGTCCAGCAAGCGAAAGAGGCAGTCACCTGATTTGAAATTGCGATCTTGATTGGTACAGATTGAGCCAGTGAACCTTATTTTTCCAAACGAGTAGCTGGCCGAAGAAGCTAGGAAGTTGGAACACCTCGACCTTAATGTCGGGATGTTTCCAATTGAGGACTTGCACAATCTGCACAGGAATGTTGTGGAGGAAATTCAATATAGAGGCCTTGCTTCCCACAATCAGACTGTCCATATACATAAGAGATGCGATGAGCTGAAACTTGAATTAGCTCGAAGCAAGAGAGAACTATCCAATGTTCAGTAGAGGAACCATAGGTTGAAGGAAACAATATCGACAGTCTGAGCCAAAATTTTCGAGTGCGAGGAAGAGCTAGAGGTCGAGGCCGCTATAATTAAGATTGGTGCTAGAGTAGAAACTCTTATGACTGATATGATCTAAAAGGAAAAAATTGTAGACTTAGAATCTCAGTGACCTAGCACCGCTCCAGATGACCGCACAGCTCAAAGCGAAGAAGTTAAGGCCACAATAGAAAACATCTTCGTTGAAGTAGCGAGATGTCAGGATTTTCCAGAGGAAGCCACTACATTGTTGGATGCATTACAGGTAGATATAGACCTTTAGAAGTTACAAAATGATCTGCAACAAAGGCAGCAAGAGCTCGATGCCATAAATGTAGAAATGAAGAATTTGCCACTAAGGCAAAGGATACAGAAGTTCGAGGACGCAAAAGAGCCACTAGTACATGTGGACATTTTCCCACGGAAAATTGTTGCTATTGCAACACTTTTGCGTTGCTATAGCAATGAACATGAATCCTTCTTTTCGTGGGAAAACTTTCATCGTTGTAGCAACACTTACCAAAGTTCATCGCTACAGCAACATAAATGACATGGATTGTGCTTTGTTTTAAAAACCAAATTGTGTCACTATAGAAACACTTCTTTCGTTGCTATAGCGATGAAAAGCCTTAACAAGCTTCAACGGAGGGTTGTCGCTATAGCGACGGAGTCCCATATTTAAAAAGAAATAACTCATTGTTATAGCGACAAAATGCCCTAACAAGCTCCGACGAAGGGTCGTCGCTATAGCGACGGAATCCCATATTTAAAAAAATGTAACTCAAACCCACTCCGTCGCTATAGCAACGAAGTTCCATCTCTATAGATACATCATAGTATAGCAAGTTCCACCAAACTTGCTATACTAGTGACAAAAATGTCCATCGCTAGTATAGCAAGTTTGTCAGAACTTGGTATACTATGTCGTCGCTATAGCAACAGACATTTCTATTTTTAAAATAATAATAATAAATAAATGAATTGACATGCGAAACCATGCAATCTCCTTAAAACAAGGTCAAATGGTGGAAATCTCTAGGGAAAGATGCAAAAGAAGTGGAATGCTCCTCAATATAGGCATGAAGAATCAAACCATGTGCCATTAGTGTGAATCCATGTGCATAGTCACCATAGCTCCTCCAAATAATTTGATGTGTCTTCCTCTCCACATCTGTGCAAGGATATAGTGCATAGTTGAGACATAGTGCATCAAGACCACTAGGGATGCAGCAAAGTGCTTTTGAGGAAGGCAGAAGTAAATCTTCTGATATAGCATCCAAAAAGGTAGTTGCAATACCTGATGCATGCAGCATTGAGCAACAAATCGGATCTTTATGAATGAGTTCGCTCATAAGTGTCACATCTGAAGAGAATATGTCACCACCAAAATTATGGGAATGACGGAATATTAATGATAGGCTTGATGGCAAGGTACTCTCCTCTGAGTCTGTGGGCCTTGCTGGGGCATACGTTGTTGATAAGACACCTCTGAGAATATGTAATTTGTTCTTTATCATCATCACATGCTGAAGATGCAATACTGCTTTCTGCTGACAACTCCACAACTCTAGTAACCTTTTGATTTACCAATTCCTGACTTGTTATGTATGGAAATGCATCTTCTGATTCATTGGCCTGTTTCTTCCCTATTATGATTTGACAAACAATTAATTCAGCTTTCCATTAATATCATCTCATATAACTATAAGGTAATCAATAATTATTAACTTCAAAAGGAAATAAAGGTAGGTTACATTAGGCCAAATGGTCAATAACTTTACGATATGTCCCTCAAATAAATTGTTGTCTGAGATTGCATGTCTGAGGTAATTCGTATGTCACTTAAAAATTATTTCGAAGTCCAGTCTCCAGAGTCTATATTGAACTATTCTAAAAATGGGATGCTTGTAGAGTAGTCAAGTACAAAAGAGATAAATAGATATTTCATCATTTGCTACCATTTACACACTCTAAGATCTTATGTAGATCATATACAGTTTTAGACCTACTGTTTCACATTGTAGTGATGTGTGACCTGTTTCCTAAGTGACTAGCCCTAGATAATCTTTTTACTGTGTCACATTTAGATTATTTCCACTAAATACAAAAAGCATTGTATCCCAAACAAAAGGAAAAAGCACCAATAAAATGCACATGACTTTTCTATGAGAATACATACTCCAGAGTTGAAAAGTTTTGAATAGCTTTTTTAGAGTTTCAAAACATTGAAAAAATAAAAATGAACAGCTTTGGGACATAACTTCTTTCAAAACTTTTTCATAGTAATGTTTAATCTGAAAATTTGAAATGCACTTGTCCATCATTTCAATAGAGAGACGGTGCAACTACAAACTTGCGATGTCCATCCTCACATACCGAGAAAGTTCACAGATTTAACATTTTTTTTTTACTAAGAAAACCATTTTCTGAATTATTTTACAAACATAGGTCCTAAAGTCTCCACGGTAAATTTAGATCTGATATCTACTAGGGGCATTGGATGTGTTGTGTTCCCTAAGGAACATAGGGACATCCATGATTCCTTGCAAAAGGATGATCTCTCTTGTATTAAGTTACATGGATATGGATATGGGTACCCATTACAGATAAAACATTTTTTAGCAACTTGAATATTATAAGTTTAGGTGAAATTCAGTTGTAGAAGTCAACTTTACAAGCAACGTCTGTGTATCCCTTCTCCATCCTGAAGGCCCCCACCATGATAATCAAAGTTGTAGATCAAAAACAACAAAACTTCTTGTGGAATGGATCAGAAGATCAGAATAAAATCCACCATCTTAGCTCAAAAAAGGTCTGTCGTCCCAAGGCACGGGGGAGCTAATCTCAGGATCTGTTCTCTCATGAATAAGGCTCTAGGGGCTAAGCTCTTTTGGAGGCTACTCAGATAAGGATAAGCTTTGGAGCAAAATTCTGAGAAGTGAGTATGTAGACTGTATGTCACCAGAGAAATTTTTTACCTCTAACCAATTGATGTGTGGGTCTGTTATTTGGAATTTGTTCAAATCCTGTGTTGATAAGTTGATAACATCAAACCATGGATGTTTGAATCTTGGAAGACTCCCAAGTCTTAGTTGAGACAACTAACTAGCTCATATTTGGCTCATACTCGGCCCTAGACTCTTCTATCATTTGCTGGAATTTAATACCTCCTCTCTGGAGTCAATTGGAATGCATTGCTTTTATTTTCCATGTGCACTATTACTAGGTCAAATAGAATGATAAATGTAGGCTACTTTCTATTTCAGACAATGTATTGTGTTTATGATGCAGTGCTCCTGTGGTCTTAGAACCAAGATGTTGTTTAACATTATTTTAGATTTTTTGCTTCTTCGTTCTGCCTAATATAATGGAATGTAAATGGGAAGTAGGAAATGAGTGTCAAAATTATAAACAATACTGCATAAATCTTGCTTGTTGCTTTGAAGTATCTTACTATTTCAAAAGCAATCACCCATCTTGGCACTAAATGGGAAGAATATTGTATGAATGATGGTTAAAACACATTAGATGGTAAAGCAAGAAAGGATGGAATTACTTACCTTACACTTTTGGTTTTTCTGTCAAAATACTTTTCCCATTTTGGTTTTTATTTGATTATAGAGATTATTCTTTCTGCCTTTGGATCTATATATGCCAAAGTAAGCTACATTGAACTATTTCAACTATTTCAAATAAGCAACATGTATTATGGCATTTTATGAGATCATCTTATGAATTTGTGCAAACACTGTTGTTTTATAACTTATATGTATTAGAAATATCATTAATATATTTTTTTACACAAAAATTTCTATATTTTGAGTTTTTTTTTCTATTTTCCGAGTTTTTTTTTTCTATTTTCCGAGTCTTGAACCAAGTTTTGGCAAGTCACAAAGTCTTGTCGAGTCTTTGCTGAGTCTGAGTCAGAAAACTTTGCATCAAACCCTACCTGATTTGGGAGGTATATTCTGGGTCCTTCACCAAATTTTGGGATGATTCTTGGCTCTTTCCAGTGCCTCTAGGTACTTTGCAGGATTTCATAGGGTTCAAGGAACAGTTGGAATCCAAGTATGGAGTTAAATCCCGGGATTATTTCCTTCAGTTGATCAGAACCACTTTGTTAGATAATGGAAACAAATTGGAATTGCCGGAATATCCAAATATGATAGAAAATTTGAGAAGGGTCAATCGTCAAAGTTTCAAACAGAATCAGATCCTTGTGGCTTTCCACATACCTCTCCCCCAAAATAAGACAGGCTCAGATGGCGAGGGTCAAAATCTGGTAATTACTATGTCATAAATGGTTATAACTCGCAATCTTTAGACAAAATTAGTTTGCACAAGACTACCCTTGGAAACAGAGATGGGTTAGGGAATGTCTTCCAAAAGACAACTCCTTTCTTTGTCTAACTGATCATCATAAATATTCAACTCAGGATGCTTTGTCTCAGAGAGGTTTCCCAGGTCCTTCAAGATAGTGTATGTGCCTTAAAGCTGATGAATCAACAAATCAGTTGCTTCTCCGCTGTGATTTTGCAAGGGATTTCTAGTCTTGGTCCTTGTTTGATTTAACTGGGTAGGATTGGTCCGAATGGAGTACTTACTATCATGGATAAAAAGGTGGAGGACTAAATTTAAATTTAGCAAACTAAATCTGATATGGAGTATTTGTCCTGCCATCATTACCTGGAATATATGGTTGGAATGGAACAGAGGATATTCCAAGATAAAGCTTCTACTTTGGAGAGAACCATTACTCAGATAAAAGCATCTATGACTGATATCCTGTGATCTTGGCCTCCAAAAGAAGATCCTTCCAGCCCACATGATTTTTGGGAATTTTGGAATAGTCTTCCATGACATATTTCCACAAATTTGTCAAAAACATGGAACACATGATGTTTATTCAAAAATAGATAGAATATTGTTGACAGCATTATTGTTGTTATTATGCAAGATAGAGAGATCTAGCAGTTTACAGAAAAGGGTTTTTGACTTGATTAGTCTGAAGGGAAGTTGCTAATGGTTGAAGAAAACTAATTCTAATAGCCGTCACCCATCTCATAAATATTTAACTTCAATTCAAACTAAGAATTTTAAAATTGTTTTATATCAATTTTTCAGAATGTTGCAATTTAATCTCCAATAGGAGTTTAATAATGTGCTAAACATAACCTTCTGGTAAGCTTTGTTTCAAATGACTATTAGGATAGCCAAATCATGCATAAAATGGAAGGAATCAACTACAATATATTGCCTATCACCCTTACGTAGATTTCCCAAAATATGAAGCATGAGAGGATGGATGGAATAAGGCCCAAAACGATGGATAATGTTATGACTACTATTTACTCAATTACAACAAGAACCACTGACCTGCATAATTTTGCGCACTAATGTGATGGTGTAGCCTGATTGAATAAAAAAGTCCGAGCAAGCACCAGCAAGATATCCTGGAAATGCCATCGATGCCCATGGAATGGCACTAAACCATGTTGCTTGTTTTAAATTTACATTAAACACCTGCACGAAATGGCATGTGAGTAAAATCAGTTGGCTTTAATATATATATATATATAATTTTCTTTCTTAGTTATTCTATACTGTAGTATCTTATAAATCATCATGCAATTTGAAGTACATAACTCCTAAGAAATATTGGATTAATTTTAGTACAGTATAGAAAAGTATCCATTGCAATGAAAGGCATGCTTACAGTTTTGAAATACACTGGCATCCATGATAGAAGAACGAAATAACCCTGAAAATACGAGAAAAAGATCAGCTACAATGGTAAAGACATCGAGATAACAAATAAAAGTGCCATTTTGTCGATTGCTTACCCAATTATTCGTAACATTTGCAACTATTATCGCCCATGTTGGTATCTTAGAAAATCGCAGATGAAAAGGAGGCATTCGGTTAGCAGTCTGGCTAGTAGACTTTCTAGACATTGAAGAACTCTCATTCCCATCCTGAATATACAAAAGTTCTGATTTTGATATTCGAGGATGAAACTGAGGGTCATTGGTTATAGCTAGCAACCATACTGAGAGCCACAGAAATCCTAAAAGTCCAAAGGTAACGAAAGGCCCGAAAACCCCACAGTGTGACATTAGAGCAAGAGTAGCAAGTAAGCTTATCACATTACCCAAATGAAAACCAACCATTGAAAGGCCCACTACTGTAGCTCTCTTAGTACGGGGAAACCACCTTCAATACAATATTGAAAGTTTTAGGAGCATAAAACAATACCTATGATAGCTTAAAGACTTCAAAATTATCCTCTCGGAATGGAAATCTATAATAATATCTAGAAACTAGCGAGAATTTTACTTGAGATCACTAAAGTGCTTTAAAACCATATGATAAAAGACAAAATTAGATGAAACAAAGAATGATATCATTGAGTGATTATTATAAAACCTACCTTGAAATAACGGTGTTCATACAAGGTAAAGCTACACCTTTTGCAACACCAAATAGAGCATGCATAGCAAGAAGCATCCATACTGAATGATTAGAATCCCATCGAGTAAGCAGGGTTGCCAATAACCAGATTGCTAAGCCCCATGCCATCACGTTTTTTCCAGCATAACGATCTGCCAAGGCTCCTCCAGCAATAGGCGACAGTAAGTATCCCCATAGGAAAGATGACTGTGATATTCCAAAAGAAAAATCAGTTTATACAGACAAATTGATGGCTATTTAGTCTTCTTGCAAATCTCTAGAACCTTTAGTGTAGTAATCATAACAATACCAATCTATGCCCATCTTAGCATTGGTTTCACAAGACAATGAATTAAAGCAATTGAAAGGTACATTAATGAATAACAGAATGATTCTAAACTTAGAATTGTCAACAGATCTCTACACAAATAAATCAATGATACAAATGAATAAGAAATTCTCTCTCCTTTGTTTTACCATGTGAACAGCTCCCCTCATAAAAGGAAAGACAAGTTTTTTGTAAAGGTCGATATATTGCATTGTCCCTTTAAAATAGCATGTTTTTTTAACAAGTCTTGATAGCAGATGAATCCAACATTACCCTTATTTTTTCATTTCCTCACCTCGCTAACTATCAAGATTAGATTACTAAAAGTATATGACACCTGTCATGATAGATTTCTGAGATATTTAACCACTTTGCAGCATCAATGCCTGAAAAGGCTAAGGACAACCCTTTGTCTAAAGACACTGTAATTAAGAAGTAACCTCTTTGGAACAATGGAAAATGATTTGTGATAACCTGGCTAGTGACATTACATCTATATCAAAACCTGCCACTCATAGTCATGGTAAAGTGAGTTAAGACTCAAAATTTGTTCTATGCTTAAACACAGATTTTTGTAATATAAATGAGTTATTTTGATTATAAGCTCATAATTTTGTAATGCGATATGATAAACTTCTAATCCTACTTCCTTAGGCTATTTCATGATAATATTGTACTAAGGCCACAACTTATATAAGAGAAAAAATAAAATTACTAATATTGCTGGTACTAAATAAGGGTCTAATTAGACCCGAAAGATAGCTTGCACCTCAAACTAGGGTTCCAACACTCTTTTGTATAAACAGAGGTTTCCTGTCTCTTTAAATATGTTCTGTCTCTTGATATAGACCAAATGCTTCCCTATCAAATTATTTCTCCGAAATTGGAACTTATCAAAATATAGAAACAAGCCTCAAATCAGATTCAGCCATCTCCACTTGTGAATGAAAGGATGGAGACACATTCCTCAAGGCTCAAACTCTCATGCTAGTTTTAGACGCCCTCCACCCAATTGGATTAGAATAGAGCACTCAAATTATGACGTGACTTATTTCAGATAGTGCATGCCATCTTGCTAGTGTCTTGCATGTGCTTTATACAAGAGTATAATTGTCACGGTGTAGTGACCTCCTTTGATTTTCATTCAATATGCTTTGCAAAGTGCATCGACAGGTATTTGTAGCTGTCATGACCTACTTGTATAGTAAATTGATTACCATCGAAGTAGCAGCCCCTGTTAAAATTTTGACCAACATTTAAGCAACAAATTTCTATGTAATGAGTTAGTTTTGATAATTTTACTCAGTATTTCTAACTTTCTGTTCATTATTGTGATCCTTCTACATGGAAAAGTATGAATCAAGTCTTCAAGCACCTAAAAAAGATAGTGTAATGGAAATATAATATGTTAAGGTGTACAAGAATGAACCAAAGTGAGATCAGTACCTATCTTGTTTCAGTTTCTTATTCCATTTCTAACTACCACTTGCATTGCAGACGCCCATCCTTTCTTGAGAACCTAGCAAGCAATGACTAAATAGGATATGGACTCAATACTAGATGTCGAGACGGGTCGAAATACCATACTCGCCACATAAGAAAGACTGGAGATGTGCATGCTGGAATCCAAGTCTGCTGACCTCTAGGCAACTAATGGCTCAGCTAGTGTTTTTAACCATGGGAACTGAGCAACCTCCAAAGGGTATATCCAGCAGCCCGCAGGCCAGATATACCAGTAACTTGTGACCCCACAAGGGCCGAGACGTACCAAAGCTTACCGGGGTGAGCCTCTATCCCAGGGGTCACCTATCCTTAGAGCCTTGTCACAACGAGCCAATGAGCAACCATACCCCATCGATTTTGAACCAATGGCCCAGCTAGTGTTAATATCAAAACTGTAATATTAAAGAGGAGCCACAACCTCTAGTAAGGTCATTGATATACATAACCCTGCAATATATACTTCCTAAGAATGCAATTTCGAACTCCTATGACGTTCAATATGCCATCTAGCTTTTTATCTTTCCCAACATAGCACTTAATTGGGAAAGTGGGTTGTGATATTTGCCTGCAACATTATAATCAAACAGTTCAGAATTATACCATATTTTGACACTAACGATTTCCTTTTTCTTCACGTGTTCTAGAAATGTGAGCCTTTTTCATTTAATGATATGGCGTTAGATGTGCGCAAAGGTCTTTGATAGAGATTTCGTTTAGTGTCATCATCGAGGGGTGTTTACTACCTTAGCCCGTCCAACCTTGGGATCATGGAATACTTCATGGAGGCTAACTGCTTCAATCCAACAATATGCCATAGTTTTCTGGTAAAGCTCCCCAAGTTTTGTCCATAACCTGCCCCATCATCCTAAGACTTGGGTTTATAAAGTCATAAAGTAATTTCCTACTAATATATCCACTCTGTCAGCTTGTAAACATGTAAGTTGATTTAACTGTATTTATCCAGGAGACACTGGATCTAATCTAATCCACTTCTTCATATTTCCAGGTGCTCAGTGCACTAACTTCAAGTTCATGATATGGAACAGAACATAGTCTACTAAAGGATGTAACTGCTTTCCAAATAGATCTTCCATTGCCTAATTAAATCAAGGCTTATCTTTTTTTTCCCTATTTACATACTACTACTCTATGAACCCTTGAGCTTTCAACAATTGAATTCCTGTATACCTAATGCCCGTTTACCTCGTTGGTGAATGCTTCATTTGAATTGTCACATCAAATTGGACTCAATGAATGTAGGGTATTGTTTTAGCTTTAGGGAAGCTTACACCTCGACCTGCTAATTCTCAATGATATTGTTTGCCTATGGTTGTAATGTTCAAATGATGCTATCCTGTTGAACGGTAGATGCTTCATGGTATATCTTCGTTTAATCTGATTACCCAATTGAAATGGTTTCTAGTCTTTTCCAGTGCTATTTTCTGTAGCAACTTAAAGACCTAATTTGAAACTGAATTTGGTATGATCATATTTGAAAGCATATGAAAAAATAATTTGTGTTTTGATCTTGGCTCAATACATGAATAGATTAAAGACTGCATAAATTCAATAGTACCAGCCCTTCCATAGAAAGGGGATATGCAAAGTAAACCAAAAATGAAAGAGCATGAGAGAATGAAATTCAATGATCTTGATCAATCCAGCCATAGCAGGAAGGTGAAAATTTGACAAAATGGAAAGACCTTTATACATGTCATCTGGATCGAAGTTTGAAGCTTCAATTGCAAGTCTCTTGTTAAATTTCTTGTCTATCTTGACGAAGGTATTCATTTTAGAAAATTGAAAGTTTTATAGCTTGCAGGTGGAGATCATATTTAAGGCTATATCTGCTATCTCCCAACCTTCATTATATATCTCTGCTATCTCCCAACCTTCAATAGAGACACCATCAATTCAATGCAACTTTAACTTCTTTAAAATTCAAACCAAATTTTCCAATGCAATCTGTACACAAGTAAAAATATATAGAACTCAATGTATTAAACCCCAAATGCATACAAATATAATTCAGAGGAAAACAATGCCCATAGACATTCATTTATTGAAATATACCAATGAATTTAATAAAATATGAGGTCTGTATCACCCCAGATTATTTCTCAAGGAACAACAATGAACCCCCAAAATAAATTTATACTCTATCAATTTGATGCTTGGAAAATAAATGACCAAATGGACTTGTCCTGAGATTGCACCAATGAATTTCATATGCAGAAATATAAGATAAAGTATCTAGAATAGGAAAGGTAAATCTCTTACCCTGTTTCTGATGTTTACATTCATTTATAAAAACCACCCCACATGCACAGGTTTTTCGAATTAACTTTTGTGAACAAAATTCCTCTTTCGTCAAAATGTTTACATACTGATGAAATAACTCGGTCTCTCATTCTCATAAGCATACACACAGATTTATCAATCATTGAAAGGTCCATTAGTCCATCAATCCGTACAATAACCACACTGAGATTTGTATAAAAAAAGAGCACAATTAACAATGAAGGGATTGAATCACAAAGAAATCAAGCAATGATAGAATACCAAGTTTACTACTTCACTAAATCAAATCAGTATATGTATAAGATTTCCCACATAGGGAACTATTGTTCCTCAAATGGATCAATCTTCATTCGGTTTGGCCCGATATTCAAATGGTCCTTGGACGCACTGGTTGGGCTCCTCCTGGGCGGGCCTGCTTTTCTCCTACCTTTGTCGACCTTCTTCTCTATGGGGTCGGTCAGGGTCATAGGTCGAGTGGGGGTCCAATGTTCCACTGGTTGTAGTGTAGAATAGGATTCAATAGTGGGCATGGTCGCGAGGTTTTTTTTTTTTTAATTGTGATTTGTTTTCTTATTTTCTTTTAATATAATATAATATATTATTAATGTGATATAATATGTATAGCGACGAAAGTTCATTGCTATAGCGATGAAATGTCTATACCATCTCTATAACAACGATCATTGGGGGAATTTTCAAATTTTTCCAAAAAAATTTAAATGTTTTTCCACAAAACATCGATTTTAACTGTTTTGTGGCAAACTTTCATGGGAATTTTGAGCCATATGTAGTAGTGAGCTACAGAAAGAATTGAAAGTGTTAAGGGAGAGAGAGGTTTTCACTTCTGCGAAGTTGTAGCCCATGGAGGAAGAAGCGCTCGCACTGATGGAACACATTGATGGAAAGTTCATAGAAATTCATACCACAGAGGGAACAGTGAAAGAACAAGCCCAAGAACATTTGTCACAGGAGATGTTGGAGACCATTAGAGAGTTTGAGCATGAGGCGAAAGAAACAGTAGACTTCATTGCGAAGTTGAGTACCTCCGAAGGTACGTAGCCAAAGTCGCCCAGTGAAAGTGGATCAGGGACGATCCATGAGTAAGTGTTAGGGGCCTTTTGATAATGGCCCAAGTGGCACAATTTTGGCGAAGCACAGTTTGAGTAAAGCGCAATGGAAACACGAAGTCCGAACATAGCACAGTTTTGCTGATGCGCAGTGACAGTGCAACAACTATTTTTGGTAGTAAAGTACAAAGTGAGGCAAGGTCGAACAACGACCGATTTTGGGTAATCCAATTAGCAGAATCTCGCGAGTAGGGTATGGAGTGGCGTGGAAGTAGAGGAAAGCGACTTGTTGTCGTAGTATAGACTAAGGATCAAGGAAACATTAGCGATGGAAGACCATTAGATGAAGAGAGGCAAATCAACAGCGACAGAAGGGGCAGAGCGGCTGAAAGGGACTTGTTAGTAAGTAGTTGGAGCCGTTTTTCCAGAGCTGTGGCCGTCAGAAGAAGCATTAGAGCCATAAGTGGCGCAGAAAGGAGGCTGAAGTCGGGTGAAGTAGCTGTCGACTACGACAGGCCCGGGTAGTGGGATAACCGCACCATCCGGGGGGGGATTTTTGGTACTATAGGTTTTTGGCCCACAATCATTGTAAAGACATGACCTTCACGCATGATCTATAAAAGGGGAAATTTTGTAAGGGAAGGTTTGATCTTTGTTGGACTTAGTTGGTCTTCATTGGTCATTTTTTATCTCAGTTTTGTATTGTAAGAAGAAGAAGAGAGAAAGAGGCTCTGCAGAGACCTATTGTATAGAGAAGAGTCTAGAGTTGAGTGCACAGACTGGAATTGTTGAACCCTTCCCATTAATATAAACAAAATTTCCCATGGACGTAGCTACCATCCTAGTGGTGAGCCACGTAAATACTTGTGTTATGCGATTGAATGTGTGATTGTGTATGTTTATGCTTATGTTTACATTGATACTTACGTTTATGCGTGTTCGCACTTTTATATGTACATATATATATATATGGTGGATGAGAATAATATGCTAAGTCCTAAACATATATGACTGAATGAGAAAGTGATTCTGAATATGTTGAATGCATGAGTTAATTTGCTAAACACTAAGTCAATGAAGTCTTTGTTAAGTGCAATTCCCTAGAAGCGTAGTCCTAAAGTTGTGATTTTGCATTGTATTACACCATATTGTATGAGTTTGCAGAATGTGCAGTCCCGCATGTGTGCAGTAATCACTAGTGTATGTGAAGTCGGGATGACTTTGCTTCCGCCAGTTTCATAACCGCACATCACCTAATTACAGAAACCTGCTTCTGTAATCCCCCATAACTTCACCTCGGGTGAGACCTCAGCCTATTCAAAGGTTGTTGCTGAAAGAGCTGGTGTAGAAGTGGCATTCTTGACCTCATAACTACGTAGAACCTAGGTCGGTACAAGAAAGTTAAAGAACGAAGTTGTAAGCCAACACCTCTCAACAACCAATGTCAACTAATGTGCATACCCTTGTCTTCAAGATCACTGGCAGCATAAGAAAAAAAACATTGTTGGCAAAGCTTTTATGTCTATTTCAGTGGCCACTCTCTCCTTTTGACTACACTATGATCGTGAGTTGATTGTAATTTGAAGCTATACATGCTTGCACCTCCTCACCACTGTTCATAATACTATTATTAAATTCTCTCTATCCATTATTTTCTATTATATTTTTATGTTTAATACTACTTTCAATTTTGAAGGTCACTTTATTTCTATTTTTTCAATGGCCTTTTTGGGATCCCTTGTGTACATTTGAGAGAGTAGGGATTCAGAATAACACTTATGTTCTCACTCCATGTGATCTTTGGTAAATGCTCTCAATAGATCCATTTATGGTTTCTACTTAACCAAATTCAAGGAAAAGCTCAGACGTCTATGTCCGAGTTCGAAGTGAGGGTTTTGTTTCTATTAATTTTTTCCTCATAGAGATTGGTCTTGAATTTCTAAGCCAAAATTATGTTCCTAGTTTTTGGATGCAGAAAAGGATGGGAACTCCTTCATTACTCCAACCACCTAATCAACACTACTTCCATCTCCTAACCTCACCATCCTGTCCTCTACTGAAATATACTGTAGCGTCGACTACATGACCTAGCCAAATATAGAACCCATAAGCGTAAGTATCTATTGACTACATTGACCAAGTTTCCTCAACAGGCATTCACTAGTCATAATCACATGTTTAGGGGAGTGTGCACATCACATCCCCCCCACGACTTCGGGTTTCGAGGGATAAATGGTGGGACATGCCTCCACCCCCCTTGATACTACTAAGGTCAACACCCTACATCAACCATACCATGCCATCACTATTCTAAGGGGTCTCGTCATTTAAAAACCACTTTGGAAAACTCACAACTCCTTTCAAAACTCACACTCACCCACAAGTCATATAAAAATTGAAATTCACAATTAAATAGCATGAAAACTGATATAACATCATTCTCCTCTTGATGTCCAAGACATCTCGTGCCCCTTTTCATTGTAGGAATCCGGCTATCTCATAGTCAATCAACATATGGAATAGTTCATCATTAACATGAAACTCATATATAGACATACCCAACTCTTTCCAGTGTTAGCCCATATCACTAAAATGACATTTAAATATAAACATGTAAGTTCTTTTGCAAACAAAATAAATTAGCATTCCACAAATTGATATTCCATATTCATTTTTTGTGTTCAATAGGAAGTAACATATTCATTGCCAATAATAAATTAAACAATAAATTCCATTTACCATACACACTTCAAGGGAGTCCACACGTCCACATAACAATAGTCTTAATTAATCAATATTAGTAAAAAATATAATAAGCAAATAAAATGCCAATCTAATTCACATTAGAATTTTTAATTAATGATTGTCGAAATATGGGGTGTTACAATCATGATCGATTGTAATTAAGCTAGCATTAAACGTACTAGTGATTCGAACCAAGCCTGCTCACATATTGAAGTAATCCACTTATGTCACTATGTTCTCTCTAATATGGATAACTGAATCTAAGTAGTAATTTACATTACAGTACAACAAAATACTCATAAACATACTAATCTAGTTAACATGTATTAGTCATTATGCATCAATCAACCAATATATTGCTTGGTTAGCTACTAATAGTGAGGTGATCAGAGTAAACTTCTTACAACAGGGAAATGTGTCACATCATAATCAGCTAGTATACTCACGAAAATCATGTAGTCCACCTCATGAACAAAGTTTTATCTTTATGGATGTGGCATTAAGGATTACTAATTGGAATATTGATGCAAATTGTGAGTTTCTCTAGTAGCCTATTTATCCTTACTTGGTATGCTAGAGTAATTAGAGGCCTCTAAACCCATGCAATACCCTAATTTTTCATTACTTATATTACACACGTACCAGGCTCTTATACCCTACAATAATTGCATTCCAAGTGACCTTATCCCTTTTAGACATTTTTTCAAACAATTGGCTTGCAACTAGTGTACTTATGCATTTAGAATACATATCTAGAAGAGTTGTCTCTACAAAAACATCTAAGTGAATTATGTGTTTGATAATGTAATCATGGATATCGTTTCCCTATTCCAAATCCCCTAAATTTCCACGTTGTTGGAATATTCTAACCCTCTCATATTGGTTTTGCATGCATATTTTATGCATTCCATGTAGTGGTAGGTGAGTCTCCTATCACATAGTCCTTATTCCCCCCCTAGAGCTTAAATTTGGTCGCCATTATCCCTCTTATCCAGTCAGAGTGCCTTGGTTACATCACTAAAGTCCAAAGGCAACCTCATGCATGATTTTAGGAGTTAGTACAGTCAGTTCCATGATTTAGGGTTCCTTGTCCCCTTGATTGCCTATTTAACTGACTGTTATACCTAGTTTCACTACCACTAAGTGTATGAGTGCCTATTTTGACCACTACAAGTCAGTATTGCACCCTCTTGGAGTCTCCTTCCCTAATTTCTATCCCCAATTACTCATTCATGTGCCAGTCCACCTCAGTTTACTAGCCATTCATCATTTGCGGCCACTCGACCTTATCGAGGGATGGTCCCAACGCAAACTAAGCCTACCACTTGTGTGGATTCCAACTGCCTCTTTAGGATCTGGAATTTGTCCTTTGGATATGTATTATTTATGCACACATTTACTAAATAATAATGTAATGGAAGTTTTTCCAATTGTTCTTCATTCTCTTGTGTTGTAACATAGTTTTTCCTTCTCTATTTTTCCTGCTCAATTCTTTTGATATCTATTAGACTTAGTGTGAATTTTATCTTTGTCTCTAGATCTCTGTGAGAATTTCACAAAATATCACATGGTATTAGAGCTTTGTTGAGTAAAGTATTCTTTTAGAAGAGTTTTTCAGATCTTTTTTGTGCATGTATTCTACAATAGCTTCCATGAATCTGAAAGCAATTCCTCCTCTCTCTCCATTCAACTGTGATGAGTGGAAACCAAAGATGATAACATATCTGAAGAGACAAAGTCTTTTTGATATGTGTATTGATGTTATGAGATATTTTGTCTCCTATGAAGGGGAGAATGATTGGATAAATGAATGTGACAGATCCTTTGTAGAATGTGTATTGCTGTCCTAGTATGTGCTACCTCATGGAAACCGTTGAATATCCAAGTTATCTATGGGCCCAACTTCACAAAGAATTTGGAAAGCAAAATGAAGAGATTGGTGCAAATCATTTGGAGAACAAGCCTAATGATACCTCCTCAAGTGTTATCTCTTATGATGTCTCGGCCTCATGCATCTATTATGATGAAGTTGTTCAAGATGAAGAAGAAGCTGTGGATTCAACACAAAAAGTTCTTATTGAAGTCATTCCTTCCTCTGTTTCTCTAGAAGTTGAAGACAGTTTCTAATTGTCCCCTTCCCATGTAGCCGATGCAGATGAAAGTGATACAACTAATGAAGCTTATCCTTTAGGAGATATTGTCCATTCCTCACTCATGTTCTCAATATCTTCTATTTTGAATTATGAGCAAGATAAGCCAGTTCATGCTCTAGAATTTGAAGAGGTTAGTAAATCCTCTCTTTCACATGAGTTTGCTGGTGTGCAGAATGATGATCTACTGAATGTTTTGGAGGTTAAATCAGAGTTTGGAGGTGATTCATCTGTCGTCCTTGATCACATGCTTCCTATGAACTTCTATTTCATCATTGGTACATGTTCTCATAGTTTCATTGAAGATGGAGGACACTACCATTCGCTTGGGTTCAAGTCTCATGTAGATTTTGGTGATTTTGGTTTTAATCTCACCCCTGTTGGTTCAAAGGATATCACAAGAAACCATCTATCAATTCTCGGAGCTAATTTAACTTCCACTGATCAGAAGTTCAAGTTTCAAGAGAAATTAGATCTTATTGGAGTTGATCCTACTTGAGTTGGTTCGAATTACAGGTTCCGGGATGATCTTCATATTTTTAGATTTATTCTCACCATGTTTGGTCTAAAGAGAAAATTCAGAAAGCCTCTAGATTCGATTGCATCCACTGAAGGACAATTCAAGCACATGTTTTTGGAGCATGTTGTACTTCTTCCCAAGAGTAAGATACCTCTAGACATTGAATCAAGCATCACACCTACTTGAGTCTTGAGCAACAATTTTTGGTGTGTTTCATGTCCATCTTGAGGGAGAGTTTTGTTCCCACAGGGTTTTCCCTCTTTCCTCATTTAAATGTGCTAATAAATTTGTAAAGGGTGACCTTTGGTATCAGTTACCAGGTTCTTATTTCTGATCTTTCCTCACATATTCAGGCTTAAGGGGGGGTGTTGTTATATTCTAACCATCTCATATTTCTTTTGCATGCATCTTGCATGCATTCCATGCAGTGGTAGGGGAGTCTCCTAGCACATAGTCCTTATTTTTTTTTCCCTAGAGCTTAAATTTGGTTATCATTAGCCCTATTATCCACTACGGGTTCCTTGGTTACATCACTAAAGTCCAAAGGTGCCCTCATGCATGATTTTAGGAGTTAGCACAGTCAGTTCCATGATTTAGGGCAACCTTGTCCCCTTGATTACCCAGTTAACTGACTGTTGCACATAGTTTCACTTCCATTGAGTGTATGAGTGGCTATTTTGACCACTACAAGTCAATATTGCACCTCCTTGGAGACTCCTCCTCAGTGGCCACTAGACCTTATTCGGAGATGGTTCGAATGCAAACTAAGCCTATCATTTGTGTGGATTCCAATTGCCTCTGTAGGCTCAGGAATTTCCTCTTTGGAGATGTATTATTTATGTACACATTTACCGAATAATAATTTAATGGAAGTTGTTCCAATTGTTCTTCATTCTCTTGTGTTGTAACACAATTTTTCCTTCACTATTTTTCTTGCTCAATTATTTTGATCTTTGTTAGACTTAGTGTGAATTTTATATTTGTCTCAAGATCTCTGTGATAATTTCACAAAATATCAAACACATGCCTTGAGAAGACTCATTATTGTAAGCATATTCAATTTCATGACTATCAATTGCATTTTATGGAACAGTCTCAAGGCTTCCTCGGTGCACACATTTTGGGAATACACCACAATCATTGCATTCCATAAGACTACACTTCTTTTAGACATGTTGTTGAACAATTGGCATGTGATATCTACACTCCCACATTTGGCATACTTCAGTATGAGTGAATTCCCTATCGATACATTTGATTCAAGTCCAAATATGAGTATGTCATAATGAATCTCTTTTCCCTCTTGCAAATCTGAGAGAGTAACACATGCCTTAAGCACAGACAAAAAGGTAAATTTATCTGGATATATGCCTACCTCTTGCCTATGATAATTTAGTGTAAGGGCTTCTTCAGAGGGACTGTTACAAGCATAGCCTGTGATAATCATTCTCCATAAGAATCCTCTTCTTTCATATATTTTGTAAAACACTTGGTGTGCATCAAGCATATTCCCGCAAATGTCATACAATGTAGCAAGTTTGGTGTTTTTGTATAGTCCAATGATGAGAAGGTGGGAATGAAGTTGCTTTCCCTGTACTAGTGATTTTCCATTGGTGAAGGCCTATAAGAGAGAGGCATAGATGTTTGTATTGGGACCGGAACCCTCTGGCGATAAATAGTTAACATGTTGAAAATCCCAATTGGGTTTTGTTTTAAGAACAATAGATACATGAAGCAACAAGCATAGTATCTTCCTATCATATTTTAATCTATAAGAAGATTCCAATTCTAGGGAATGAAATAGATTAGTTCTAGAACTAGTGATACAAGCAATAAGTAATGTGCTAATGAAAATTCATAAAAGAGGTACATGAAAATTCACGGTATATTCTGAATGGAAGCAATGCCCACGATTTTCCTAAGAACATTGTCATTGCTATGGCCATTGAAGAACTGAATACTACCGAATAAAGATGACAAGCATTCACTTTACTGTCAACTAGAAAAAGAATCAATTGCATCCCGGACAGAAAAAGAATGCAAAAAATAGCCAAACCTTTGTACTGAGGATATACTTGAGATGATATAGTTTGCTTTCAATTTTCTTTATGGATTTCATAGCAAGAAATCAAAGACACCATACAATATGGTAAATTTTTGGAATTGTTTCTTTATTATGTTTCAAATTATTTGCATCGTATTGTAAAGATAGAGATGATATAGTTCTCTTTCAATTTTCTTTATGGATTTCATATCAAGAAATCAAAGACACCATCCAATACAATAAATTTTTGGAATTGTTTCTTTTATTATATTTTAAATGATTTGTATGGGATTTTCAAGCTATAACATATAAGCTTTAAAATATTGTTAATTTATCCAATTATTTTATATGTAATTTTTTTTAGGGATCCAATTTCTTGAGATGTAACTTTTTTATATCAGATGGTACTCATTTTATTCTAAATTCGGAACATTAAAGTTCTTCATAAAATTATTGTTTAGGAGAAGGAAAAAACTATATATTTTAGTTATTTCTAGTATTTTAACACTAATAGTGAAATTATTTTGAATAATTTTGCTACTCATGATGAAATGTCATGTTTCAGAAATCACTTCATATTATTTCGACACTTGATCCGACACTCGTTCCAACACTTAATTGAAGGAAGATCATTGATTCTCATACTTTCAGGTCTCTTCAACCAATTTGGACACATGGTGCTCTGTCAAGATCTAGAGAGTTGGACGCAACACATAGTGAAGCTGCTCATCCAACACAGCCCATTCGGTATTGGATGTAAGTCAGGGGCAACGTGAATGTGAATGGGAGAGTTGGATAGCGTGAATGTGAATGGTTGAGCTGGGACAGCGTGAATGGGAGAGCTGGGACAACGTGAAGGTGAAGGGGGAGAGCTAGGACAGCGTGAAGGTGAATGCTGGAGTGGGGACAACGTGAAGGTGAAGGGGAGAGCTAGGACAACGTGAATGGGAGAGATAGAGTTGCTAGGGCACAGAGCAGGCAACGTCGAATGAAGGCAAGGGGAAGCGTGAGAGCTCCAGTAGCTAGGGCGCACAGTAGACAACGTGGGAGTGGGAGGATGGAGCTGGATGGATATTGTAGTGTAGCAGCATGGATATGGGAGGCTGGAGGAGCATAGAAGTGGGAGCATGGAGCTGCTTGGATATGGGAGTGTAGCAGAGTGGAGAGGGGAGTTTGCAGGGAGTTGAGTGTGGAGTGAATGGGCGTGGAATGAGCAACATGGAGAAGGGAGTTTGCAGGGAGCTGAGTGTGGAGTGAATGAGTGTGGAATGAGCAGAGTGGAGAGGGGAGTTTGTAGGGATTTAAGCGTGGAGTGAATGATCGTGGGGATGAGGAGCGTGGAGAGAATGTGGAGGGAGCTGCGTGGAATTAGTGCTAGAGATCGCAGCGTGAGGGAGAGCGTGAGATATGGGGAGCGTAGCAAAGGCTTCCAGGAATGCATGGAGGGAGCAACGTTAAGGGATTTGTCTGCAAGTGGAGAGTGGAGCTAGGTGATGGTAGGTTGTGGAGGGAGCGAAAACAGTGTTGAGCGTGAAGGTGGAGCCAAGCGGTGGCCCAATTCCTCCTTGTTTATATTCGGAAGTGTCCCTTGTTTCCATCCATCATAAGCCCATGGTTGTTTTTCATCCATCATAAGCCCATGAGATATATAGTTTGAGAGACATCCTCACTCACAAGATTTTGTGCAAGGTTTGAAGAGAATGTGCCCAAAAGAAGAGAGGAAATTCATGGCATGCCAATAGTTATAGTCTGACCATTGGCAGATGTAGCAACTTACTACTGAAGACCCTGAGCACTTCCAGTATTTGAGACATAATAAACAACATGAGAGGACTTCATATCAACATTCTCCATTAGGGTTGAAGGCATTGGAAGAGTTGAAGGGGAATGCTGAAAAATTTGAGAAGATTCTCAAAAACTATGTGGTGTATATGAAGGCAATGATGTTGTATAATAAAATTGCTGATGTTGTTGTTTCTATGGCTGATAAACTAATACTTGACCAAGTTGCTGATGTTTGAGAGATGCTGGTTTGAATGTGGTAATCATTTTTTCCTTGACTTCACTATTTATATCACTCCTCAATTGAACTTGTGTTGTTTGATGTGTGATATTTGTAGACCCCTGTTGTATTGGTACCAAAGAAGCCTGTGAACTGAGCTACTATTGTTGCAAAACATTCTTGTCTAGTTGCTGAACTTGAGGTATTTGGGGCTGGGGTGACTAGTCGGACCAAACAAAGAGAGATGTCCTGGTTGAGATGGACATGAGGGAGTTTTCCTTTGTTGGCGTGGGTTTGGGTGAGGTTGTAATAAGGATATAGGTGTGGCCATGCTTGGTAAGTTTATACTGGTGAGATTTGGCTGTATAAATGGCATTCTATTGGTCCTAGTAAGGGAGGCCGAGAAGTAAGTCAACAAAATCTAATGGTGATACATCATAGAGTACAGAGTATTTAAATTGACCGATGACAAATGTTACCAAGAAACAATGAGAAACTAGAAGAAGGAGACCATCCTTTTGGACCCATCCTAGATGACATGGTTTCGGGTGAGGAGTGGTGGGTGGATGGAGGCGCTGCACAAGCTCTTGTGAAACCAGATTTTTCTGGAGGATGAGGAAGGCCAATGAATTTTTGATTTGACAGTTATGAGTAAAGAGGGGTAGGGTAGATGAGTGGGAATCTTCAAATGTCATTAAGATCAATGAGGGATCTACTTCAGTAGGATTCTCAAGAGAAACCTCATCAATTTCATCTGCAGGTTGGGATGAAGTAGCTTCTGTGCAGAGATCTTTGTTGGTCTTGATAGATTGTAAAACGCGACAATCTGAAGTGTTGTGGGAAATAGTCTTGTGGAAGGAACACCACTATGTATTGGTATTCTTGTTGGTAGGACGAGTGGAGGGAAAGCAAGATGAAGTATTGGGTGGGGGAGTTTGTGAAGCAGAGGGATTATGGTTGGGGTGAGATTGAGGAGTACTACCCTGCGTATCTACCTTTCTTTCAATTGCCAATGCTCTTTGAAAATATTTATATAATGTAGAATTTTCAAATAACTCAACTTCTCTACGGAATTGAACCAATAAACCAAGATTAAATTTAAGGATTAATACATCTTCGTGATCTGGAATGTGGAGAAGCAGTCGAAGCTTGGAGAAATATTTGATATAGGCTTGTACCCCTTGTGTAGGTAGTTGGCGGGGCTGGTGCCATCGGATCGATAAAGACTAAAGATACTCGGGTGGATAAAAATGATCTCCCAATGCTTCACACATGTGAGCCCAAGTGTTGATTGGTTGAGAAGAAGAAGATGACCGTGTTGAGTCTCCAATGTCTATTACCAAGGTGGTCTTTTCCTGCTCTATGTCCCACCAAGTTTGAGCATGTCCTTCCAACTATAATGCTGCAATCTGTAGCTTTCTCTCTTTGGTAAGGCTTGTGAAAGTCTTGAAATATGTGGAAAGGCTGCGGATCCATGAATCCACAGCTTCTCCATTGGTTTGGCCAGCGAACTTAGGGAGCTGGAACCGAGTATCTAACCATAATGGATCTGGGTTGGTTTGTTGTTGCTGTTGATTTTTAGTGCAGCTGCGAGACCCATTCTCAGAGAGAATGGTACCCTAGTCATTTGACTAGGGTTCTTGGTCAAGTTAACCAGGAAGAGTATGAGTAAGATCCTAGAAGGTACCCTAGGGCCCCCATCTGTCTCCTGGGGTTCTTGGTCTAGGACCAAGCAGTTTGATGCCATGGCAAAGTCCCTAGCATGTGGCTAGGGCCCCTATTTGTCTCTAGGGTATTCTGGTCTAGAACCAGACGGTTTCTTGGTCATGATGACCAAGCAGATCCTGCAGGTTGAGACAGAGACTTCCTCGGTCCTGCAGATGGTTGATCAACATTCAGCCTAGGACTAAATGCTCAGCTTGAGGCTGAGGACCATTCTCTGGGAGAATGGAGATCCTGGTCATAGACCAGATGGTTGATCAACATGTCCCAGTCTAGAACTGAGGTTCAGCCTTGAGCTGAAAGCCATTCATTGAGAATGGAAGATATTGTTGTCCCCACTCCTAATCGGTTATTGCTAGGTTGCTTCTCAAGGGACTGGCCACCCCTTGGCGATGTCTCTAGTACCTAACCCTTAGGAGCAGCGTTAAGGACAAAAAGTTTGCACCATCCGTTTGGATCTTCTTCCTTATACAGTGATGACAAAAATATATAAACTATGTATCTTAAGAGAGAAAAAAGTCTTTGGTCTTGTTGGTTCTATTTGTTTGATTGTCCACCTTGGTCTTGTGGTTGTTGGTTCATGGTCCTATTCTTACTTGGTCCTAGCACTCTTACTTATGTGCACTTTTGACCATGTTGACTCCTACTTTATGGAGTGTATTTAAATATTAATTTATTAAAAAATCATTGGACCATGTATTGTTATGGTTACCTTATGTTTGGATAAAAGACCCTTGACCCATGATTTTTGGTCTTTTTACCTTTTGTTGAACCTATGGTGTTTTTTTTTACTTTATTATAAAGTCATTAAATAATTATTTTCTTTGTCTTATTAATAAAATCATTATGATTTTATTAATAAAGACTTTGTGGACCATTTAACTTTTTGACCATTTGCGATTACGTTTATTTTTTATTATCACTTCCTATTCCTAATCTTATATAAATATTAGTGATTCAACCTTCTTACTTACATCATCCTCGGAAATTTCTTTTACGTGCTACCTGTTGGTTATTATCTGCGATCTCTGTCAGTCTGTTTATTTGCAATTAACTGGATCAGTTCTCGGCGTTTTCTTCCTGCTTGATTTTTTTTTCTGCGATCTCCTGCTCGAGTTTCTCTTATCTACGGCTGCTCCCTCTTGCCCACGGGTTTCTCTGTCGGGTTTATCTCCACGGATTTCTCCTTCATGGCATCCCTGTCACGGGTTTATCTATGCTCCTGTTTGGATTTATCTCCACGGATTTCTCCTTCACGGCATCCCTGTCATGGGTTTATCTC